>NGKG01000008.1:427923-439857 GCA_002162505.1 Myriosclerotinia scirpicola | reverse complement strand
CCGTCCCACCCACCCACGCACCTCACAATCAGAAGAACGCAAGACGAGGTAAGGGTAAGGGTTCAACTGAAGAAGCCAATATCAAATAGCGTTATCAACACCAACACTAGTCCCGCAACAGAGCTCTGGCGTACGTAGACATGAATATCTCAACCGATCGATCGATTAATAAATCATAAATATATGCAACCGAACCTCGATAGATGATAGATGATAACAAGATATGTATAAGTATACATGACAGCAGCCTGTATGATGAATCCGGCAGTGGTAAGCCACGAGCATGTAAATATAACTATAACTATAACTATAACCATATATTTCATAAAAATCGACATCGACATCGACATCGACAACGATTCTTCCCCTTCCAACATCCCAACTTCCCAACTTCCCAGAAAAGAAAGAGATGGATAGGAAACCATAATGATAATAGTAATGATGATAGTAATAATGATAGCAACGATAATAACAACCACAACAACATTCCCATCCCATCCCATCCCATCCCACAACTAATCACCCCACCACCCTTCCCTCAATCACAAACATTACACACAGAACAGAGCAACCCGACCCTTGAAGAACATTCAAACAATTGTTTTCCATGTACTTTATACAGATCAAGTACGCCGGTGTTTTTCTCTTTCTTTTATAGTTGAAGGAAAGCTGGGAGGGTAGATGATACGGTGAGTGGTGTATTTATTGTGAGTAGGTGAATATATATATATATATATATATTAATGGTTATTGAGGGAAGAAGTGTATGGTTACCTACCTAATTAGAGATGAGGCACTAACATATATTCATAGGTAGGTAGGTAGGTGATACAGTAAATTTTCGGCTTCAAACTCTTGTTCGGGATAACCCCGGGTTAAAGAGAACCTTAGCCAAAGAAAAGTTTTCGGCAGAGTTTTCCGTATGGATGAGATCATAGAAAGTCTACTCCGTAATTCGCAGAAGAATGACAAGTGAAGATGAATGAATAAAGCTATAAAAATCATTATCAATCTAGAATGACTTTGTATTTCAATAGTATATATATAAAATTCCTAGTTACAATTTCTCGACTAACAGCCACTTGTACAATAATCTACATATATCTCTTCGTATACGACAGAATAAAGTATGAAGCTCCAACATCAATACAATCTATCATACAACATCCCATCCCATCCCATACTATCCCCCCCACCATCAACCCAATATCTTCTTCACGTCCCAGCAACCGCCAGAACCGCAATGAAAAAAAGTATTTAAAAAAAAAAACCGATCAGACAACCATCACCACCCACCCCAATCCAGCATCCAAAGGACAACCAAAAAAAGGGGTCGAGATCATCACCACTTCCTATACAGCATTCTCCACAACAGAAAACACCGCTCTCTCCTCAGATATCAAAACAAATCCTCGGAAAAAAGATCGAAAGCAAACAAAGTATATCACTCTAGGGACCGCGAGGTTCGACTCATCGTCTCGGTTGGAGTCTGTGGCTCGGGTAGAGAACACAGAAGAAGGACGTTGACTAAAGAAATGATTCTTTGAAGTATTGTCGATGATTTGGAAAAGAAGAGGTTTTGATAAGGGGGAGGGCGGGTTTATATAGGGTTTTGGGGAGGGGTGCGTGCGCGGGGAGGGAGTTGGGTTAAGCGAGGGAGGGGTTTTGGTTTGTGGTTTGTGGTTTGGGCAAAATGGGAAATGGGAAGTTTGGTGGGGGACGAGAAGAGGATATTGCCGAGGTTATTGATACCTTCCCAAATCCGACTATCGATATCATCCATTAACAATTCATTCCATTACAAACTCCTACCTACCTAGTATTAATATCTTCTACTTATCTACCACCCACCTACCACCTACCTACCTTCTTATCCGTCATCCATCACTTCTGCCGTATGACGGACTCCTGTATAAATTAAATACTTAGTACTTTCCAATCTTCCAGACTTTCTAGACTTTTCAATCTTCCAATCTTCCAGAACACATCATCCATCCATCATTCATCCAACCTCGCATCACACGAGTCATAACCTATCCGATATCCAATATCCAGTGTCCAATATCCCGCCTAAGTATCACAAAAATGACGACATCATACTCCGTACAGTAAGCACATCCATGATACATCTCCGGTACCCCATGGTCCCCATCTCATCAATCCCATCAATGATCAATCCCACCAATCCATCATCACTGCAGATACGACACCCATACAAAGTACTGGGCCATCCATACATCAATCACAATCATTCCCACCTCCCACCTCCCAACTTCCAAGACTTCAACGAGGCAAATACGATACCTACCGTACCTGACATCTTGCATGTAAATCTTATATATATTGGCATTCTCTTTGTCTTTACATCATCAGTAAACTCATTTAATTCTCTTTCTCTTTTTCATTCTCATATTATTTTCACATTTCACATTTCAATTTTACATCATCTCATCGCATCAAAATTCGCAATCCCAACATCCATCCATTCAATACCCTATAATTCCTATCCTACCCTACCCTATCTGAGATAGGCTATCTCATCCACCACCATATCCAAAAGCAAAGAAGAAAAAAACCAATAACGATCTAAAGAAAATGAACCAAACGAAATGAAAAAAGTAGATAAACCAAATCCATCCATCCATCCATCCATTCACATCCATCCCACCCTCAATCCCAATCCCAATCCCAATCCACCCCCACCAACCCCTCCCTTTTCACCGCCTCCAAACGTCATCCATCCATCACCCGCATCAAACACAATCCTCCACCCACAACCAACCAACCAACCAACCGTAGGATCGTAAACTGCATAAACCGCCTTAAAAAACCCATCATACCTAACCAACGAAAAGGAGCGAAAAATAAAGCTAAAGCTAGTCATCAATTCATAAGATTGCCGTATTCTCGTTTCGTTTCGCCTTTCTTTCATTTGTCGCTCATTCGTAAATCGTATCGTGCACAAATCGGTATCAGCATCCTCTTAAAAAAATCCCGCACTAATGTACCCAATCGATCCATTGCTCATCCTTCCCATCCTTCCCATCCACTCATCCTCCGTTCCACTTCGTCCGCTTTACCACAAATGTCCGTAATTTCGTAGGCTCAGGCTTGTAATTTGTGCCGTACTTGTACGTGATCACACATTGCATTTTTCGCCGGCGCTTTAATGACGATGAGAGCGAGCTAATATTCAAAATATACCAATCAGTTACCAATCTCATCATGAGTAAAACTTTGAAAGAAAAAAACTGTGGGACTCTGGTGTAATATCGTTGATAACATTTCTTCATCTATCTCTTGTAAAGTAGTAAAATGAAGAAGAGTAACGAAAAAATGAAAGGGGAATGAGAAAATCATAAATAAAAACAATGTCTGGGTTATTGTAGAACAAATGAAAATAGATGAGACGTCAAGGCATGGAGAAACTTTGTGATGGTCGTAAAGTCATAAAATCATCCTTGCGCCGAAGAAAGACCCCAAAGGTTCACCGACCATTATAACTCTCTCTGTAAACCACTTGCTGTTTCTAAATTGCGATAAGATCTCTGAAGCGAAGCTTGAACAAAGGCTTTGTATTTTGTGAAAGCCAGAAAAACGAATGTGATGGACGTATTTGTTGATATACGATGAGAGATTTGAATTATCTTTCATAACCGACAGGAGGAGCTGGTAAAGCTGTAGAATATGGATTTCCATCATAATAATGAGGTCCTGAATTGTAGCGGCGATCATCATATCGATCATCATAACGATTATCGTAAGAAGGAGAAGAATTGTCGCGAGAATCATCTCTTTGTCTTCTTCCGCCGTTCTCCGATAGTTTCTTTTGTCTTTCAATTCGTTTCTTATGACGTTCGCCCTTCTTCTCTCGGAAATCTTTACATTCGTGTCGTATCTCATTCGCTTCCTTGATTTCCGAAAGGGCTCCTTTGATACCGAGTGCTGCAATACCGACAGATGCAACATCTTGCAATGCAGCCTTTGCTCTAAGCTTCCTTGCCTCCTCTGGGGTCATCTCTCCTTCCTGAACAGCCTTGTGTCGCGCATCACGTTTCTCCATACTTGCGTAGACATTGTGTGCAGCATGTATGGTGGCAACAGTTGCCAAACCAGCTGTAATAAACTGCTTACCTTTCATCTTTTTAACCCTTCTCTCATCCTCTGACGAAGAAATCAAAGAATCATCGCTATCATATCCACCCTTTCCTCCAGCAGCCTTTTTGTTTTTCTGCCCATCTCTTGCCCTGGCACCTCCACGACTGTCAACACTTGCACGAGATTCGGAATAACCTGGGTTGCCGTATACATCCCCTCTTTGACCACGAGAGCGTCTTGAGCGATCGTGATTATCGTAGTCATCATAATCATCACGGTTACGACTGCGACTTCGATCATGATGACGATTGCGACTGCTACTGCGATCACGGCCACGACTGATTTCATTTGCAGCAGCTCCGGCTCCAGCCCCAATACCAAGAGCAGCCAAACCCTTTCTTGCCATTGAACTAACACTCTTGCTTCTGCTACGCTTGTTACGATCTGGTGAAGGACTGCGACTGTAACTATCTCTGCGTCCACGAGATTGAGAACGAGCTCTGGAACGGGATCTGGAACGATCGAGTAATTTCTTGCCAGCAATAGCTCCCAAACCTGCGGTTGCAAGAGCAGCAAGACCGGTTCCACCACCACCTCCTCCACCTCGGGATGAAGAACGTGCTCGAGATCTGGATCGAGAACGTCCAGTGACAGGATCTTCTTCGACTTCCTTTCGTGATCCGTTGATGGCACGATTTCCGACGAGACCTCCAACAACTGCCTCAAGAATATGACGCTTGCTGTTCTTTCCAGCATCTTTGTCAATAGCGGCATCAATACTACCCGCTCCGATTGCAGCAGTAAGGATACGTTTACCCTTCTCACCACCCCAGGCTCCTGGTTCGTTTCGAACTCTGAATGCTTCTGCAGCACCAGCCAATAGAGCTGCTTTGGCGGCTTGTTGATATTTGGCGGTTCCTTCTGGTGCTCTTGACTTTGATCTGCTTCTCTTTGATTTAGACTCGTCGTAATAGCTATCTTCACTACCTCTGCGGCCTCGATGATGTTCCTCTCGATGATTTTCAACACCCTTTGCAGCAGCTCCTAACCCTGCGAGAGCCATAGCGCCCTCAACAATTGACTTGCGACGACCCTTCTTCTTTTCAGGCTTGATCTCTTCTTCTTCAGAGTAATAAGCCTCTTCGACTTCACCATTTCGACTTCTGTGAGCAACATATTTCTTGACTTTCTTTTCTTTGTTTCCATGTTTGTCGTAAAGTTCTGTTCCTTCGTATGCTGCAAAAGCTCCAGCAGCTCCAGCCATAGCAGAAGCTAATGGGTTTCGCTCAACTGGTCTACCCTCGGCAGATCTTCGATCCCATAATTCCTTTGCACCAACCGCTAAAGCAGCTCCCCCAACGGCAGCAACAATTTTTTCATTTCGTGAAAGCGATCGTTTATGTTCGATTTTGGTATCTTCATAATATTCACCTCGTCGATCAATTTCTTGGAAAGAGCGTCGTGGATCACCTCTGCTATCATCAAGGTATTCTCCGTATCGGCCATCGCGCCCGACGGATCGAGAGCGACGGGTTTGCCGAACGGTTGTTCGTTGGTCAACATAGGCACCTCCCGCTGGTGGGGGAAAGTCCCTTCTTACTTCTTCGACTGACAAATCGCTATCTTCACGACGTGGTTGACGTACAAGCTCTCTTGTTGAAGTAATTTCTCTTTCTCTTTCTCTTTCTCTCAGAGGAGCGTCGGGAGCATAAGCTGCGACTGGAGATTTAGCAGGAGCGGCTGAGCGAACATAAGTTTCTTTGGTTTCGACATAACGAGCCTCATCAGCATATCTTGGTTCGCGATCATCATGACGATGACGATGGGATCTATGTCGACGTGGTTCTTCTACCGTCTCATACTCATATTCGTAAGAAGCCATGATTGATGTGCGGGGTTCTCGATTTGCGACAGGAAAATGTTTCGTTGACTGTCCACTTTCGAATGAATTGTGAAGAATAGCACTAATAATTAATTAGGCTTTTGATTTTGATTCTATATCGTCGTTCTGAATTCTGTGTGAAATATTTGAATGCGCCGATAAAACGATGTAATTGATTGATTTGTGTTGTGTTGTGGTATTGAAGGTTTTGATGGAATAGATCAAATCAAATCACAACAGTCATACCCCAAAGGTAATATGACGAGTGACGGAGTGAGGGGAAGAATCAGAAGTGAATGTCGGTGAGATTCTTGGATTTACTGACTGAATGTACAGACAGGGAGGGCTAAATTGTGAGGTACTAAAAGGTAAAAGGTAAAAGGGACAAGTTACAAGTTAATGAATGACCTGCAGCCAACGCTTGATTTACCTTTTCCTTACGAAGGAGGTGGCTGGAGATTTCTCGATTTCTCGCGCAGCAATACCAACGTTACCCTTGAGATTTTGGAGTAAAAGTTGCAGGTGCCCAGGGAATCAATGAACCTGCCTGCTTTGGGCGGTTCTATCGGATGGGATGTATATATTATTAGGATTATTATGTATAATAAATTACTTATCCACAATTAAAGGAATATCTCTTCTTCTATTTGGCGCGCGGTTGAACTCTTTTGACTTTGGAATGAATGTATGTATGTTTTCATGAACCTTTTGGGGGATATCCAGGGATTTGTCCTTTTGCCTGGTCCTGCCTGGTTCATGGATGGCTCAGCTGCTTGTAGTAATATGTACGAAGTAGGTAGCTGAAGATGATTTCCAAGTTCCAAGTTTAATGCGAGATGATGAGAATGGGCTGTTACGAACAAACATACAAATTGATACAATTCAATATAAAATCACCCCACTAATTATCAAAATATACATAAGGCAACCCAATGAATCCCAATACTCCACGGCAATCTTAATTACGAGTAATTTCTATGTTTTTGAGTAAATTTTGAAGCTTTTTTTCGAGGATATACTTCAGAAGTTGGGACCTTATCATCCATCTTATTAGCGGGGTACTTTTTAAACGTCATTGGGTATCTTCGGGCTCAGCGTCGCCCAATCACTTAATTATCAACGCAACGGAAATTCATATCTCACCTATTCCGAGATAATATCACTCGGCGAGAGCGAAGGTATTTTACATACCCAATCGACTATATTGAACTGATGACTATGAGCCGCAAGTAGGTAGGTATTCATGGCTCAAGGAGTCAAGGGTTTCTCTTCTTATCGAGGGGCTGGACCTAGTACCACGAGAACAAATCATAAGTCCCTAATAGAGATCTGCAAGGGATTCCTTATTGCCTTCTAGCTTACTCGGGATTCATAAGGCTATCTATCGTATTCCGGGGTATCCTTTATTGTGGCGATGAGCTGTCTAACATTGAAGTTTTTTCGTGATGTTACTCTTGAGTCTTAACATCAAGGAAATATGATGTCATCAAATCCGCACTGGTATTTTGTACTTCGTACCTGTTTGTAACTCCACTGTGTGTGCACTGTTTGAAATTCCTTGCTGAAACCTGCCCGACTTTAAACACGCACGGTACGAAAAATGAAAGCATATCAGTCCTGCCTGCTCATGTTACTTCGTAGAAGTTAGAACTTAGAACGTTAGAACAGACTTTAAATAAGGCTCGGGAAAGGCCCGAATCATAAGATCAAACCATGTTGGGTAGTTGGTGTTAGTTTCTACTAGGTCCTAGAGGAATCGTGAGTCAAGTGATGCTTGGTCTTATGAAATCTCGACCTGCCCCCGATTTATTTTCTTCAATTGCTGCATCCATTGGTGGCTGTGTTACAATTGTGACATTCATTGGTTGAAGCCACCAGCATTCAGTTGAAGCCACAGGCCACCAATGAAAAAACAGAATTTAACCCCTCAATGATATTCCATACACAACCCTCAAAAGCAATCCCAATGCAATAGACTTGCTGATATCTTATAACCCTCGACTGCCGAAATGTTTCTAGACATCACTTTTTTCATTGTGTTGACTTCTTTGAAGAGAAGGCTCACCTGATGAAGCAAGCGGTCACTTGTTAAAACTGTATGATCTAGCTTTCCCTGCTAATGTTTTGCAATTTTGGAACAGCTTTATATCAGGCGATTAGTGAGAGATGGGAGGATGCGCGGTGAAGAAACATACCTTTAGAAGTTTTCTAGGGATATATCGAATCCCATATTGATATGTATCTATAAAAAGGTTGAAGCTCTCTGCCCCGGCTCGAGAGGACCTATCTGAACTTTACATAATTCTGTGTATTGGGATCATATTAATTCTATCCATGACCGCGAAGCTTACATGAACAGAGTATAATCGATAGATTTCAATCTCCAATGCTCCATGGATCGGTATTCACGATGTGATATAACATCTAACCCCCCCCTCTTTAGCCGAAAGTCGAATACGGATCCTATCGAGTCCAGCACAAGTGTTGCATCTTGAAAGGAAACACGATTAATTTACCGTCGACGCCGGGAAATATCGCAGTGCGCGAATGAATATTGTTTCGCGTTCGGTCCTATATTTTTTAGAACTGAAAGAAGTCTGAAATATACCGAGATCTTGTAGATCATCTCCTACCTCGATCTTAAGTATATGGATCTGGATATGGGTTTAGTCAATGAGTAGTTTAACAGACCGCATATCTACTACAACTACACCTCTACCACAACAATCACACCACCGGAATCCTACCTACATCACCAATATACAACCAACAACCTCCATCGATCCCCGCCCCACCACCTCCACCCCGTCACAAATCCAAACATCCAACCCCCAATCTCATCCCTCTCATCCCATCCCATCCCCCTCTCATCACGTGCCAACCCCTTCCCATCTCTTCCATCAAGAAGTAAAAGTTTTGTTGCACATCTAACGACCTCTTTTACTCTTGCAATCATAGAGCCCTTTCAATTTTGAAAACGGCATCTGAATCGCGCGTGTTTGGAGACCTCAAATACAAAGTTTCGGGGGGTTTGAAAGAGGAATGGAGGAGGGCATTTTGGGGATTTTGTGGAAAATTGTCTTTGTT
This sequence comes from Myriosclerotinia scirpicola, assembly GCA_002162505.1. Taxonomy (NCBI): domain Eukaryota; kingdom Fungi; phylum Ascomycota; class Leotiomycetes; order Helotiales; family Sclerotiniaceae; genus Myriosclerotinia; species Myriosclerotinia scirpicola. The sequence goes on along the minus strand of NGKG01000008.1, from coordinate 430,790 downwards.
TACTTGTGTTTACTTTGGATAATGCCGAGGTTGGTTTTTTGCGGGGAGGTACCTTGGTGGATGGGGGGAATTCACTTTTTGAGGGGGAGAGTGGTGTTGGGTGTGGGGTGTGGGGTGTGAGGTGTGAGGTGTGAGGTGTGGAGTTCGGATGGGATGATGGGATGGGAAGGCGGGATGGTGAATAAGGTGGGTGAGGTAGGTAGTAAGAAGTGAGAAGTGAATGAGTGGGTGCTGAGGAAGTTTGTTGGCATGTCCGAAGTTTTGGATACTATGCGCTTGTTCGTTAGTTGGTCAATTCTTACGTAGTGAGTGATGATGAGTGAGTTATGAATGAGGCTTGAGGTCTTCGATTGTAATTATATCTGAGATCTCTATCACATTACAATCTGCTGTCTATTGGTCAGTTTCTCTCATTTAAAGATGTGTATTTTATATGAGGTTGGTTTGGGAACTCTATATATTTATATACCTTGTTTGGAGAGAAGTGTGAATGGACAAAAGGGGTACGCTGCGGTCAGCTCCAGCTTTCATTGATCTATTCGCCCTCACTACCGTATGGACTATTAGGCTCTAGAATTCCTACCCCATCCCATCCCATCTCACCCCCTTTCGTCCCATCATTCATCCTTTTCTCTTTTGTTGCACATATCCACTAAGGTTCCCAGCTTCATAACCATCTCCTCCCATTAATCAAACCCCTCTACCTACCTAGGTATTCACCCCTCAACGCCTTACACACCAGTCCCATCACTACCCTCCTCACTCTTCTCGCAGCAGAACACTAGCTCCAAACCCTCAGCCTTATCAAATCTCCCCGATACCCTAGATCTCTCTCTCAAAACAACATTACCAATAGCTCGACGAGCGCAAAGGGAGCAGAGCTTTGCGCTTCTTTCAGAGTCAACTATTTTATGTTGAATTTGATACAGCTCCATCTTTTCAAGAGATGTGTGACAAGAGGTTTTGGATTTTTGGGAGGAACGAGATTGGTTGAGGGTGGTGGGCTGAGTGATGGAGGGGGGTATGGGTAGGGTTGATATTGTGGGAGACGGGTGTTCATTGTTGTTATCGTTACCTACTAGGTAATATGCGGTGAGTTCGGATGGTTTCGCTTCACTTCACTTCACTTCTCATTTCACCTTATCTTATCCACACCTCCACATCTCCACACCCCGCCTCAATCTCCCATCTTAAAGAGGTTTTGTTGCACCTCTACAAATGGGAATAACCTCATTCTTGATCCCAAAGAGGAGAATCAAAGTGTGAACCCCATGGATAGCCGCGATATAGATAACAGTCTCAATCCTACCAAGTATCAAGTTATTCCAAATCTCAAATCTACCATCGCTGACGCCTATGATAATCATCTTATACTCTCATCCCATCTTTCCATTTCTACTCCCCACTATCGTTATTGGCTATTGAGCTTGCCAAAAGTTTTGTTGCATGTCTGTAATTCCGAAATGTCTGAATAGCTAGCTTCATATTTGATTCTGAGAGGGTGATTATGGTTTGGATCGTGTGGTGAGGTTGTGATGGGCAGTGTCTTTCTTGATCAAGTGTGAATTTTGAGGTTTGGATATATCTTGATGTTGCTGTCGCATATTCTCATCTCGTATACTCATTCCATCTTTTTACTCCTGCTATTCACTATCGCTCTCGCTCTCGCTCTCGCTTTAGCCTCTTATTGGATATACAGCTCAACAAAAGTTTTGTTGCACATCTGCAAGTCTGAATAGCTTCAAAAATACCTTCTTGTACCAAAACCAAAAGCTTCATATCTTGCTCTCCAAATCCTCTTCTATGAGGAGATCAACTTTGAAGTTCACATTCGCAGCTCACCCAAAATATCAAGATGGGATTCTCATTATAGTCATCAACAAACTTCACTCCATTTACACTTCATATATTCACTCGCTTCTTCTATTCCTAGCCAATGGCTTCAGAACAGAAAAGGTTTGTTGCACATCTTAAAGGTAGAATTCTCTGGATAACCTCATTGTATTCCCAAAGAGGAAGTTCAAAGGCTGTATCCCATGTGAGAATATCAAAGTCAGTACTGGCCTTCATCAAATTGAATTTTGAGGATGTATCGATGATGTTGTCGCATATTCTCGTCTCATCTTTTTACGTCTGGGGTTTCTGGTATTGGCTGTCAAGTTCAATAAAAGATTTGTTGTATAAACTAAAACCTCGGAAGCTTAGGTTGAGCCTTTTTGGATGGGGTTTCTTAGTAGGAGATCAGAGTATACCTATCGAGGTATTATATTTCAAAATGAAAGGATGAAAACAGCCTCTACTCAAGCAAACAAATATAGAATGTAAATACACATCAACTTCACTTCAAACTCTCATCCCATCCCATCCCATCCAATCCTTTGAATTTCTTCTCTCACCACTGGCCACTAAGCCATTAAGGTTTCCAACAAAAGTTTTGTTGCCCATCTCACCAGATTTCAGGACCTCTTTTTCAATAATATCAAATAATCTTTCAACGCAGTCTGAATTCCTCAAATCCTCTTGTACGAGTAGATAAATAGCAAAACTTTATCAATCTTCAAGAACCGAAAGGAAATCTCAAACCGTTATGATGTTATTCATTCGCAAACACAAGATTTGTAGTTTTTACACTCAAAGCCAAATGAAGCTAATGTTGTATAAGTCAACTACCCTACTTTTGGGCCACCCCCTCTTTTGGGCCACTTTCCTCACCAAAAAAAGCCAAAAATGGCATTTTTAACTTTTTTATTTATAGATAGAATTAGTTGAAACTTTTATTATAAGTTTATTATATAATTTTAAGAAATATAACCAAATTTCAGATTTTTAGCTATTTTATATAAAGAGCTATAAAATGTTGAAAATCA
>NGKG01000008.1:406265-427585 GCA_002162505.1 Myriosclerotinia scirpicola | reverse complement strand
TTTTCAAATTTGTATGGGATTTACATACAAATTTGAAAACCTGATTTTCAACATTTTATAACTCTTTATATAAAACCACAAAAAATCTAAAATTTAGTAATGTTTATTGTAACTATATAAAGACTTTATAAAAAAAAATCTTGTATTAAAATATTAAGTTTTGGTGGTTTTATAGGTAGGCCAAAATCACTGTTTTTGGTGGGAAAGGGTGGCCCAAAAGAGGGGGTGGCCCAAAAGTAGGGTAGTTGACTTATTTAAATACTTTTGTTGCATACCGCAACCTGTTTAGAGATCACTTTTTCGATGATAGGAATCCTTTTTTCTACGCAGTGGGAAGGTTTTGATATCTTAAGGATTGGTAGATAAATAGCAAAAGTCTGATATTCCGAAGGAATTGGGGGAAAATATGGTGGTGGTGAGATGCTATTTTGCTTTGACTATGAATTTGTGGTTATTCTGCTTCAACTGTGAAATGGAGCTAATGGAAGTCACAGATAGAGTTTGCTACATTGAAACAGATTGAGACCGACGAGAGTTCTGGAAGTTTCTTGAGCTCATCCAAAGGAAGCAGAAGTTTAGTATTCTTCATTCATTTTATAGAATAGATGTGTGATTGATTTCTGTTCTATTTCTTCAAACGCAAAATTGTAGTTTATATGCTTGGGAAGAGATGGAATTTGATGACGGTTTGAGATGGGTAATTTTGGTTGCAGGCGATAGGTTAGATGGGGAGCATTAAGTGATTGGTATCTCATATATCATTTTCAAATGATTTTCCAATTGAAATTGCTAGCTCTGAACCGTTTCATCATCTTTTTATTTATTTATTCGCAAGATTAAGATACTCACCAGGTGATTCGGAATCTCTGGCTTGGCATATTAGACGCATGATCTTCAATCTTGTATCGCCAATAGTGATGAACAATTGACTTCCTGAAACGTATCATCCCAGATTTTGAGATTTTTGGAAATGGCTGCTGTTACATTTGAATTTAGCGAGAGGAAGTTTGTACCAAAACAACATAGACGATGATCACAACCCTTCGAAACATCCCAAGTAAACCTAACACCATCTCCATCACACATCGCACATCCTCACAATTCTCAAGGGTCTTCAATATCCCTAACACCACTTCATTTCTACCCAATCTCTGCCCCTTTTCTCCCTTCACTCAACCCATACCCCCTTCTCCTTATGCCACCCCTCAATACTAAACTCTCCATACCCATCATAAACCTTCTTCTTACCCTCAGGCCACCTCACATACTCCGGCTTACTATCCCCCTTCACACAAACCATTTCCTCCGCAACCGGTAACTCAGTATCAATAGCACTCGCAAACGGATGAATTAATTCCGGCCATGTTTTATCCCACAGCCAGAGCATCGATGCACATTCACTACAGAAATTACGTTCCGAAGTGCATTTTTTAGCAGTGGGTTTTCCACGATCAGAGGTTGCGGTATATTTTCTGAGATGTTAATTAGACTGTGCTTAGATAATTGGTAAGAGGGAAGATGATACTTGATATGTTCTTTGCCTTTGGTAATTTGGAGGCTGGAGGCCATACCGCCTAGATTTACACTCCCGCCATATCCGCCGCATTTACGACAGATGGAACATGCGCAGATTTGGTATGGAACGGGAGTTTGGGATTCGAGAGAGAATTCTACGAGGCCGCATTGGCAACTTCCTTCTAGTTTCCTGGGGTGGGTGTTAGTTTGGTTGTTTAGCGGAGGGTTTAGTTTCGAGGGGGAAGCTTACATTGGCATTTTTGTGTGAAATAAATTTTAACAGTTGATTGTTTGTTAGAAATAGAGTAGTGAAAGAATTTAATGGATTATTTTACAACCTCGCATTAACAGCAACGACCCCTCTTTTGAGCGTTCTAAGCTTACGTCATAAATCCGGGGTAGCATATTCACGGAACAATAGAAAGACCGTTCCGACAAGAGTTCATCCAAACTTATCGATAACATCAGATCATTCAAACGTAAACATATATCAACAAACATGAGTACATTTGGAAGCCCGGGTGGGCGTATGGTTAATAACAAACCTTCGCCGTAAGCCAAATCCATCACACTTAGGTTTTCAAGACATTTGAAAAAAAAAGGCTAATTTTTGAGTTGGGTTATAGACCTGAGAGAGGAAGTTTTCCACTGGATCATGATGGTATGATTTACTTTCTTTGTCTGAATGCGATTTTTCGAGTGCGCAAACCGAAATGGGATTGAGGGTGGAATGGCATGACATACAGGAATGACATGGCATACAGGAATGGCAGAACGATATACTAATGCGAAAATGCGATTGCAGGCGAATGCAAGTCAGTAATGCAAAGTTATCTTAATTGCATGAAGAAGGTTCGAGGCATGAATGATCCGGAGTGTAGGGGGTTGGCGAAATCATATTTGTCGTGTCGGATGGACAGGTGGGTTATCGATTTTGTTTATATGATTGGGTTAGGGTTGGGACTGGGCTCTTACGGAGATTTTGGGATACCGAGGACTAATAGATGGGGTGTTCGGCAGGAATTTAATGGCGAAGGATGAATTCAAGAATCTAGGGTTCTCAGATGAGGGGTCGGAGTCGAAGGGGGTGGAGAAGAAGGATGAGGGGAAGGAAGGGGCTGGGGATGCGAATGAACATAAGAATGAATTGAGGTGGTGAGGACGGTTGTTGGGGCTGTTTGGGGAACACTAGGACAACGAATGAAATACCAGGAACCAGTGAGGTGGTTTTTTCATATCATCTGTATATATACAACATTGGGCGGGCGTTACGGAGCGGAAATACAGGATGGAAGTCTTTCACCTATTCGGATAGAGTGTCATGGAGATCTATTCTCACATAAACAAGGGAATATCATTTCGCCTTCATGGGCATTCTATTATGCGTTACAACTGTGCTGGTAGTATTGGGCTTGGAATCTATACTAAAGCTATTGCTGCCCTGAACTTCACTCATGCGTTCCTCTGAAATCGGCAAACCCACGAGCTGCACAATTCAGCTATAAGATGTATGCTTTTCTTGGCACGTCAGCTCATCACTCTTTTGTTAGTACAAAGATGCGAATGCAATACATTCAAGTGTGAGACTGTTGGCAAGTTCAGATCACATTATTCTTACCGGAGCCCGGGGTCACATGGAGGCAAAGGATAGAGGGTATGGATGCTTCACCAATACCTTCCACATCTTTCGGACAATGATTGTGATTTTTTATGAGACTCTGATGAGATATATTTGAAAATGGGCTGATAGTTTTCATCTTGAGAAAAATAAGTCTCGTACGCTAAGAAGTTATTGAGAGATTGGTAGCTGCGCCATACTTTTGTGAATCTTATGGGATTCTTTAAGTCGCTTCATGATTTGATCTATATTGTCTCCTTTCTTACAGCGCCCAAGTAGTGATGTGTTGTTTTGGTACAGTTTTTCTGTTTATCATATGTCTTCTGGAAGAGAATAGCGGTATCGTTCATTACTCCAGGCATAAAATTGAAACGGCTGATTTTATGTGTGAGTAGAGGGATATCTGTATTGCATTCGAGTCTTGGGCAACGTCGGGTTGGGAGACTTTTTGGTTATCTTGAGATGGGGTTCTTGATGGGGGTGGTTAGCTTGTTATGCCGAAGTTGATCGATTGTTTCGGTCATCATTTTCTTTATGGACTCTTTGCCCCAGCTGTGGAAGGAGAAGGGCATGATTTGGGCTCTAAATTATGAGAAGTGTTTAGGGAACTTGAGGAGAACCAATGATTGACTTCTTGTGAGTAGACATACTCGGATCAAGCTATTTAATGCGAGAAATGTCCACGAATAAGTTTTCAACCATTGATCATGACCGCTTCAGCAGTGCCATGAATTTAGGATGGAATATCAAGGCCAAAAATCCTCTACGGGTGTGTGTAGCTTTTCAGATAAGATGCCTACGCTTGAATGCACTAGAAATCTTCTATGGCCGGTTATCGCGGTGAGTATTTTGGAATGCTGTCGCCTGAACTTATGGCTCGCTGAGGGCATTTGTGGTTCATCGCTAACTTAGATGGGTACCTAAGATTGTGTGAGGGGAAGGGGTTTTATTTTGAAAGGAGAAATACGAGGAAGAAGTTAGACGGATTAGTAGGTTTGCGTTCACTTAGGGGTTGAGATAAGAAATGTGAGAGATTGGCGAGGAGAGGGGAGTCTGGTAGTGATTATTGATATATCTACCAAGACTCAATAATCTAGGTACTTACTTGAAGAATAATTCTCATTAGTCTATTAGGGGAGTTAGACCCCCTTAGTAATACTCTTCTCAACTTCAACAACTATTCCAATTTATGGCTGGGGAGAGCAGCGGTGCAGTTGGTGCTAAAATTATAGACCTTTTGCTATCTCAAAACTAGGGGATTTGCACTGCTCACTGTATACTTGCTGTATAAATGAGTTGATTAAGCTGGTCAATTGAACAGGATGGACAAGATTAATATAGAATAATGGATATCAAGACTTCTCCTGCTAATTGTTACCATCTTGTACCCCTTTAGACAAAACATCCTCAATATTTTGTACTAAATTGATCACATTCATTAGCAATTTCGAAGATATACGTCCATGCAAATGACCAAGTTGTAAGTGAAGGGAATTCATAGTGACTCTCAGAGACTGTAGCAAATTCTTTCAAGATTGGTTAGACTGCCGAGATCAGGCAACAGCGAAAGATTTAACTGTATCATTGGCAGCTTCAACTTCAAACCTTCAAGTCTTGTTTTGTTTTGTTTCAATAACAATCATCTACAATTTGTAAGTAGTTTTTCCAAGATTACCAAAACACCAATTAAGGGCAAGATCATTAACAGCAGTTCATTATAGGACGCTCGGACCAACATCAACCAACCTGCACGGTCCTCATCCTCTCACAAAGATGGCTCCTCCCAGAAATCAACGAAGCTCTAAACAAGCAACACCCTCCAAGACTCAATCTTCAAAACATCCATATAACCTCAAAGGAAGAGTGTTCAGTATGGATAAATCGGAACCATTCATTGATTCTGGCTTAATTGCCGTTGCTCTTGTCATTAAATCACAAACTGGCCCTCACTTCGTTTTTCACTATCCACCTCGACCATCATTTACTCCACCACCACGCAATTACAGATATGGTACGGAGACTGATCAAAGCGAGCTCGAAGAACATATGCAGAGCGATGAAGATGATAGTGATGATTTTTCCGATCTAGAAGATTCAGTTGTTTCGAAGCTTGGAAAACTCAACCTGGGCGGTAAGAAGGTGAATATTGGAAGCAGTAAATCGCGTCACGTGGAAATCGAAGGCGACGATCACATTGAAGGTAGAGATGGTGAGCAAGTTGTTCCTTGGGAACAGTTTGGAGAATTTCCTACAGTTGATCTTGCCAGTATTCTAACCCCACCACGCGCATACCATAAGAAGAAATTCGAGTTGTCGATTGACAACCTCTACTTTGTTTCCTATCCATTACACATCCGCGAGGATGGATTTTGGAAGAAACCTAGGAAATCAAAGAAAGGCAAGGAGGTAGCCAAGGATGACGAAGAAGCAGAGAAAGATCAGGCGACGAGCAGCAGTCAGGCCAAAAAGGGTAGTGGTTCGGATGATGGTGATGATCATGGAGAAATGACAATGTTTAACGTTGTTTTCGTTGTCAGTTTACCTAGGCACGAACAAGATGAGAGGATTGATGAACTTTATGAGCATGTTATCAAAACTTTCAACAAGGCACTCAACCACGCTCAAGCTCAGAGTAACTACGTTTGGAAGGAATCTGAGACCATTCTAGGTATGAAGGAAAGAGCTCGTGAAGATAGTAAGTCCTTATTGCACATGAATTCATGACAGATACTGACTTATTCGATAGAGCGCCCAATGAGTCAACTTTGGAGTCAGATCTTGATCAAGTCTACATTGGCAGATGCCATGCGCGATGTTTACGATGCGGTTGTCAATAATACTATCACCACTGTTTGTCTCGACACCAAACCTCCAATCGATCTCTCGCTTCATATCCCGATTCCGACATTCTTGATGAGCTTTCCAAACCCCAACGAGCGAGCAAAACCTGGTGTACTACTTTCCAGTGCTAATCCTCTTGTCGACGAGGAAGGCAACCCAGACCCTACGCAGCTTGATAAACACTTTGCTCTTCTACTTCTTGAGGATGAAGTCGATATCATCGCAGAGATATCATCCGAAGATACTGAACTTTCTGCACCTTTGATTCAGTTCATCAAATGGGCTAAACCTACTTTATCCTTTCAACAAGTCGCTCAAGCCAACAACATTAATCTTGATGAAGTCCTCACTCTCGCACAACATTTAATTTATTGGCGCAAAGCAATTGCGATTCCACCTATTCATGCTCGCGATATGTTCATCGTTTCTCCTAATTGCGACATGCACAAATTAATTACAGCAAGCCAACAGTGGAAGAAGGCATTTCCTTTTGCTCCATCCTTACAAAGTTTCCTCGGACAAATTTCTTATGCCCCACGCGCTTACAAAGCCTTTGTTCCTTCCAAGAGTCATCGTGAAAAGTACATGGAGATGCTCGCATGGCTCATTCGTGGTGGTTGGGTTACTCATCTGCGAACGTTCTGTTGGATCTGGGTTTGGCCTGAGATCATCTACGAGGTTGAATATCAATTGAAAGCAGAAGCTATCGAGAGAAGAAAGAATCCACCCCTTCAAACCGCCCCTGGATCCCCTGAAGGAAATAACTCTTCTGAAGAAGCTACCGATACCGAAAAGGCGACAGTTCTCGACCCAACAGCCCCACTCACCACCGAACAAGCTGCAGAAGCTGCACGCCTCGAAAGACTCGCCGCTAAGACAGTCGCAGAAGCCAAGGCTGCAGAAGAGGAATTCGAAAAGATGCCAGTCCCAGAAGTTACCGAACATCCTTCCATGAATAACGCAGAACATTTAAAATACATCTCTTCCTATGCAATCGTTGATCCTCACAAAGCTAACCATGTAGAGACAATGTATATCGCAGCCATCGGCAAACGCTGGACTGATCCCAAGGCAAAAGCATTGTGGCCAAAATTCGTCAAGTATTTCAATGGAACTACTGCTTTGGAGGATATTTGGGCTAAGGAGGGAATGAAGCGAAAGGAGACGTGGAACATTCTGTTGGCTTATCAGGAGCAGATTCTGGTTATGAAGCATTGGTAGATGTCGGTTGGCATTTTCTTGCTTTTCTCCCTGGTAGAATTCAAATTTCTACGTTACGATGATTTACGATCATTTAATGGATGGATCATGATGCGGCGTTAGGAATAGGAAAGGATAGGATGGGATGATACCATGGCTTTAGTGGATATTTTCAATATGTGATACCCCTTCCATATGATAATCATGCCTAACAATTGATCGAGTTATTTTTTCTGTCTGATGTTTGATATCGTCTTGACGAATGATCTATATACTGACTCTTAGGATATATCCACGGTAATCATGGGGGAAGATATATACATTGCGTAGGAAAAGGTTAGATCTTCATATCCCATCCAAGTGTGTGCGGCGATACAAGCAAAAGACTAAACCAATTTGAGGAACGACAACAATCGCAACATCCAGCTGAATAAGATGGGACGAGTGTATATCTCAAGTAACACATTTGATTGAAAATGCGTGATGTCAAAAGTCGATTTTGCCGGCCTGCAATTCTTGGTCGTGCTTTTCATCACTCTCAGCGAATGCCATGCCCTGCCATGCATGGCCCTCACCTGCTTCGATGATTTTATTATTTTTACATTTTCCAAACCCAGTTCGTGCTTGACCTTTTATGTTACAAAGTTCCAAAGTCCCAAGAACCCCCGAGAAAAGATGCTCAGCGTATTCACCATCGCATAGCCTGTGACTCGTGGGTATTGGAAATCCAATTTCCCCGCTTTCTCCGCATGATGGAGATGCATGGGTGCTTGAGTACTGGTGATTGATCTGTTATCACTTCACTATTGGGAAATTCACTCTGGGAGTTTGAGGGAGGCCGGGGTGGTGTTATATAAGGTCTTGGTTTCTCGTGGGAGAGGTGGGTAGATGGGTTTGGTATATGCTTGAATTCTACTATAGAGCTGTTGCTGTTGCTGTTTTGGGTGGTTTGGTTTGGTTTAGGAGGGGGGATTGTGTATGTGTGATTTTGTGTGGGTTGTGAGGGGAATGTGAGGGTTTGAGAGCAGGAGGTGAGGGGTAGTGGTGGTGGTGGGTTTGCAAAGTGACAATGATAATGGATGATGACATTTCTTTGTGGCATAAGATCGGATGATTGTAGCAGTTCTATTTGAGTAAACATTGCACCCGAGGAAATATACTCTCGTCTCCCTCTTGCTATCGACGAATTGGAATTTAAATCAAAAATCCCATATAAGGCCATCAACGGAAATCTTTTCCCCAAGCATGATGCGCGCGTTGGAGAGCACTTGATCCTCAACAGACAATAAATGCTGCCCTTGTGTTTGGCAGATTTCTTGGAATCGCTTGAGCCTAGGTGGTTTTGATCTTCATCTACGCATTCCCTCTAAGCCAATAGTACACGGGTAATTCAATTCATGGGTTTACAAATTCACCCCATGAGGTGGATGCGTGAATTCAATAACCCGAAATTCCCCTCGTTTGAAAGTACCCCCGCACACTCATTTAAAAGCATCTCGGCACCTATTCGTATTTTCCCATTCATCTCCATCCGTCGATTCACCAACCGCCTCAAGTCCGGTCCATATTATACATGTTTTTTTCCCGGTTTGAGATTCTGTAGCGGTACTACCAACACCAACACCAGCAGGTGTTCCTGTCTTCCTGTGTGAATGGAGTGGTTATGATGGCTTTGAGTATAGAAAGGGTTGGGGTTGAGAGGTGCGGATATACTTTTGAGCCTGATGAATAGGGGTTTTTTTCTCGTTGACTGTGGCAGTTTGTTGGGGATATCGATGTTGCCTGATGGTTTGGGCTGATAGTGGTAGTGGTGCTGGAAATGACAGTGGTAAGATTTGAAGTTTGGGTTTTTTGTCAATATTAGATGAGTATGTTTCGTATGAAAAGGATGATCTAGAGGACTTGGATGAAACAATTGTTGATAATGAATATTATCAAACGGAAATGGAGAGCAATGTTCGCACTTGGAAGTTACGAGTGAATCCTCACCTCTTCGGGTTGTGTCTGTAGTTCTGAAATCACCTCTGTGGTATTTTTATGTGTTCAAACTTCGAACTTGCGAAAGGCTTCCATCTTTGCAGATTCTCCATATGTGAAGATAACTCACTTAGCCGTGGAAAGTCATGTTCTGTATAACCCGCATTGAAAAGTAACTTTAGAATGTTGTGTATTCATCTTATCGCCAATCAACGTATATCGACCGGTTTCTTTACATCCACTACTATTTACATGCTTGATTCTTTCGTTCTTCCGGAGCTAGTGACAGCGGAAGAAGTTAGTCGATATGATTTAGAGACTGGTCAGACGTGTAAGGCACGGGAATTGAGGAAGAGGGTGAAGAGTCAAAGAACAGGGTGCAGATTGGAGGTTGTTCCGGTGATTGATACTCATGTAAACCAATTATTCTTGTTACCATGGTGTTTGTTGAATGGCATTCAAGACCATGTTGCCAAGTATAACCTTTATAGCATTTATTACAGTTGTTTTTAAGGCATTGAAGCGAATTTTGTGTATCTATTGCTAGTTGACTGACTATCCCCTAAAGGTTTAGAAAGGTGGCTTGAGTTGTAGAGTGATACGCTATATGATTAGTACTTAGCTTTGCAATTGCCCACTTGAGGAATGACTCTAAGCCATCGGCCACTCAGATTCCCATGATCGTACTGATGGTTTTGGGAGGGGATTGAATTGTCTATGGTTACACAAATACTAGTCTATCATCTCCTATGATTCACGGCCTAGTCACTTGATGGATGCCAAATTCCATAATCCGACGTGAGTCTTACTATTCATTCATCTGTTAAGGGGTAGCCACCAGTGCTTGGGGAGGGGTGAATGGGGGTATCGTGCTTGGTAAGATTGTTAAACTGCAGTAACCTTTAGAGGTGCTTATGACAACACTCCCAAGTCAATCTGATTCAGATATACAGAATCGAAAGACATAATCGAATTGAATTACAAGCCATCGGCATGTATACTTTCATCATACTAGATTACCTAAGTATCCTTATGTGTATGGTTTCCTCCCAGAATTGCCTACGACAGGCTGACAGCTGGTCTATATACGGCAAATCGACAACGGCAAATATGGGATGTATAGACACAACAGAAATTGGTAGTGAGAATGGAATTTTGCTGACCATAATAATTGATCAGTGGACCAGTAAATCTGGGTCTTTCCACGACGTTTGCTGTATCGAGCTTAGAATACTACGTCGTTCAAGAATCCCTGGCTTTACAATCATCCTCGTCGACGTGACCATCCTGATTTTCAAAGCTAACTTTTTGGAAAAGGAGCAACTCTCTTTGCGCTTATATGGCCCCGAGAATCTTTATTCCATGTTACCCATGTTACCCATGGCCACTTGTAACCAGTAGTAATTCATGTGTAGTTCAATAGCCTCTTCTTATCGCTAATAAGCCATATGCACCTAACTCATGTGAGGAGTGCCACGTGAATAACCCCCCCTCGTTCAAAGTGAGAGCTTGAAGTGAATGTAAGCATGCAAGCTTCGTATACTAGCTTAAGCCTGGATTCAACGAAGGTGTTTATAATGATCCATCACTCCACTGTCTGTAGCAGACGAGAAACTTACGAGGAATGCGAAAGGCTTCGAAGCGGGGTAACAGAGGTGTATGCAGCGAGTAACTAAAAGATCTTGTGTGAGGGGTTGTGGAGAGTTTCAGTATGATTTTTACACAGTTTATACTGAACTGGCTTCTATTGCCATTCCTTACGAATGATTGCCATTTGGTAATTGTATGATGATAAAGATCATCTAATGGTGGAAATACAATACTCATCTAAAGACAATAACAATAAATTAGATCAGCATATATGATCGAATACAATCTCCATGTCAATATTTGAAATATTTCGGAACAACTTCGGAAACTCTTCCTTAGTGAAATATTTTGAAATATCCCGGAACATCTTCGGAGATCAAATCACATTGATCCCGAGGAAATGGCCAGATACAATTCATGTATTTCTACGCTTGAAGACCATCGACTGTGAAGGATTTTGATCATTGAATATCGTAGAACCAATTTCTATGGTTCAATGAATACGACAACCGTCCTATTGTATCAAAAATTGCACTCGTCGCCCCGACGTATGTGAACCTCACCCAAAAGGGCTTGGAATTCAGCATAAACCTTCCAATGCTGTTATCTCAACCCCGTAATGGTGCTAGTAACATTGTCAACGAAATTTACATGAATCTGGGATGGGTACATGAAAAGTATATAGCTCCGAGGACAGCGGTACTTTCTCTTTGATAGTGAAGTGATGGAGATTGAGATGAAGGTACTATACACAAGGATTCAGAGCCAGAAAAATATGCTAAAAGTAACTGAGAGCATCTCTTGAGCTGTTTGGTCTGAAATACCTGCTAGGCAGATTCAAAGTGCCTTTTCCTTCAGAATGACCTCCCAACATTTGTTGTGCAGAAAGAACTTTCCGAAGATCTCTATTCTTTTATGTAAGACTTCCATCCACTAGCTCCACTAGCTCGATTGACTACTACTTGATATCATATGAATAACGATTATCTAATCACAGCGAACCTATTGGATGAGGGGTAGCAATTCCCGCATCCCCTCAATCTAGCACCGGAAATATAAGCAACCTGGAAGTCGCTGCAGTACCAAAATAGTATAGCATTTGCGTCAACGAAAAACACCTATTCATACGGTTGACTCTGAGGGTTTCGGGAAGCGAAGAGCATTTACCAAAATGAAAACTACTATCATCTCAGTTACAGCGACAATAGGAGCAAAAATGACAACGGAAAATTCCATCAAGTAGGTCGCGACTATTTGCTGTTAAACATCGGACGAACACTAGAGATGGTTTCCGCCATCATGCCATCATGAGCAAAAAGAATCGCCCTCGCTTTTCAAGACTGTGCGATTTAATTATGGAATCCCAAACAATAGCAGCGTCCTTTGAGCCTTCAAACAGGGCCTGTAGAAGTTCAGAAGTAGATGCTCATGTTCTTGTTAATAGTAGAACCATAATCATGCATACTGTAGAACTTACATAAACCCTCGCATCTAGCTTTAAGTATTTCCGATGCCTTAGCAGGCTATCACATAGTGGATCAAAAGCTTATTTAAACACCCAAGCCATCAAAGTTCAGACCCAACACCGAGCAATAACTTTGGAGTCTGGCTAAAAATGCTGCCTTTCCCAAGGATTTCCTTTCATGCGAGTAATACAGCAATCCAACAAAACTAAAGCTATCGAGAACTCTAATATCTCGTGCTTCCGAGCGCTTCATAAGTAAAGAGAATCACATTTGAAGTAATGGCCGCAGGGGAAATGATAACAAAATTGTAACTAGCAGAAGGAGTAGTGAAGTTTTTAGATGGATGAGAATGACCAGACTAGATCGTATGCCTGGAGGACTCATCCGATTCCGCTTTGCTTTTGTACTGCCGTACATAGCAAAGGAATAAAAGTATAGTACCTCAATTAAGGAGAATCGGCACTGTGCCAAACATATCTCCGTTGCGTTGCAAGAATGTCTCTGGAAGATTTCTGCCGAGTTCTTATGAACGAGTTGTCTTGAAAAGATACACGTTTGTAAAATGTACTATTTCCAAAGCTTTTATAAAGCGTCCATCACTAAAAACCTGGGTGTAGAGCATATATAAGTGAATCAAAAGACCTATCTGTAAAGATTTTCCCTGATCTCCCACAAAGTCACCCACCCCAATTATACGGGTATGTAGTGAATACATAATACATGCCAAATAGTGCCAAAGAAACACCGAAGCGCCCTTCCCACTCTGTCAATCACGAGGCAAACGCACTAGGGACTTCTGCGTAAGTCGCGAAGACTTCCGGCGCTAAGACTTCCGGCGCTTAAAAGCGATTCTAACGCATTCGAGTTGTTAATCGGTAGGGGTGTTCAAACAGGGTATCTCTGGGGGGTTGAGGCTTGCCATGTTTGGTGATCAGCTGGAGCTATCCCGTTAGTCATGGTTCCTGAAAATAATATTGGGTATTCTGCTGTGCTCTCAATCTAAACGTGTAGTAGGTGAAACGACAGCATATATTATGAAGAGCTATGAGAGATATATGTATTCTGATAGTATGCTAAAAGGAGATAATAAAGATTAAGGTACAATAGCAACATATAAAACCAACGAAAGTTATAAACGACAAATGGTTCAAAGTAGATTAGATTTAACAAAGATACAATATTTTATTTCTTCTAAATTCAGGATTTTACCAAGCTTATATCCACTGAACTTGGTGTTATATGACAGTAAACTAAACTATTCTAAGTATATAGACAACTGCTGTGAGGTCTCCAGTGGTCCCAGGATTCAGGCGATGGGGTCTCTGCCGTGTGTACATCTCTATTTATGTACTCACCTGTAGAGAACTCTACTAGTAAATTTTCTTGAATTTTGATGTACTCCGTACAAGGTGAATTCAGGGGGACTTTTCAGGGATATGAGAATCGTATAAATTCACGAAAGTTATGGTTTAGATATTAATAAGCTTCTCATTTGCAGGTACCCTGTTCACTAAACTTATATTGGAAGGATTGTTACTGATAATATGACGCCGCTCAGCGCGGCTAACAGAGCACTGCTTGTATAAGAGGCTTTGATCTCTCTGTTTATAGATCTAATACAAAAGTACACAGAGTTACCACACAGATAATAGGGGAAAACGGAGAAGATGTTCTCAATCTTTTCCATCATGAGCTACGGGGGTAGTGTGGGACATAGATGGTGAACTCAAATATACATTCTATTTCGAGAAGTGATATTGATCTAGTGACAACAACAATGATGTCGATAGCGATCATGGAAGAATAGTCGGATGGGAATATAGAGACTGCTTCATAAAAAATTGAAGAACTTAAGAGGTCCACGGGTACTAGTATAATTTCGTAGATACAAAGGCGGTTCTTCACAACAAGGTCCTTCGCCTTCAGACCTCCGGTTTTAGGTTTTAAATACTATGGTACAATCTTTACATCTTTCCACCGACTTTTATATTAATCGGAGGAGTTTGGTCACCTATAATTATGGCATTCAAATAGTTTACTACCTCCAGGGCTTCGCTTTGAGTGAATCGAAAGCTCGACTAGGAAGCACCAGAGCACATATAAATATCACCCTATGGGCGATTGCACTATTTTCCATCTAGATGTACAATTATTGAATTATTGCTCTGAAGGCTGTTCTACTCTAGTTGCAAGTATTTGTGTGTAGACCTTGTACAGAACACTTTTGCGACTCCATTTGTCTGCTTCCAAACTACGGAGCTGTGGTTTTTGTTCACTTAACAGGTAAGTGCGCAACAAATGTAAAACATCGATAACAACAATCACAACTTTAAAATTTCAGTAAATAGAACTCAGAAATGACGCTACTCAGGCAAATCCGTCAACCGTCAACCGTCAAGTTACCTAAAGTAATCCTCCAGCCTGACATTTTACACATCGTAATTCCAATATCATGCACTTTCATGAGCTTCCGCTGGGTCTCTCCACGAACTGCGAACTATTTTCATTCTATGATAGCAGTGCACAAAAAGACAATTTCAGTTTTCAAGTAGCGAGATATAAACACCTGCGTTCACCTTGCAGTGAATATTCAACCACTTGATCGATCAACTTGTCTTCCAATTTCGGCGCCGAGGAAGAGAAAAAGATAAGATGGAGTTTTTTGACTCAAAGTTTTGGGGCTCAAATATATATAAAGCACATGATGATGCACCTGTCGACTAAATTGGGTAAATCATGAACAACGATCGGAAAATTAACCTCGGGAATATTTGATTATTCTCAATAATAATCAAGCTCTTGAAGATCAGCGCTTTGAGATCATTAATGTCCACGGGGTGGCTGTTGAGGCCAGGATTGGAAGTTTCATCTGAATTTGAAGTCGTCTGAAAGCATGATGAACGACAACGACAACGACAACGATACTGATATTTTCTGCCATCTCTTCTCGTACCTTGTCTATCGCTGTTATTGGTCAAACCTTATTCAGCCGGCTAATCGGCCGTCTTTAACCGAGCTAACCCAAAAAGAAACAACTCCCTCATTCTTGCTCAATCCAACTCCAACTCTGTGAAGCTTTAAACGAAAGGCACCGCGTATGAATCAGAAATCCATAACCAGTTCAGTTAAGAAGAAGATAAACTTTCCTGGGTGATCATGGCAAGGAGCGACATGTTTCTCAAGCAAATGTTTGCGAGAATAGAATCCTCTTGGTCCTCTTGGTCCTCTTGGCCCTCTTGGCGGAATCTCTAAAAATGAAGGGGTTCGCATTGCGCAACAACCTTATAATGTACCCATTATTTCAATCTCTATCTGTAGGTTCACCAGTTGGATTATTTGTACAAATAAATACCCAGTATTCGAATGGCATGCAGGAGTTCCAATAATGCCCTCCAGCTCAGTCCGATATCAATATAGGTGTCGTAAGTTTGAGGTGGATCTAGACTTTCCTGGTTTGAGCAAGTTCATTATTGTTTGATCAAAGCCCTCCTCCACCCCTCTTAAACAGACCTCCCCCCCGCACCACATCATTTGAGCGGGTTTCAATTATTGTCAATCTGTTTTTCCTTCCAGAAAAGTCATCATTAGTTGGCTTTTTCCATAAAACTTTCTATTGCGCGCGTTAAAATCCCCAAAATCTTCTCGGTCGACGTTTTTGTGCTCCATGTACACTCTTGCATTGTACATTATTACAAAAACCCCAGAGCAGGACTTATCCTTATCCTCAATTCTTTTCTATAATTTTCAGTTTATTCCACAATCGTTTCAAGATGGACATGTCAGGTAGTATGACCATGGGTGGTACATCATCAGATGGTTCAGCAATGAATGCTACTGGCTCTAATTTCTCAAATATGACGCAAGCCGCAGACTTTTTGGGAGAAATATTGGATGACTCTGTTTTTCAGATTGAGGGAAATGCTGCCGCAAGACATTTTTGGTATGGAGTCTGTGCAGTGATTGGGGTAGCTGCTTTCTTTAACTTCGCTCAGAAAGCCACCACATTTTCTAGGTAGGTTCATTTATTACGTGGGGTTGCTGCCGATTGTTAATATTTGATAGATTGAGAGCAGCAGCAGCAAATAGAGCCCGACCGGCATCGCCCTCCAATATTCTCACAACGTCGCTAGCTACAATAACGGCAATTGGCCGTGAAGCATCTTACCCTCAATTCGTACCACAGAATGGAATGGCCTCAAAGTTTTTCAAGATCCCTCCTTTGGGAACAATCATGCTCTTGGTAGCATATCTGGTGTGGGTTATTATCCTTGAATTCGCTGACAATAACGTCCCCGGAGCACAACATTTTACTTCACTGGGAGTTCGTGCATCCTGGCTGGCTGTTGCTCAAGTCCCTTTGTTGATACTACTCGCTGGAAAGAACAGTCCATTGGGGCTTGTAACTGGTATCTCATACGAGCGATTGAACGTTATTCATCGATGGACTTCGAGGGTTCTGTTATTTCTTATCACCCTTCATGTGATATTTCTTCACTTGTCCTGGAACGCATACGATCTTGGACCTTTGGAATATTCTACCGACTCATGTATTCCAACCGGTTGGGGAGCATACGCCGTTTTGATATGGATGAACATTAGCACCTTCGCTCCGATTAGAAACTTCTCTTATGAGTTCTTTGTGGTTCAACATATCATTACTTTCTTTGGATTTATTATTGCCGTTATGATGCACCTTCCAGATACTGCTCTATACTCTCGAGTTTATATTTATATCCCGATCGCACTGTATATAATCGACAGGATAATACGGACCGGGAGATATATTTTTAACAATTCTGGCACCCCAAGAGCAACATTGACGGCTTTAGAGGGCGGCGTTACACGAGTTTGCGTCGAGAGCAAAGCTATTAAGAAGTGGACGCCTGGTTCTCACGCTCTCCTATCGATACCTCAACTTGGACTCTTACAATCACATCCTGCAACAATTGCTTCAACACCCTCGTCACATGAGGGTAAGCTGGTTTTCTTACTCAAAGGCCATACGGGATTTACAGGTCGTCTGTTCATAGCAGCGGAAACTTCGCCCGCATCAAACTCACCCTGGAAAGCCTCCATCGATGGGCCGTATGGAAAGACTGCCGACTATGCCGCGTTCGACACCGTCCTTCTCATCTCGGGCTCAACTGGTACAACCTATACTCTTCCAATTCTTTTAGACATCGCCTCTCGTGCACAAAGTACTCGACTCCCAGTTCAGCGCATTGTGTTCGTATGGATAATCAAAAATACTTCTTGGACCTCTTGGATAGCAGACGAACTTACCTCAGCAGCCGAAAAGCTTGATGCTGTTGGAATCGAACTCACAGTCCGTATCCACGTAACCTGCGACAACAACTTCACAACCGGAGACAAAAATACTGAAGCCAATTGCTGCGCTTGTGACATAAGCCTTGGTCCTTGTTGCTGTATAAATGTTGATTCTGATTCTGATGGCGATGAAATTACATCTATTGATGAGAAGGGAAATAAGGTCATCTCCAAGCCAAAAATCACGAGCGCTTCTAGTATAAGTTCAGGAACTCGATCATCGATTTTACCGTGTGCAGTATTCCACAGTGGAAGACCTGATTTCCATTCTCTCATAGGTGAGCTATTGGAGAAAGCTGAGGGAGAAACGGGGATTGCGGTTTGTGGACCACTTGGGCTGAGTAGTAATGTGAGGACTACGGTGGCGAGATGCAGTAATGACAGAGCTGTTCATAAGGGGACCGGGGCTCAGGGTATATATTTACATGCTGAGGGTTTTGGGTGGTAGATTCTTTGGATTGATGGAGGTGGAGTTTGGTGTTGCCGTTATTGAGATATGGATATGGATATTTAAGGGATATGAATGATATGAATGATACCAATTTTATGATGAGTAGGGAAAAGGGAAATTATAGATATTAGAGTTTTGTAAGAGAATGAATGAATGAATGAATATACCTAGTAGTGAATAGCTTTTTTGTTCTTATTTGTGAAGATGTTGACTTGGTAAAAGACATGTAGAAGCGATGGAAGTCATACGAAGGTAGAAGCAGGTACAACCATCGGGCCGAGGTTTAACCGAAACAAATCCCTTCCGCTTCCACATAGAACCTGCAGCTTCTTTTACAAGTAAAACCAGGTTGTAACAATACTTTACCCTTTTTGACATGGCTTACAAAACTCCACTCCATCAATCAATCTAAATTTGATAGCGGCGACGCGCAAAACACAGTAAAGCAGCGAGAACACCAACAGTCCAACGCACATCTTCCGTGCTGCTTTTCAGCAGGATGGAGTCTGTTAATTCTGGTTTGCACCAGCAGATACCCATACCCACTCCTTACAGACAATTGCAACCACAGGCTGAACAAGCTCTTCAACATGGTCAACCTCATCTCAGTCACCATACTCTTGCATCCCAGCCTGGTCTCGATCTGTCAGGTTTGGTCCAAGATGATAACAATTCCGTCTATCCCGACTTGAGAAGCTTGCAGGATCCAAACACAGGTCATTCTGTTGTTCATCAGTATCCTTCTCCAATTCCCTTTGAAAGAAATAATGGTCACCAGCAGATGCACGTTCAGAATGTTCAAAATACTGGAAGCCCACATACCCCGCAGCAGCAACATCCCGGACCAGGTCAATTTGGTATCTTGACTGCAGGTCCCCTTCATCATAATACTCTCGGCAGATTGCAACAAGGCTTAGCTGTACCAGAAGATGATTTGTTTGGCACTGGCACACCCGATGAATCGGATCAAAAAAGCACTGGACATCACTCTCATCGGCTCATCCCCAACCCTCCTAATTTGGAGGCATGGAGAGAGAAGTTGTTTAATGTTGATGAGATGATCACTTTAAGTGAAGAAGAGTATGTTGATAATCTCCAAATGCGAAAGTGAAAAATATACTAACGGCTTAATTTTAGATACAATACTTATTTCCCTCATGTCGATAATGTTTATTCTCATCGATCTACTCAAAAATACAAGCGCAAGCCATTTGTTTCTCACTATTGGGATTGTCGTCTTAAAGGTCGTCCACCTGGAACTGCCAAATCCGATGATCCAAACAAAAAGAAGAGAAAGCGCACTGCAAGAGAGAGAGATCTTTGCGATGTTAAAATTAAGATCACAGAGTACTTTCCAGGTGCTATGTTGCGAGCAGATTTTCAACCAGAAGGAGTACCAACGGCAGATCCATCCCAAGCCAACAACTATTTCGCTCAAGCTGGAGCTCATCAACAACAATATGCTCTTCCTCTCAACAATTTAAACATCCCACCAAACCATCCAGGCGCAAATGGTCAAAGATATTACACAATTCAACGTGTCAATGGTAATGGTGGCAACGGAAAGGGTGATGGTGTTGCGGGACCTCATAAGCATGATTTGCAGAGAAGTGATGAGATTAAAAAGAATAGTATTCTACGATTTCTTCAGAAGAGAGAGAAGGAAGACAAGAAGACTCAGGTAAGTGCTACAGGTTTACTACTACCACTTATCTGGCTCTTAGAACGTGCGGAGGCTCAGTCACAAGACACTTGATGATCTACAATCATCAAGTCTCGATTGTCTTCTCATCCCTTACCTCCTACCACACACATTTTCCTCTGGGCATGATGCATGGCTACATCATTTAATCGTCAGATATTTTTGCACCTGATAAGAGTGAATACTTCCAAAGCATGGGAGCCATTGTGGAAGATTTACCCAGGGCTCTCATTTCTTCCAGAAGCAATGGTACCATATCAAGATTGACATCACCGAACAAATTGGCTAACACAACCTATCAATAGAAAACTTACCATAAGAGAGCCAGCGGTCTAGCTTTAGCTACTGTCAAGAAACATTCTAAAGAGAATGAATTAAAGTTGTTTGCCAGTTGCTTCTGGTAAGTTCTTCTTATATCCAATACATGCGACATCAGTGAAACCTCGTACTCAACTAACATTTCGTAATAGTCCTTTTGTTCAGCGAGTTTGGATTGCTTTAGAAGCCAAGGGTATTCAATATCAATACGTTGAAGTTGATCCATATAAGAAACCTCAATCTTTGTTAGAGGTCAATCCTAGAGGATTGGTTCCTGCTATTCGTCATGGAGATTGGGGTTGTGGTGAAAGTAGTGTATTGATGGAATACGTAAGCCTTCCGTCTCCTTCCTCTCTGTTCCCTACCCTTGATTATCACATGGGGAATTACTAACATTTCATAGCTCGAAGATCTGCAAATCGGTCCTCCTCTTTTTCCTGCTGGTGCTCAAGCTAAAGCTCATTGCAGACTTTGGAGCGACCATGTATGCTACCCCAACTCTACTTTCCTTAAATCACAACGCTAACAATTATTTAGATCGATCGCAAAATCGTCCCCGCATTCTACCAACTCCTTCAAGCTCAAGATTTCAATAAGCAAGCAGAAAATACCCGCAAACTTCGTGATGAAATTTCTCAAATCGTCGATGTTTGCGATGTGCAAGGTCCCTTTTTCCTCGGCCCAGCTCTCTCTTATACCGATATTCAATTCGCTCCTTGGGTACTTCGCTGCAGTCGCGTTCTTAAACATTACCGAGGTTGGCAGGATCCTCAACCAGGTAGTCGATGGGCTATCTGGTTTGATGCGATTGAGAATAATGAGTATGTCAAAGCGACAACTAGTATGGATGATTTGTATATTGATAGTTATGAGAGATATGCGATGAATAGACCTAACACTAGTGAGTTGGCGGATGCGGTCAATGGGGGATTTGGTTTACCTTAGGGGGTGAATGGGCTGGAATGGGCGGGGATGGCGGGGATGGCGGGGTTGTATGTATGTATGAGGGATGAGGGATGAGGGATAGGTAGGGGAATTGGTTATGGATCATCAGTCATGTCCTACGGTATGGGATTCCGATACAGATACAGATACAGACAAAGATTAGATACCATGGGTGGGTAATCTCGTTCTTGATCTCGATATGCTATGGGATGCAGGGTGGGGGTGGTGTATTTAGGGGTGCGCGTGGCGGACAGATTTGCTTTTTCAATTTTTCTTCTCGCGAGATTTTTTTTTTGAATGTAAGACACATTCTGGTTTGGGGCAGTGGTAATCGCATGTAGATGGATGGATGATTTGGTTCTGAGAAGG
>NGKG01000008.1:376695-388337 GCA_002162505.1 Myriosclerotinia scirpicola | reverse complement strand
CTGTGTCGTGGGGTTGTGTCGTGGGGTTGGTAATGATGGTCATATATAGCTGTGCCAGAATATGATATACAATATATGATATACAAAGCTCTCCCACAACTGAGGTATTCATTCCATTCCATTCCATTTTGATTCCATTTTGATTCTATCTCGTTCAATCTTACGATTGATTGATCTGGACTCTGAACTTCGGACTTTGGACTTTGAAGTCGGGTTGGGATTGGGATTGGGATTGGGATTCTGGAATAGGGGAGTTGGGGGGGATGGAGAGTGGAGAGTGGAGAGTGGAGATAAGGGTATGAGGGTATGAGGGTATGAGGGGTAAAGATGGATGGAGGTTAGAGGTGGAGGTGGAGGTGAAAGTATATAGTGAAAGTATATGGTGATGAAAGTATATGGTGATAAAAGTATATGGTGATAAAAGTATATGGTGATAAAAGTATATGGTGATGAAAGTATATAGTGATGAAAGTGAGTGTTGGAATTTCTATATGCATATTACAATGCTATGAGAGTCGCATTGAGACTTTATTTGAGATTGTCTTGTGGAAAGATTACTTGAGTATGATCTGTTTTGAGCACTTGAATGTAGAGGTCTCTTGGGTGTGAGAGCTCGGGGTTTGGGGAAAGAGATGATGGTATTGGTGATGGTAGTACTACGAGGATAATGACGGTGACGATGGAAAGAAAATATGGGGATATGGGAAGGAAACCGACAGCAAATATATATCCCACTAAGAAAAGTACTCTGAGTATATCGCAGTTGATTTCTACAGGATATCTGAGTCTTGAACATCAAGTAACTTGTCGATCCACAACATCACTTCTACCTCATCGAAATCTTCAATTGTAATTTGCATTTAGTTGTAATTATTGAACTCTAACCTAGGTGTTTGTCTCTTATATACCCAGCCGCCTACTCCCAAGTACCTCTCCCCTTTCTGTATACATTCTCATCATATTCACTCCTAGACCCTATACCCTATACACTACGCCTCAGACTCTATCCTAGAATAATGGCAAAAATTCAATAAACCGCTTTTTCCCCATTAAACGATCATACTATAATGTGCCAATCAAAATTCTCAAAATTGGGAAACCAGTTCTGAAATCTTTTTATAGAGTATATAAAGAGATCTTGATTTAGTTTTTCATGGTATTTAAAACAGGAAGCATCTGACTTTTCATCACTCAGGCTGGACAAGGTGGAAAGCTTGGAAGGAAACTTATGTGTGTGTAGTTGAGGCGGGGGAGGGGGGGGATGATTTTATGGTAAATTTGGCATGGTATCGCATCAGGGGGTGGGTAGAAAAGGGTTAGGAGATGATATTTTTCACTTGGTGGTTTTACTATTGTCACTCGCTTTGATCGCTGCGTGATTTGCTGTTGATATCATTGTTAATTATCCCAAAGTAGGAAATCGATATCAAGCGGTATCAAGATTCCTTC
This sequence comes from Myriosclerotinia scirpicola, assembly GCA_002162505.1. Taxonomy (NCBI): domain Eukaryota; kingdom Fungi; phylum Ascomycota; class Leotiomycetes; order Helotiales; family Sclerotiniaceae; genus Myriosclerotinia; species Myriosclerotinia scirpicola. The sequence continues at coordinate 386,888 of NGKG01000008.1, read as the reverse complement.
TCGTTTAGTATCTCTTGCTCATACAATACCTCTTTACTCATAACTCCCTTCTTTCATCTCGTAATCTTCAATTCAAGAGTTTCCGAGATTTCCCCCTATTTCCTTGTGAGTAGAACCAAAAAGTCTTTTGCAGTTATGCTTGCCAACTCATTCTTCGTGCTTAGAGTGGTTTATATACCCTTCCATGATTTCAGTAATAAAACTAGATCGCTGTGATTGGTGGATTTCAGAGGCCCATTCCAATACCCCTTTTCCATATTTATTTTCTCTTACGTATCTACATCAGATGAAGATACATAGTGAAGCTTCCCACGCACTCAGATATCAAGATAAATTTTGATAGCTCCAATTCTGGTTGCTAGTATGGATGTGTTATAAAGTCCCCATTCAGATTACGAAGTTAGGACCCAATTCCGGTAATATGTCATGATAGCAAAAGCGTTCAGGAGTCCAGTGCGTTACACTCAATCTCAATGATTTGTATACAGCCTAGGGCTTTCGTGAGAATCTAAGCTCTAAAGTAGTTAGAGTATACTTTGAGAATATCTGAGTGAGCATGGGTGAATGAGAAGTTGCCTTCAGCATTGGCAACAAACACGAAATATGATGATAGTGCTCCCATAAGTTATGATAGTCTTCACTACCGAATGACAGTATAAATTTATGTCTTCATTCCCAAGATACGTCCTTCCTTCAAAACCCCCAATCATTTTCACTGGCTTTCTGTGCTATAGTATTTCTCCCCTCGTCCAATTCCACACCCTGCAGAATCCGTATCATGTGAGTCATACCCTATAGTTCTATGATCTTCACTTTTGATATAGTTTATATACCCTTAAATTCATTCCAATACAGATTCTAATCCGTTGTTCCTAGCAAGCTCTGCATATGCAACTCGTAATCGATTCTCCAATTATTAGCGAGATTCTCAAGACCAGACAGAGCTAAGAGAAAACCCCCCCTTCTAATTTTTTCGCCCGGAAGTATAAATATCAACTGAGTAAAGGAATTTTAAGGGCAATGTACTAAATGAGGGATGCAAAAGGTCAGAAGGAATTTTTTTGGAAGTTGGATACTCATAAAGTCGTGGTTGATGTTTATTTAGCTGTATGTTATATATACTAAACGCAACCATCGAGCTCACTGAGATCTTTTTCTTCATAAGGGTATGATATAAAGTTACAACAATAAACTCATAAATATTTAGTAAGTAAAGAGTGTAATTTTTGGCAATGAAATCTAAAGATGGCGAAGGAAGTAAAATAACATGACTAGGTGACGACACAAACTCCCGTCTCCTCTCCTTCCCCCTCCCTTCTCAGAAATATTGTCTCTTCCGAACTTTTACTTCCACCCTCGATTGCGTTATCTACAACTCTTATTCAGTTTTTATAACACAACTTTGAAATAGTGCTTTTTTCACTACTTCAAATGCCTTATAAATTTTCGTAAGCTCAGATTTCGGTTTAGCAAGAGGAAACAAAGGTTTAGCGAGACTGAAACTTTTCGTCATTTGCCTCCCTGTTCTTCTTTGCCTCGGGAAGTATAAATATCGGGTATGTATTCCAAATTTTGGAACCACTGGGAATGTATATATCGGTTTGGCCAGAGATACTTGAGGTTGATATATCTTTGCTTGTTATCAAAGCAAGTCATTTGACTCGAGGAAAGGAGTTGGTAGTGGTAATAAACTACATCCATCATAATAATCAAATAAATATTCGACAGCCTGAGGAAATGAGAAATCAGACTGACGGTGATAACACGAAAAGTATGAGATGCAAAGTGACAGCAATGAAATTTCATACCTTAACAACAACAATCTTCCACTCTTAGTTTTTCTTATTCATCTTCTCATTCTATCAGTTCACCCCATTCCTCTTTCTTGCGAAACTGATCTCATTATTGAACTGAATCCCTTCATTCATCTCAGATCCAACACCCACCTCGTCAGCTTTCTTCTTGGGCGGTGATGAAGATGGCATTTCGATGATGGAGATCTTTTTTTAATGATGAGAGAATGGCTCTAATAATAAGAGATATTGAAACACTAATAGTGACAGTAATACCCTCCCGATACTCACCAAAGAGCGAGACGTAAATCCCAATTCCACGCATATACTTCCCATATCACCCCTTTAATCTCATACCTAGATATTAACACAAGTCTCTGGATCGGGGACAATTATTACTTCATTGTGTTTTGATGAAGTTCACAGCCGCATCCTTGCTGCTATTCGAGGAGGTCGGGGTATTATCGTATATCAAGAAATCAAGCCCTTTGATCTCTTGCAGTAGGGCCTGATTTCTTGCAGTATGAGCGGTTTATATACAGTAATCGAGTACCATAATAACCCACTTATCTAATACCTCCATTACAGGAAGACTGGGAAGGAAGAACCATTGATTGATTAGAGGGAGGAAGTAAGTGGATGAGTTTATGAAGCGGATATAAGAGATTTCAAAGGGTATGAATATATTTGGTCAGGGGAGGTTATATGTGGCAGTTGTGGGAGCTTTAGATAATTAATGATTGATAAGTAATTATGACAATCAAAGTGTTCATTCCGACAAAAATAAGATCAGATAATAGTAATAAGACCAACAGCACAAACCTCCAACAACAGAAACATACATAGACCATCATTTCTCTCCCATTTTCTCCTCCCGCCCCCCTTCTTCCCCTCTAACTAGTCTAAGAAACAACTCCAAACCCCAAACCACAAGCCTCATGCCCCAACCCCCATAAGTACTCAATAACCCACCGATTCCCTGCACGGTTTGATGTTCCACTTTGTCAAGCCGTATTTTAATTTATACTAAAAATATGGACATTTATTCACTACTAGCTTTGTAGCCGATACGAGACTCAGCATATTTAATATACCCACTGCCATATTCCCGCGATGTCACATTTAAACAGCTCTGATGCATCGTTAAGCTGTGATAGGAAAAGTGCTGTCTGTAGTTAGGGCGGTACTACGATGGTAGTACAATAGTAGAGACTGCAGAGTTGCAATAGTATACTCCCCAGAACAGGATATACGAACAGATTTATCAAAAGGCATATCATGTATTTCCTGCTGCATGTACCTATATCTAATAGGAGTAGATTCGGAATATCCTAGACCAGCGATTGGAGAAACTACTCAAGAGGCCATCAGAATGACACAAGATTTAGGGTGACCAATTACTTAGAATGCCTTTATAAGCAAAAAAGGTTATCGTTTCACAAGCCTTCAACTTTCATGATCCCCAAACAAACATACCAAACATCCATCTCAGCAGCTCAGCTCCGTCTTCCATTCAGAATACTACCCTTGTCTCACACTCCCACAAAATCTCTTATTGTAGATATGCGCAAAAACCACCTCGAGATTTGTAAATCCCATGACCACATCACCAGAAGGTCCCAAGACACAGCTCGAAATCCTTCCAGCCAAATGGCAGGTACCTAGACCAGTAGAAGTGCCATGAAAAAATATGTGCGCAAGCAGCATTCGAACAACCAATCAAACAAACAAGCAGACGAGAAACCACCATAGACCCGAAGCACGAGATAAAATCATCATGATTATCAACTATTCATCTGATATTGACTTATTCGAGCTACATCATACCGTTCCATTCCAATCCATTCCAATTCATTCCAATCCATCCCTATAGCAATGTACGCTTCACCGTTTTCCATCCCCTTCTTCTTTTTGATCCGATCCAGCCCCCACTCGATTCCCAATACCCGACCACCATCTTCTCCCGTAGTCAGAGCTTCTCATTCCGCTCCTCAATTATACCCCGCAAGTCAGAGAAGAGTGAACCGGTTACCCATATCGTCACATATGTAGTAAACAACTAAGCAAGCAATCCTATGCGCTCCGATCCGCTAATATATGTATGTGAGTTGATTTGCAAACGCAAGCTTATGATAATCATAAAAGCTAAACCATCTACTGTATCACCCATCCATCGCCGCGACGATAAAAGCAGCCACCGCCAAACGCCCCTCCATCCACTGCCCAGTCTTTTCCATCAAGATGACTTATGCTATGAAAAAATCTCCCCATTGGCCTCCACACTCATCGGACTACCCCCATTATTCGCCACGGCCTTTGGAATCCTCCTCCGAGGCTTGAGTCTAGCACTCGCACTAACCCCACCAGGTGTGATCTCAATGCCCTCATCACTATCATCTGCATGCTCTATCGCGTATGCAGTCGCTTCATCCAAATCCCTAATCTGATCTGGTCGCTTCCTCAACCAAGCCATTCGAGGACCACTTCTCGCTCTCTCCGAAACCTTGAACCCATAGATTTTAGGTTCGTAAACTTTGCCCTTGCCGAGACCAGGGGCGAGATTTGATGCATTCATGCCGTTTATCTTTTCCTTTTCTTCATCATTGGAATGTGCTAAACCTCTATGTCCACCCAATGCTTCTAATCCCTTCTTGCTGATATCATAATCGGGGAAAGTGAGAAGGAAGAGTGCCCCGAACGTTCGCCCAAAGTATGCACCATCGACCGTTTGAAATCTGGAATTTGGAGGAACGTATACATCGAGACAGGATGGGCAGAAAAGTTTGACAGTATCTTCACCTGGAACATCGGATAATCCTACGGGTAAGGTTCGGACCTGTTCGCAATGTGTTCGTGGACAGACACCAAAATGGGCGAGGTCGTATTTTTCGGACATTTGTTGTATACCGGCTCGAGAACAGATGAATCGTTGATGAATAAGACCATATAACATTTCTGCTGAGGATTCTATAATCGAGAGATCACTTGCCATTCGTTGATGTCTTCTTTCGGCGGCGTCTCTTCGTCCTGATCGTTCCCCGCCCTCAATAGATGCATCCTCATCTTCATCCTCGTCTTCGTCCTCATCATCGTCATCGTCTTCTGGTTCAACATCTAATATCATCTAAAGTGCAAAGGTCTGATTAGCTTGCTACCAGATTTTGTAAGACATGTATGCAATTACCTCGAGAGCTTCCTTGTACATAGCCACTTGCGTCTGTAAACCTGTCAAATTGAAGTCGTCTTCTATAAATTCTTCCGATATCTCTGCAAAATATTCATGACCCAATAATGCGCAGAAAGAAGAGATCCAAGACTCTGGTGTACCAGAGGAGGAAGACATCTTGTAATAAGTATATCTCGATGACCTCAAGCGAGTAGGTTTCAAATCTAACCCAACCTGATGTTAGATATTTATTGGTTATGCCCTGGGCGGTGATGTGAAGATTGATGAGCAGGTCTAACCAGATAAGTCAAACTGAAAGAGATGCGACGTAAAGGTTGTGATCGTTTCAATATCCACAAAGGTCGAATGCAGCGTGTAATAGGCAATCTTGATATACGCGCTCGAATGTATGGTATTTTTCTATGGATTGATCCAGAACACGATTGTGTATACTGAAAGTAATACTATCCAGTAGGAAGTATCAACGTGGAGCCTTGGGAGTGCGAGTTGCAGATTGGGTAGTAATGTAGTTGGATATCCCACTCAGAAGTATTTGTTGTATTGTATTTGCGCTGGTCCGTCCTTGCGCACGGTAGGTATGTTGTTAAACAAGTTGATAGGGGTAAGTATTATGTATTTGGAGGAAAGAGTTTCTTTCGATGGACTATTGATGACAATTTGAAGAATTCGTGGTTCAATGTGGAAGGATTTCTTTTTACCTTCGAAGTTGCATCTTCGAGAGTGGAAAAAATTGACTATCAACCTCTGTTGACCTTTTTATCAAAAGCCTCGTCTTCGAGATTAATCTTCCGCTTCAGGCATCAATAACCCCGCTAGGCAATAAGTTCTTAGCCTTCTCAAGCCGAGGTTAAACCGAGCACGTGATTAACCTTTGCCCCTCCCGTCCAAAATGGCGTATCGACCTCGTGATTGAGAAATTACTTTCCGGAAAAAGTGCTTAAGCTTACCTACCTAGTAGTTTCATTGTCTTTCACGAATGGCAGTTTCTGATTCTGGAGTATAAATAGTTTGATTATGTCTAGAAATAACCTCGCAAAATTCAAAATTGAGGGGTATTTTCATAAAAGTAGTCTGAACATTTAGAACTCCACCCAATGATGCCAACTTGCAACGCTAGAACCGCAACACAATGTGATAGAACCTGCAGGACCCCTTATCATCTGATACTCTCAGATCTAGTACCTTTATCGCAGTTCACCAAGCAATGATAGACTCCCTTTCCTCTCTTGTGCCATCTTTGCTCGGTATCGATCTTTTACATTTGACCATAATGTAACGATCAGGTATATGAAAATCCACAACTACCAATTGAAAGCGTTTATCTTCTGGTATCGTCCATAGTTTTTCCTGTTGCGGTATAGGAGTTCTGTCTCTCATGGGTGGCGTGAGAATTTGGTTATACGGCGACGGAGTTCGAGGAACTCGACTTTGACTTTGTAAAATGTCGGGTGTAAAGTATTCCTGGAGTATATAGTTACCCAAGATTAGATCGCCGTTGCTCCAATATCCTGGAGACAAGAGCTCATCGTACGATTGTGGTGATTGCCCGTATTGAGATCTTTGGTTCTGGTAATTCGGTTGCGCATTTGGGGGCTTGAGTTGTATGGGAACCTCTAATCCATCCTCCTCACAGCTAATGATCCATCTCCCAATCCTAGCACTCAGTACACCATCCCACATTCCTTCTTGCCTTGGACTCCTGAATAGCAGATCTACTGCCTTTCTTCTAATGTTTGGCTCCCTACATTTGGTGGCCACTACATGTAATGGTGGAACAAGACCGATATCAAAACTGAATCGTGATGAATTTATAGCCGAGGGATTTGCCTCGGATCCTGTAATGAGCAATTCTGCAGCTCGAATTATATATCGAAAATTGCTCATGAAGGAGTCATAAACCATTTCAGAGGTAGAAGTAACAGCCGAGAGTGTGATTGCTGTGGCTTTGAGATGTGTTGTGAGAACAATAGCGGCATGATCAATCACCCTTCCTTCGGGAGATATCGACGAGTTTAAGATGGGTTGAAAAGCCTGTTCGAATTCATGTAGTCCCGCTGCATATGCTGCATATTGCTGCGCTATTTCGCTTGGAGTTTCACTCTTTTCACTGGCATATTTCCTGTCGAAAAGCGTTCGTCGATAGTATTGAAGTGTCCGGTCCATTAAAAAGTCCCAGCAGTGTTGTGCCTCAAAGAAGCTTGTGAATACTTCTGGTATGGGGATGTGATGTGTAGAATGTATGTCCCAAAGGAGGGGAGGTATACCCGGTGTCATACCGAAGAATACTATGGAAAGTCAACCATTAGCATGTGACGAATCTTGAAGTCTAAAACAACAGAGGCACGATGCTTGTAGGTAGCCTTAAAGGAACTAAACCTTGATGATGAAATTGAAAGACACTTACGACCTTGGCCATCCAGACGAGTAAACGCTTGTATGATATTTTCCTCTAGCGTGAAGTCGTTCTGTAGAATAGGAGTGGGACTTCTTGATTGCAAAGGTCGTTTTCGAGGATGAGTGGGCACAGGTGGGGATTGAGAAGATCTATAGGTAGTAGGTGGAGGTGTATTTCCCATCGAAGGGGAAATATGAGCTGACACTGGAGTGCGAATCGTTGAGTTGGAATGATTAGATGAAGGGCCTTTGCAAATAAGAGTAATAGGCATCGTAATATTGGAACCTTGGTGTTGGTTTGGTGCTACATACTCACTAGGGGTAGAATACGCACTCGGATAGTCCTGAGTCGGTGTACCCGATAGAGAGCGTTGCTGTTCTAATGTTAAATTCGTTTTGTAGTGTGCTGGAATGGCCACTTCGTCAAGCCTTGGACTATAATCTCTTCGTGGAGATGTAGGTGTCCTGTATATCGTGCGAGTAGGGATAGATTGCATTGGCGGCTTTTCAGTTTCCAGATACTCTTCGATATGTGATGAGATGGTTGCTGATCTGGAGGAACTGTCCATACCTGGCCGACTATGAACTCTGGCCATAACTTTATCAGTTTGGGACTTGGTATTAATTCCTGGTGAGATACGCCGTGGAATCCATGGCTTCGATCCAGGTTTTCCGGCATAATAACTTCTCAATAGCTTCAAGCCTCCGTAGGTTTGTTGGACCGACGAGGCATAGCTTCCTTGGATAGATTCAAAACAAACAAAAAGCAAACATGCCATAAGGGCTGTTCTCAATTGAGGTCCATTGGAACTAGATAGGTATCGGTTCAAAGCCTGGATGGCCTTGAGATGTTGCAAGACGGCAAATTCATGATGTTTTTTATTAATGTCTTGAATGATGTTGACTTTTAGATTTGGTCCAGGTGCTTCTTCGATGGCTTTGTAGAGAGCTCCAATAGCGATTACCGCATGCCGAATCGGAGTGACATTGTGGCACTCTTGGAGGATTGTATGATTCCAAAAATCGGGGTTGAAATAACCAGGTAATTGATATGCTGTTCGATCACAGAAGTATCGAAAGTACCGACCTTCCTCCTCTGTTGCTTCGAGAGAGATACTAGGAGTATAGAAATCTGCTGTTGGAATTCTAGGTTGGATTGACATCATGCTTCCTCGTGATGGTGCCTCGTGAGCGTATCCATCGCATATTCTTCCGAACTTTTGACATCGACGACATTGTGGTTTTGTCTCTGTTGATAATTGAGATGAATTAGACGTGTAAATTATAGAGCACTAGTATTTCAACCAAAGAATTAAGACGCTACTCAATCTTGGTACCTCGGAGGTAGTCAAGGCTTGTTACATTGGTGAGATGCGAGAAGACTTACCATCACATTTGACATGACGAGCCCTGAAAAACCAATGTTAGCTAAGCACAAATAGGTAATGAGACTGAAACGATAGGCCTCAGAACGGAATAAACTCACTTGCATGTAATGCAACCCGACTTGACCTTAGGTTTACTTGCTCTAGCTCTTTTAACTGGCCGCGATCCGTTATCCGGGGCCGACTGCCGCTCACATTCGTCAAGGTTGGTGTCCATGAATGAGATTCTTGAATCATTTTTCATTGAGCCCGGTGCAATTGAAATTCTGGAAAGCGCCATCGCAACGTAAAAGCCAATAATGGGGTGATATGTTTGGTCGGAGATTTCATTAAACGTCGGTGGGAAAATGACATTGGATTTGAGTATTTAGTATCTATGAAATAGCTCTTGATAGGCCTTGATCTTGTATCTTTGTTTTCCATGACGATATCCATATATGATATAAGAAAGATATGATGTTGATATTGAATAGTTGGGGTCCTAATTTGATATATCCGAGAGTCGTTAGTTCGTCGGGCCCACCGATAATCTACCTAGGTATTGCAGAACTGACCACTAAAAAATGGTCAGATCTAATGGAAAGCCCTGTAATGATCGTTACTAGTAGACCCAGACCCCCAAATCCAGGCAGAGCATCGACCACAACGTGGAAAATGCAAAGAAGCCCCGCGCTCTAGACTGCCGAACGTCACTTTAGATGCACGATCCAGGCGGAGTAATGCTTTCCGGGTAAGTAGTTCTTACACATCTGCAAGGCTTATATGGTACGAAGTAAGAGCTTCTAATTAGCCTCTAATTAGCCTCTAATCAGCCCTGTGAAATAAGTCAATCGTCTTTTGTGGCTTCGAAAGGTAACCAATGCAGCTAGACATATGTGTAACATTCACGCGGTCCCTCAATCAATAAGTGCATTTTGAAAGAAGAACTTACTCGTGCCGGTTGTCCTAGTTGAATTTATGGATTTCATCAAATCGCCGGTATTGGGAATGACCTTCCCCATCTGTACCCCGGTTCCAACAAATAGACGCACTGTTATCGAAATAACGTATGTTAATTTGCCCTGTTACCTATGTCAAGCTTGTTCGCTGAATAGGAGTGCCGCTAATATTAATCACCCCATTATACACCCGATTTCATAACATGTTTCCGAAAAAAAAGTACTTCGCAAAAACCTCAAAATCTAAATTTTCGAAATTTTAAATATCGCTTATTCAACCAATATAACTCTAAATTTAATTTTTTTTAAAAAATAATAATAATTTCAATTATAAGAATAAGAATTATTAAAAAAAATTAAAATTGAAGTTATATTGATTGAATAATTTTAAATTATATAATTTTATACTATATTTTTTAATTTCATAACATGTTTTCAAATTTCACAACATGTTTCCATTTTAAAATACTATAAAATTATATAATTTAAGATTATT
>NGKG01000008.1:355084-376595 GCA_002162505.1 Myriosclerotinia scirpicola | reverse complement strand
ACAACATGTTTCCATTTTAAAATACTATAAAATTATATAATTTAAGATTATTCAATTAATTTAACTTCAATTTTAATTTTTTTTAATAATTCTTATTCTTATAATTAAAATTATTATTATTTTTAAAAAAAAATTAAATTTGAAGTTATATTGATTGAATAATCTTAAATATAATATTTGAGATTATAAAAATAAGGTGTTTTTGCGAAAGTACTGAAATTTAAGGTTTTGGAAACACGTTATGAAATCGGGTGTACCTGCCTGGTTAGGTTCGGAAAGGGCTGGAAACATCGAGCCGTAGGTTAAAGAAGGAGTTCGAAAGACATGGGAACTATGACGGCTTCAAATAATGATGAAATCAAGAGTTGTGAGTTCGTTTAAAATCCAATCCAGGACGTTATACTTGTGGTGATATTTTGAAAAAGATAATTTGGAACCAATTTTGCGTAAAGCTGCCAATCAGAACGTTGTCATCATATTTTGTGTGTATTAATGTAGGGTGTGATCCCCGATGCTGTGCAAACCTCCTGATCGGTATAAAAAACAGCCACAAGCGGATAATCATATCATGTTAAAGAACCCTAGGCCGAAGATTTCGAAAATTAGGGACGACTATTGGTAAGGCTGATGACATTCCGGAGCGATCGAAGGTTTCGAGAAGGAAAATAGTTCCTATTGGCTGCTATGTCGGAAATGCACTCCAGATTTGTGTCAGATCTCCGCGTTTCATCACCGCAGGTTAACCGCGAAAAAAAAAAACAATGACATTGGACGGTGTATCATAAACAAAAATAGCAATTTTGCACTGTTTGGACCGAGGTGACAAGCGGAACCAAAGGCCGAGCAGAGAGACATCGAACCATCGACGTGAAGTTCCTTGACTGAAGCATTTGGACTTCCAAGTTTGCCGTCCAATTTCAATAGAGGTTCGAGTCAGTAAAGACCCACGTCAAAATAAAATGACGGATCGAAAGCCGACCAACGCGGGCTCAGCCGTTCGTGATATGGAGTCGTACAGTAGTGCTATTCTGGTCAACAACTAACACGCCCTAATTCTCGGGTCTTTACAGCTACAGGACGTGATTGTTCGGCTACGCTTTCTTTGTTATAACATTTTCGAGACTTGGTAGAAATGACAACTGCCAGGATCGTTTGCACCTCGATATAAGCCTCTCATGTATCTAGAAGAAAATTAAACGATGTCGTCGATGACTGTGTTCATCTCCTTGATACAAGATGGTTGCATTGTTAAAGGGAAAATACGCGGGAATAGTAGGTTAGTTCCAATATTCGAGCAGCCTTCCCACTGTTGGGTTAGACTATGCAAAGTGAATCTTGACAGGGGAGTTGTAACAGCTTCCGCCCTGAGAAACGGAAGATATCTTTCTCCGAGTAGACACCTACTCTTGTAGAAAGGCTAATTGCCATTGATTTGTACTCATCCCACCAGAAAGCATGAAAACGAGTTGTTAATCGGTCAGAATGATGTCCTCGTACTAGATCGTTTTGAGGCCTGTGAATGTCCATTATATTCGTCCCCTCTGCTTTCTACCTAGTAGCCTGAGTAGGTATTTTGAAAGCCAATCCGATTTAACCTTCCGCATTGATAAAACGAATCATAGCCATTTCCGCAGCAACAAAGCTTTCTAATGATTGTTGATTGATTACCTAACTCTGCGCCAGCTGACATATCACAATTGGTCATCTAATTCGCACCATTTTTGTGGAACTACTGCCCCTCATTAAAGATATCAGCCTCGCCGGTTGAACCTAATATCCTCGATTTCTATCAGTAATTCGTACTTTCATACAATTGCTTTTCAAGAGCAAGACAGGCCCTGACAGATTTCCTTATCAAACCAACACAAAAAGCTCGTCGCAATGGCTGATCCATCCCTCTACACTTACCCCTCACCCTTAGCCGGCTACGAAAATCTAGCCCCGCTCGGAACCGAGCTGTCGCCCGACGGGAAAAGTCTCGTGAACCCGCAAACAGGAGTGAAGAGTAAAAGTTATGAGAAGTTTACTGAGCCTTTGGATAGTGGAATTCGGGGTGGATTGTAAGTTTTTGCAATCTTCTTGAAGTCGTATGGCTATGGATGGTAGGAACAAGGCTAATAGTATCTAGTGATGTACATATCTATCATTTCCAGAAGAACAAGGAGCAGGCTAAATTCGCTAGAGAGCTCTGGGAAAGAATTAGGAGAGAATGTAAGATACATTTCTATGGCTATTTCCATTTTTCGTTCCGTTGATACTGATTGAGGATAAAGTCCCGGAGCTCCGGATCTACAGATTTTGGGAAGAGCCAATTGGACCTCATCCTATTGCGATGTTCGAAGTGAATCTCTTCACTCCCGAGCAGTTTGGTGCTTTCATACCTTGGTTGGTGATTAATAGGGGTCCGTTGAGCGCATTAATACATCCTAATACCGTTGATGAGAAAGGGGAGTCGTTGGACGAAGAGCGAGACCATACGCAAAGAGCAACTTGGATGGGAGACCGACTTCCACTAGATTTAAGTCTGTTCAAAATGTTGAAGCTGAAGAAAGCTGCACAGAAGAAAGCTACACAGTAGAAATTTAACGTTGGTCAGAGGTTGATGGTTACAGGAATTGTCTGTTCCAGCTGAAGGTTAATATGTAAGGGGGAGTGTAGAAAGCATTAGTGACAGAAAGAGAACTGCATTTGGATATCACATACTTCACCTGAACCACCAATTTGCTGACGCATTAATACCACTCCCCGAACTCTTTATGCTGTGCCACCACCCTTTCGGTATAAATAATGCATCTCCGGGGCCGACCTCGACTTCGAAACCTTCGTTTATTACTCCCTCTCCCCAAACTCGTTCTTCCAGTAGGGATTTTTCTGGACCTTCCATCATCTCCTCGCCCCTCATTGTGGCAATCCCCGACGCACCAATACTTTGCTGCACATTCTGATATATGCTTCCTCCGACAAATGGTGGGAACAACCTAACCCTTTTCTTGCTCACTAATTGTACAAAAAGGTTCGGATTTGGATCTTTATGTAACGGCGTATAACTAGTTGATGTGCCCATCCATATATTGGCATCGTAAATATCGCCTTTCCCGGCTTCTTTCGCCAGTTTTGGTGTGGGCAAGTCCTTTTGTAATTTAGTCGGTAGATCCGCTATTTGAGCTTGTGCAATGTATAGCGGAAGAGAACAGGCCGGACGAGCGGCGAATAAAAAGAGAGAAAATGGTGCATGGAAATGATAGAATGTTTTGTGAGAGTCGTAAGGCTTCAGTGACCGGCATAGCTGCTCTGAGAAAAATCCCATGCGATTCTTGCTGGGGTTCATGAACCACTCGAGCTGATTTCGCAGGCTGGCAGAGTCGATAGTCAATTCATAAGGAAGGATTGTGTCTGCGAAGTTATGAAGATATCTCGATGGCGCAAGAGTGGTGGTATCAGTGCGCGAAACTTGGTATGCATGTCGCGTCGAGGAGATGGGTACGAACCATTTGGCGGCCACATTTATCGAGGTCTCCTGATTTGAGCTCGTCGATGATCCATCGTTCATTGCCCTCATGAATACAGGCTTCTCTGGAGCGAAGGCATTTTGCCTGAACTCATCGAGATTGACATTTTCGAAAGAACAATCAATTGTTGGAACGGGTGGTAAGCTGTGGTATCCGCGTATGGCGATTGATGAAGAAAGTCGTTGTGTGCATGCTGATTGATATATTGTACCGATTGAACGCAGTTGCATATTTGTGTGGTTGTGTGGTTGATTATCTGATTGTTACGGCGCATTTGAAGAATCAAGTTTATCCGTGGGGTGAGACGGAAGCTCCCCGCTTGTGGACCAAGCTTACTAAGTACTAGGTTTACTGGTAACTATATGAAAAAGTAACGTCGATGAAAATACCTAGTATTGTTCTGCTATTAACTACTACTACCTACTTACTAGTCATTAAGTGTTGAATTCATACCTCATTAGAATCAAATATCTTATAAAGTATATATGCTATAACTTCACCATGTCGTTTGAAAAGTGGCTTGCTTCCGTACACGATCGGATCTTACATGCCATTATTACAGTATATGTCTGCATGCGGTGCTGACTATGCAGCACCTCGGCCCAAGACCTCAAATGGAAGGAGGAGGTCGTATTCAGTGGCTGGCTAGATGCCGAAGCTTTATCGGCATCCCCATGAAGAGGATCTCTTTCAATTTTCTATTATTCTCTTATCATTCTTGATTGCAGTTTCGACTTGGACCTTTCACACAGCTCGTCTCTTGCAGTTTTAGTAGCAGTGATAACTCAAGCTAAGAATTATAATTGCCTTCTTTGTTGAAAGTTTGGTGGGGCCATTAACCAGACTTTTGGACGTAACCTGTGTTGATATCGTGAACATAGCTCGAGATGACTTCTCATACCAAAGGAAAATCTAATGCTATCGTGAGCACTCCTCCTTCAGTATCTCAGTATTGATATCAAAATATATCAACAGCTAATCTCGATTGCATGCGTATAAAGTATGGGAACATAACGCGGAAAGATTATGAGGCCCAGGAATATACATATTATCCTATCGCCATTATTGGTGCCGGTGAATCCGGAATTGCTATGGGATGCCGTCTGAAAGAAGTTCTAGGCTTTGATCAGTTCCGCATATTTGACAGACAATCGGGAATCGGAGGGACATGGTGGATCAATCGTTATCCAGGTGTTGCTTGTGATATGTGAGTACCTCAATGGATCAGATCATATTAGACGAATTGTATTTCTGCTGACCCATACATTAACAGACCTTCATTATTCTATTCATTCTCATTCTGCCCAAAATATGACTGGACATCCTTTTACCCTGGAGGCTCAGAGATGGCGAGATATCTCCAGACCGTTTGTGAAAAGTATGAGATTGTGGATAAGATACAAATCAATACCGATGCCAAAGAAGCACGCTGGCTTGAGTCCGAACAAGTTTGGGAAGTAATCTTGCAACATCTTATGATTGGTGCTGGAGATTTGAGTGAATCGGATCGAGCCCTTAAGATCAAAGAGCAAGGCCCTAGCGCTGTATATACCTATGAAGAGAAGATTCGATGCAAAATATTGATCAGTGCTGTTGGTGGTC
Source organism: Myriosclerotinia scirpicola (assembly GCA_002162505.1). NCBI lineage: Eukaryota > Fungi > Ascomycota > Leotiomycetes > Helotiales > Sclerotiniaceae > Myriosclerotinia > Myriosclerotinia scirpicola. The sequence goes on along the minus strand of NGKG01000008.1, from coordinate 371,484 downwards.
TCGTTCAACCTAAGCTTTTCCCCGAGAGTATTCCCGGAAAAGATCATTTCAAAGGAGAAATCTTTCACTCGGCTCGTTGGCGATATGACGTTGATCTCAAGGACAAGAATGTGGTAGTCATTGGAACGGGTTGCAGTGCGGCTCAAGTCGTGCCAAAGCTTACGACAGAATATGGAGCGAAGTCTGTCACTCAGTTGATGCAGTCTCCACCTTGGGTTTCACCAAAAGCTATCCCGCCATTTGGAGAAACGATATGGGATAAATGGTCACCAAAGTTGAATACCTACATTCCTGGATTTAACAAACTCATGCGCTTTTCTCTCGCTGCAGCTTGTGGATATGATTTTCGATTATTTGGCAATGGATATTTCGGTGAAAAAGAACGCAAGAAGTTGGAAGCTGAGTGTTTGGCTTATATGAAAAATACCGCTCCAGAAAAATATCATGCGATTCTAACACCAAACTATGGAATCGGTTGCAAGAGGAGAATTCTTGATGCAAACTGGTACGCATCTCTAAATGACCCAAAGGTCAACTTGACAACACTTCCGCTGAGAAGCATTGGAGAGGATAATGTGACCTTAGGGCCTGGTCGCAACTACCCACCTGAGAATGTTACAAGCTCTGCCCCGACCAACAAAACTACCATTCCTGCTGATGTCATAGTTCTTGCCAACGGGTTTCAAACAACGAAATGGTTTCATCCACTAAATGTCTATGGAAAAGGGGGACAATCATTGCAGGACGTTTTTGAACAAAGAGGTGGCCCTCAAATGTATATGGGGACTGCTATGGATGGATTTCCGAACTTCTTCACTCTGATTGGTCCAAACTGCTTCACCGGCCATACATCTGTTATTTTCACGACGGAAAGTATGGTAATCCAAGCCTTGAACTTTATCAAGCCTTTGATCAACGGTGATATTACCAAAATAGAGGTGAAGCAAGAGGCAGAAATGGAATGGACCGCTCAGCTTCAAGCGAGTTTGAAAAAAATGGTGTGGGCAGATAGTCGTGCAAAAAATTGGTACATTCGTGAAGATGGTTGGAATTCGAACACTTATCCGTATGTACCCCTTTTCTTCAATTCTATCCATGAAATTAACCGTCGCAGATACACCCAGCTCGATTATCTCTATCGATGTTCATTTCCAACCTGGAAACATTGGAACATTGCATATACGCGCAAAGGTCTGCTAAAGAAATGGACAAAACGTACATTCGTACTTTTCCTTTGGACCCTGGTGTTTGTTAATCTTTACAAGAAAAGGACGCCAAGGGCTGAATTGGGTGTGAAGCTGTCTATCCGGAAATGGTTCAAGACGGGCCTTTTGGCAACAGCATCTATTTTGACAAGAATAGGAACGAATGTACAGTAGGAGGCTGTAACGAAGTATATTGCGACGCGTGTGTAAATTATTCAATTGCGTGGCGCAGATTTGATTTTGGATTCCCCTCCATCAAGCTGAGCTAGTCGGTCGGCTCAGTCATGATAGAACGTAATTCGATAAAAATGAAATGTATACTTGTACTACCACTACCATTATTCTCGCACGCTCTTATTCTCCCTGCATCTTCAAATTTATTTGTAAATTTCTGAATCACCGTCGACTAGTCATTTCTTCTTGCAACATTGCTCGTAGGAGACTCTGCATGCAACGCCCCAAGATTGGCACATGTATAATAACTTCATACGGAACATTTAAAGCTATAAAAGATGTGAAGTAATTACATTTTTAGGCTATGAACAATCTTAGTATAAGATAGTTTTCTTGTAAGACCCTCTTATGTGCCAGGTGGGAGTATAGACGATGGTGCAGTGGCCCTAATCCTACAAGATCTATTTCAACTTGTTTACTGAATTGAAAGTATTGGAAAAAAGATTCTGCTTAAGTTGAATACTATGAAGCTATCCAAAGGATACATTTGGTTTGGTACGGCTTCAAATTAGTCCGAAAGGCGTCATAGATGTTTGAGGCCCTTCACGTGACATACTAGAGCCTTTTAGAGAGAGCTTCGTTTACTACTCTAGATTGGGCTAATAGTCGCTAAGTAATTCCAAGGCTTTCCCCTCTTCCACCCCTCTTCCAATAAACTTTTGACAATCCAATACGATTTGGTAACACGATAGTAATCAGGTCCGGGTACGTTCAAGGTTTCGTCGCGCTATAATAACGTGTTTTATCTAATCTACCTTTTCAACGGATTTCTAGCTACTCAGACTCCGTTTTAATTTCTGGCTCTACATATTTAGAACAATATCATCATCGTCAGGATCTTTATTACCAAATAAAGTCATCTTCGCCTAACGCGAACTACTCTGCTTGTGAACGAAAGTATACCTACCTGCTACAAACATATATCGAGCATTGTAATTTACGAATTAATATCTATCGGCAATCATGTCAACTCCAGAGACGGATGAAGAATTGCGAGAGTTGCGAGAGTTGAGAGAGTGGAGTAGATGCTTGGAAGTTATTGACAGACGCAACCAACCTTCTGCTCGGCAAGATGACGCTGAATCGCCAGGTACTATTGCAACCTTTGTGCTCGATGCATCGGATATACCTCCGGCTATTATGTTGATGTTTGACAATCAAGCCGCAATTGAGGTATCGTCTAGTGGGCACAGCCAACCGGTTGAACAGAGAGAACAAGAGTTCCCGAATATATTTCGCTCTAATATGGTATTCATGCATGCGTTATCAGCTATCACACCTCCTACTCTTGACGATACTCCAATTTTCGCCGCGATTCCAGGCTCTCGTCCTCAAGCCGAAAGTACCATCTACAATGACGCGGACCCCCAAAACGAAACCTTGTATATTCGCAAAGCCGTGATCAAGGAGCTTCTTCTTCTTGTTGAACCTTCAGAAAATAATGACACTTGTTTTTGCTATGCACCATATACAATCACAACGGCTACCGGGGATTCTCACGCGCCAGTGAAGATGCCGGGCTGTGGTCATGTGTTTGGGAAATTGTGTATTGCTAAGTGGCTACAGGATAAAAATACTTGTCCGATGTGTAGGGATACGGTTGTGTTACCTTCATTGGCACGAAACATTTCGGGGGGTGTCGATTCAGTGTGAGAGGTAGAATTTTAGGGAGCTAATATCTATTGATGTGGGATTTGAGGATGGGGAGGGAGCTTAATGCTCTGAAGGAGTCGAATAGAGGGTGTGCGTCGGATTGGCATTGGGACTGATACATTGGGGGAGGCTGGGTATTTTATTCGGACTAAGAAAAGGACGAATACTGGATGGATATGGATCACTATAATGAGTGGCCAGGTGTGGATTTTAAATCTTAATTAGGAGGTAGGTTCGCTACCCACTGGTAACTACACAGCAGAAATGGTTTGAATATTGATTTTGCGACTGCAAAATGGGAACCCATTTGTTTATCGGATGTGTGCAATGATGTATAACAATATATTGATAAGGAGTTGTATAATCGGTTGAGATCAGATGTTATCAGTGATTCTGGATATGCTATTTCATACATTTCCTCCTCTAATGGAGTTTTTGTTATAATCACCACTTAAAATACCTAGTCCAGATACTAAAAATGCACTTTTCTTTCATAACTCACTAGCTCTGCAACTATATTAATATGTACATCTCATGTGAAGTGCCACCAAACGTTAACCGGTGATGAAGAGGCATTGTTATACTCCTCTCAGCCCTGATGCCTCCATCTGCTTCAACTACCCAATAATAATATTTCGCTGCCTTTTATACTAAGAGATAAGGTAGAAAGAAAAGGAAAGGAGTATTTTAGTGGAAATATATATGTGATATGGTCTATGAGGGGACTCATCTTGAATTAAAATTTATCGACGAAAGTCACGATATTTCAATTATGTGCGTTGCAAAGCGGTCAATATAAAGATACTTCAACTTCAGGTCACATTTTAGCTTCCATATTATTTTAGATGAGTATGTGATATTTCAAACCACTATCCTTAGCCTCTAACTTCAACTTGAACAATTTTTCTTTAATATTTTCCTGGAAATATTTGACTAGTCCTATCTGCTCCTAATATTTAAGCGTGGTAGGCATTTGCTCCCCTGCCTTTCAGGAAAGAAGAGGCTAAAAGCAGTAGAGCACTGTGAAGGGGCTCTGACTCAGAGTTTATACATTGATGTAATGTAAACCCATGAATGATGCGGCTTTTAAATGATCGTATGTCATAATTGAGTTTGTCTTTTGAAATATACATGATGTCGTACCGTACCACATTGAAGATGACTGTACTGAACTAGTTCACAAACCAACTTATGTATATAAACCTCCAGCCTAGGAGGACCCATTCGTTGATGTCCAAAAGACCTCTGAAAATAGAAAGAAACGGCCAATAATACAATCGATTCCAAGGTCAAAGTCGCCTCGAAAGCTCTACATCTTCTACGAACATCATACCAGCCATGAAGAGACTTAGAGGTGTATCTCGTTATTTGGCCAAAGTAAGACACACAGCGAGACGAATCAGTGCATCCAATAGTGATCGAGTCATCGAGGCTTATCGGCAAGTCGAGGAAGATGCCCCGGAGAGTATCGATTCGAGTAGATCTAATGAGAGATTGTCATTAGACGCGCACTCCCACCATCTTGAACGAAGATTGTCGATGGAAGCCCTTGTAGTTCTGCATTCAGATCGCAATATTAATAATCAGATCATCTCAAACGAGGAAGTTGGACAAGGAAACATGGCGATACAACCTACCCTAAGCTCTGCTGCTAATTACGGACTGACATTCCAAGATCCAGGATCAGTGTTGCCCCTCTACTTTCCAGACGCTTCTCTCCCAGCAGAGGCAGAGCTTCTTGTGCGAGAAGACTATTTCAACGATCACATTACCAGTCTCGAACAACAAGGCCTGCTTGGACCTGCGCCGACATCAATGCCCATGTCGAAAGAATTAGCGATTAGAGAGGCGCTAAAACCGGTAACTAGTGGCTTAGATGAATTAGAGCATTGTTTCTGCGGAGCCCCATATGACGATATCACATCAAAGATTGGGAAGGATTCACATGAGGCAGTTAAGGTGCCAGGATGTACTCATGTTTTCGGAAAGCATTGCATTGTAAAGTGGCTACATGAGAAGGATCCTCCGACGTGTCCGATGTGTAGGAAGCGGGTTTATTTTATGAGAAATGTGCCGGTGGAACGAAGAGAGGCCCAAGAGTTGTACAGGGTCGTAGATTACCATTATGAGATGCATCCTTATCAGCATTAGAGACAAGGAGAAATTTTGGGATAATCAGTTGTGTTTTGGGGTAGATACATAAGAGGTCTAGTTGGTTACACATAATTTCACACTAGCAGATGAAGGGGGTCATGATTAATTCAACAACAAATTTTAGCTATGATTATTTTCATGGTAATTGAAAGTCTCAATTTGAAACACCTGGTAAATTCCTTACAGATGTGATTTTGATGTTTAAATCTATGAGTTTCGATTGTCACCAGTGCACAAAGAGAAATTTGTCTTTCTTTGCATGACCAGTAGTAGGCTTTCTCCTCATCTTCTTCATAACTAACTACTCGTTGTGATCAATATTGGGTATGAGTAGAGTAAACATCGATAGATTAGAGAATTGGCACGATCATGCACGTGGGGAGTACTGTTGCGATATGAACAACACACTTGTGCTTTTATTGTACGGCGATATTGCCTATATGCCTTCATAGTACAGCTCTAAATACGATACAGCTTTTGGCGCTAGTATATACATACACACATAGACCGCAACTAATTCATATATAAGAGCATCCATCCTTCCTGCAACATACTCTCCAAAACTTATTCATTTCTACATCAATAGATTAACATCTAAAACAAGTTCCTGACCACTTCTTTTACCTGGCCTCGACTCACTGAAGATAATTCCTAGTCTTTAAATTCCTGAATAACAATTCGACATTGCTTCTTCATCTTGTTGCTCAACATTAATTATCACCGCCTCCATAATGGCGCAACTTATGGACCATATTCGGGACTTCGCACGTTCTATTAAAGAGATGTGTAATAATCACAAAAAGAACCACCGTGCAAAGTATGACACTTCAAGTTATGGCCAACTGGATGATCAGTCAGGTCATATTCCTGTTATCACCCGGGCTCATCGTATGTCACCAGGAGTAAGTATTCCCGCTCAATATACCTCTGAAACTACTCCGCAGCCAACTCTACGTCACCGACAACCCTTAACCCCTGCTCTGTTGTGCGTGCAAAAGTCATCTGCTCGTCATGACAGAGTACCAGCAATTAGAACTGTCAGTAATCCAGAGGCACGCGCGACAATCTCAAGACTTCCTGTTACTGTTCGCTCCTCTTCTTTGCCATCAAGCCTTGCTTCAAATACCGGATCGAACTTGCAAACTCGTGTCCCTGTTCATCCAAAGCAACCTGCATACCGATCAGGTTTGCCAATCCCTGTTGATGCAACGGTAGTCCAGCTAAGAGCTGCCAATGATTCGCAAGCATCGTCTTCGCAATCACAGGTTGAAGTTTCTACTGGATCTTCCCAACCACCATCTCGATTACCTGTTTCATCGAAGATATCCGCACAGGAACGAACTACAATCATTGGTAATCGACGCACTTTGGTTCAAACAACATTACCTTTTCGCCCTCTGCAACTGGTATCGCAGTCGTTGGAAGATCCCACTACTGCATCATCGCAAAACATTGCTACTACTTCGGAGCATGCCTCATTGCCAAGACGTGCCGTTCCTGATGGACTTTCTTCGATGAACATTATTATTTCGGCTATCGAGTCAAATGATGTCGCCGATGCACCAGCAACTAATCACCGAGCTACTCGAAGCAATGAAACTAGTACAAACATTGCAACCGATAACAGTGAATCAACTAGTCGTCAACATGCTGAAAGTTCTGGTCCTAGTCGATCATCAACTAGCCGCCCAGCTACACGTAGCAACGCAGCCAATGCAGTCAAATCAGCTTCCAACATGGCATCAACTGGTCGTCGCCATGTGCGAGGTGTTGGTGTCGTCAGATCATCGACCAACCACCGAGTTGCACGCAATGGAACTGGAACAAGTACCTCGACCGCCACCATTACATCACGCAGTTGGCAAAATACACAAAATGTTGGTACTAACCAATCATCAACCAACAACCAGGCCACTCGCGGCAATGTAACTCGTGGAAATGATCAAATCTCATCTTTGGCATCAGCGAGTCATCAGAATGCACGAAATATTGCTCCCAACCAATCGTCAACTAGTCGCCATAGCACTCGCAATGATGGTCCTAGTTCTTCTATTCCAGTAAGACGATCAAGTGCTCGGGCCGATGTCAGTAGCGAGACTACTCGCAATGAGGTTCCTGGTTTGTTGCTTCCGGAAAGAAGACCAGTTACAAACTCAGAGGCTTTAATTGTTCGTGTGCTACCTGAATCTTCCAACACCGGTATGGCTAGTAGAATACATGAAGTTGAAGAACGTCTACCACGTACGCCACTGGAATCTACCGTTTTGGAAAACGGCTACCGACATACTGGAATTCATGACATGACTAGAGTTCCTATCGGTGAACTTCTTCAAACTCGTCCTACCATTTCTCAAGCTAGTCATGGTCGTCCAGCCCAAGGTTTGCGTCGATCACGGGCTTATTTCAATCTTCCAACAATCGATGATGAAATTAACAATCCTATTGACCCTCGTGACTTCACCGTCATTGGTAATAATGTTCATTATGTTCCAATCAATAGGGACCCAGGCCCACGTGGAGAGCGCGCACCACCACCATCTATTCCAGCTGCTGGTATTCATGGAAGCAATCGTCAACCCATGAATCATGAGGAACGTTTGGTCTATGAGAAGAGATTGAAATATATCAGAATCATCCTCGATCCCGTGTCAAATACTTACCCCACAGCCAATGAATGTTTCTGCTTCGATGTTGGTCTAGAGCATGAACCTGTTATGATGCCAACTTGTACTCATGTTTTTGGGAGAAAATGCATCACGGGTTGGTTGATGGAGAACAACAGTTGCCCTAATTGCAGAGTCAGGATTCCTCTTCCATCTAAAGAAGATCCACGTAAACCGAGAGAAAACTAAGCCGCCTGGAAGGGGTTATTGAGGGAAGGTAGGATGGAGAAAATGCGGAGGTGGGGAGGGAGATTGCGGATGAGTTTGGCATTCGTGGAGTTTATCTTGATGGGTACTGGGAACGGTTTTTGCAACCCCACACAGGAGTTGTTGGTTCGTTTGCGACGGATTTGTATAGTTGTTTATTTCTTGAGGACTGTCTAAAGACTAAGTCTCTACTGCTGACCGACGATGGAGGAGTCAAGATAGTGAGGGATTACGATATGCGAGAGAATTGGCTCGGATTCATGATTCACCGGATCATGGAGAATCGGTTACCGGCAGGACATATGCCATCTTGTATGATACATGAAGTTTACTGCTATCATATTTCTTTTCCTTTATTAAGAGATCACGTCTTTTTTACGTTGCTCTTTTTGACTGCATGGATGGATCTCTATCATGTGGCGTAATTAGAATATTCATCAGGCCTATAGCAATACATGTTACTCGGTGCTCCTTTCTTGCAACGGGACTGAGAATGAATTAGTTACACAGAATACAACATATTCTACCTCTACAGATTGTTTTATTATGCACGTGAGTATAAACGATATACTTCTGGTATAATATAGACCTGCAGACCCATGCAGGTTGTTCTAGTCGTAGGTTTTCTTTTTCGTTCTCAAGGAAGTAGAACCAAGAGGTTATATACTAGGTATCTAGTTACTGGTTCCAAAGTACCTAGGTACTTTGTTGTTTCGTAATTTTTAGATATTGGGATGAAACATTATATGGTACCATATTTATATATCCATGTTTTTTTCCATACAATTTTAAACAATTCACTTTCATCCATCGTCTGTCTACCTACCTCTTGCAAATCAAATCTTTATTGTATAAATCACTTCCCAGTATACAGCTTTATTCGGGTCATAAGACTCCAGCCATCAAATTATCAATGCCATAGGGCGTGGTATCTTGATCTTCACAGGTCTCTTCGATCTGACAATCTCCATCTCCCTCACAACTACTTACCACCAAATTTCAATCACAGTATCGACCACTCTCCATCAGCCTCTTCCTCTCACCAGATACCCAAGACAAATTGTGGAATTTACGAGGCATATCGCACATACAACACTCTAAGAACCCAACGATATACTATTTCCATCCTCGACTGGTCATACAACAAAAAATTCATAATCATGTCATCAGCATATAGCCGCGGATTAGCTTCTAGGATCATGCCTCACTTTGGGGATCAAGTTTCTTTCCTTTTACCCCTAGGAGAAATATTGGCTGAGCATGTTCTGCAAGTTCATGTTGCAGAGCTCCAGCTCGTTGCTGAATGGTCTGCTAGGATAGCTCATATTGCTGCATCAAACTCTCCCGAAATATCCCCAGGAAGCATCACCGGTGGCACAACGCAGCAGGTTCGATCTCCACTGGTAGTAACCTGGGTTTTCAATGATGATGAAGAGAGTTTTACAAACAATTACGCAGAACTTGTACGGCATCATATTCAGTTTCAAGAAGCTTTGCGATTTGCGCATATTTGGGAATCATATCATGGAGTCAGACTCACGTTTCCCATTGACGCAACTGACGAAGTGAGTGTCAGAAACTTCTATCTCTTCTCACGCGACTTGAGACATCACCTCAACCGGCTCAATATACCGACCCCTACAGCCCACCCGACAGTCTTGATCAACCAAGAACGCAGAGCTGAAGCCATAGACCGACTATTAATATCGGTACCCATCGATGAGACGGAAACAGAGTCGGAACCATGCCCTATCTGCGCAGAGATGTATTGCACAACTAAAGAGGATGGGATTTCTCATGATGCTTGTATGTTGCCTGATTGTAAGCATGTATTCGGGCGTGCTTGTATCAGAACGTGGCTGAAAGAAGAGAACAAGAGCACTTGTCCAATGTGTCGCGCCAAGGTCGAAATCGAATACCAACGGCTGGAGCTTAGGAGGGACGCAGCTTTCCAGGTAGGAATTCCAGCGAGCACTAGAACAATGTTTTCGGGGAGCAATTAAGAGTTGCATTTGATATGCGAACTTGGGCGATAACCTTGGAAATCTACATGTGTATTAGTAGTGTCTAGCTAGAACTTGGGTGAGAGAGGAGTTATTATTTCTTCATATGCATGCTTCGATGCTTGGCAAAGGCCTACAAAGAGAGAAGGTGATAACAGAAAATGAGAGACATACCTATTAAGAAAACCCTCAGATATATGCTTTTTATCAAAGTGAATAATGTTGGCTGCCGTATCATAATCTCATGACAAGTGCGGCTGAGATTGGTAATAACAGAAACCGTATCTAAAGAAACCCTATTTTAACGACGACCGTATTGAAATTATTGATATACCGTATTGAAAATTGGTGGTTATAAAGTTCTTGTTCATCCTCTATCCTCCATCCTCCACCCACCATCCCCCATCTTCCTACAACTCAATTACAACTGCATTGACATCTTGGTTACGGAATTATAGATCTTCTATCCAGACCACATCACTTTAAGTAGTTGGACAAGCCACGCCATATCACTTTGAATTCTGTCGACCCACGAGAAATTCAAGTATTCAAAAATATTCGTAACCCGCCTTCAGCGCGATGTCGCGAAATATTGAAGATTATTCGAGCTCTTTTTATCGACGACGAACTGAAGAGCTCAATGCAAATGAAGATGATGTTTTTTCAGTGGAAAGAATGTACCAGAGTTCTCGGATCGTTCCGACGGCTAGGCGCGCCATATTGGATGATGGGCATACTTTGATCAGTACTACTACTTCAAGAGCAGGCCAAGCACTCTCTTCTTCTGAGACACAGCATGAAGAACACTACACAGAGAATAGCGGATCCCAAGAACATTCTATGGCTCCCGAACCGTTTCGAGGAATTCGGTCAGAGATTCGTGCTCGGCGTGCCAGATTAGATTACGAGAATGGATTGGCCAACACTTCCCCTCCAAGAGCAAGTCAACCTCTGTCATTTTCTGGACCACAAAATGAACACCACACACAAGATGACAGACCTAGACAGTCCGCGGCGCGCGAAAACTTCCTAAGAGTTCCTTCAGAATCCGATAGTCGACGTGCCAGATTTAATTACGAGAATCATTATACCAACACATCTTCTCGTCTGAGAGCATATGAAAATCTCTCCTTTCACGAGCAACGGAATGAACAATTGGATAGACAATTTGATGAAGCCGAAGGCTCTGCTATGGATTCGGAGCCTTTAGAGATAACCCGGGGACAATTGCATGCTCAGACTGCTAGATTTACTCGCAGTAATAATCTAGCCAATATTCACCCTCTGGCAACCGGCATTGCACAAAATCCTTTCGACAGAAACTTTCCCACCACTGCTGCTCAAGCAACAGCTATGTTGCAAGATTCTCTACCAATACGCCGGTTTGATAATGAGAGCCATTTGACAACCGCTCCCCGTCTATCGTCAAATGTGAACTTTCGACGAAGTGAAAGAGGAGATACACAGACCGATGAAGCTGAAGCTGAAGCTGAAGCTCTCTTTTTACAGCGACCTTCTTTCCGGAGAACTCGAGAAGAATTAATTGCCAGAAGAGCCGGATTAGATCATACGAATCATTCTACCACTACTCGACAATCAAATGCTGGCAGTCGACTGGCAAACATCATTAATCCCCGTTCAAGAAACACACGTCGAACCTCGGAGCTTCCACGAATGTTGCATCCAGTTATAAATGGCTCTCAAGAAAACTTCTCGCTTTCACCAGTAGACAATGGCAGACCGGCGCACCGTTCCACGCCGCGTGTACCATTGTTACCGCAGACAGCACAGTCACGGTATGAGGAAATCGCAAGATTCATAGAAGGAAACGGGACTTTTGACCACCGAGAAGAAACTCGTCGCATTATGAACGAAATTCGGGCTCGCACGGCTTATTACGAATTGGGGCTTTCCGCACGTCGAAGTCAACACTCCAACGATCTTAGACTTGAAGTCATCAAAGATTTCCTCGTTCCAGCATCCGCTGAAGAACAGGACTGCTGCCCTATTTGTCAAGATGCATATTTAGGATTTGAGGCTCTATCTACTGTCAAAGAATCACACGAATGTCCACATTGTCATGGTGAGTATACTACGACTCCGAATAATAACGACGCCCATGACCCAGTTAAGATGCCGGTTTGCTCGCATGTCTTTGGCAGAGGCTGTATTACTCAGTGGTTGAAGGATAAGAATACTTGTCCCATGTGTCGGGCTAAGGTACGCCTTCCATAAATGATTTCTTGCTACGACGAGATCCGGAATACATGGCAATTGAGCGATGGAAGAGGGCATTTGGGGGGAGATCACGTAATTCTGCAATTTTTTATCGACAGCCTCGTCAAACATACCATCGCAACCCCAACTTCACTCCATTTACTATTCAGACAACAACTCACTTCTCTCAATTTGGGCTGGGGTCATAGCGTGGCAATGCGCCCCACAAAAACTTCGACTCAACCCCTGATTAGTCAGCTAGCGACGACTGTGTTTAGCGATCACGAGGAAACCTGGTCTTATGTGGTGGATTGGCGGATTGGCGGATGTAGAATAGATTGTTATGCAATATCCTAACAATCTAATCTATCAATAATGTTTCTTTGATTTATCGATTTCTTTTTCCAAGGGCTTTGGTCACAGGGCCAATTTCGAGTCTCGCTAGCGGTTGGGGAGGATTTATTTGGCTAGCATAATGATTTATCATTGAGAGGCGCTTGTTTTTAGAGAATGCAAACAATACAAATACAAATTTCTTACATAGTCTTAAGCATAGATTGCTCATTAGTAATTGTGAATATGAATGTGAATGTCAATGTAAAAGGTTGTATCTTGATTTATTAGTGCTGTCTTTAAAAGGCGAACTCACTGTAGCGTCTGCTTGATAGGCTTTTATTTACCGTTTCTAATATCAAACAATTACATGATTGTACAAGGATATGAGATGGAACTCTAGATCTAGGGTTCATAAAACAAACCCCGATTGATATACAGAAGATGTAAAGTCCCTTTTGATCCCACTTCTCCCTTTTTCGTTTCATAATTCCCAAGGCCATTGTACTCAACTTGAAATATATAAAGACAATAAAACCCTATTTGAGAACGGTTCCTAAGATAAAAGATACTAGGATCGTGCGCTATGCGACAAGGGAAAAAAGAGGAATGTAAATTGAAGATCATACTTGGTAAAGTATAATATCAAATCAATATAGGCATTAGTATTTTCAGTATTTTGGTTACGCCCCACTTTAGTAAAAAATATTAAATTTTTTGAAAATATGTTAGTACATAATATTAGACTCTATATCATTAATAATATTAAGTATATTAAAAATATTTGTCACGGAGTGCAGGGAGTAGAAACTCAGGGATCAAATGGTATTTTCAATTGAGGTTGTAAACTATAAGGAATCAAGAGTTAGCTATTAAAGGAATCTGTATTTATACCGTACAAACTGTACTAGCTTAGCTTTGAGATTATATACATATTGTACACCCTTGATATTATCCCCCCTCTTATACTACATGCCCTTGTATAGCTTAGGAATCAACTATACTATAGCATCGTAGTAGGGGTGTTTAACTAAACCAGGAATTAAGAATCAAAAGCTATACTATAGTATTGTAGTAAAAGTACTTAAACAAGCTGGAAATCAGGAATCAAAAGTTATACTATAGTATTGTAGCAGGGGTGTTTAAACAAGCTAAGAATCAGGAAGGTACAAAATCAAAAGCTATAACTATAGCAACTAGCCAAATCAGGCAAAAACAAAGAATTGGCTGTAAACACAGTATTTAGGAATCAAAAGCTATACCATAGCATCAAAATCAATTGTACTAGGTACAGTATTAAAGCAAGGGTGCTTAAACAAGTTAGAAATCAGAAATTAAGAGCTATACCATAGCATTGGAATTAACTGTATTACAATATCAAAATGGAACCAAAAAGCCAGGGAGCTAGGGAGTCAAGAAACCAGGGAGCCAGGGAGTCAGGAAGCTAAGGAACCAAAAAATCAGGGAATTAGAAAACCAGGGAATTAGGGAATTAGGGAATCATAGAATTATAGTTTTTGTAAAGCATAGGAATCATACCATTCAACAAGTTGAATACATTAGTAAATAGTTTACTTTGTTATGGAGTACAAGGGGTAGAAACTTAGAGATCAAATGGTATTTTCAATTGAGGTTGTAAACTATAAAGAATCAAAAGCTAGTTATTGAAGGAATCTGTATTTATACCGTACAAACCGTACTAGCCTAGCTCCTAGATCACGTGCATATTGTGCACCCTTGACAATATTATATATTATTAAAAATATATAAATATACGAAATAACGCTTGGAGTGCTTTATTAATATTTAATTTGAATGTTTTAAATGTTTATATTTTTAAAGTATATTAAAAAAATATATATTTCAATTTGAATTCTAGTATTTCAATATCATTAGTGATATTTGTTTAAAATAATATATATGGAAGTAGTATAATCTTATACTAATATATACGAAGTACAGTATTAAACCTCCAATACGCGCTATAATAATACTACCGTATACTAATGCCTACACTGTATCAAATTCGGAAGAGATTCCGAAGAGGAAAGAGCCTTAAGTGTCAAGATACTTGCAGTTTTCGGCTAATATGAGACGGTTCGCAAAGTTCTTTCCCAAGGTACCTATTCAACCTATCTGCTACGCTAATATTAGCTCACAAGACTTTCACTAGTCCGTAGTCAAAATCCCAAAGTGCAAGAAGAACTTCGTCTTCGTTCTTCTTACACATTTTCACGATACCATCATATCTTTATCTACATCATAGAACAGCACGACACATTGATAACGTACGAAAAGACCCTGCAATATATGAAGGTATTTTACTATCTCCCACAGCTTATTCCTATTCGCTTATCATAATAGTAACCATCATCATCCAACAATTTATCCAAAATCCACGGAGATAGAGCCCTTAAACAAAGCACTGAGAAGCTACTTCGTGACCTCATTCTTCCTCGATTAATTGACAAATCAATCCCAAATCTCCACGACGCCAAACGATTATTCAGTTCATCATGGTATCACAAAAGCACCAATCGGAGAACCTTCCAGCGAAGCACGACTCCCCACAAGAAGATGTACAACAATTTGATCATGTTTGTCAAATCATAGATGATCTCGATCCATTATATACCGATGAAAATAATTTACACCTTGAGTTTTTCTCAATCAGCCGTAATGTTCATTATGTGCCAACTGCAGAGGCGGTTAGGAAGATTCAGGGGGATCCAACTGGAACCGTAGCAAATCACATTCCGGTTCTCAGCTGGGACGAGCTTCTCTCCGATCCCGAACTACATGGAGAATACAGACGAATGAATTTGGGATCTGCAGATCAGAAAAATATGAGCGCGTTCATAACAGTACGAATTGTCCGCTACTACGAACATCGAACCGAAGCCTTAGAGGAAATGCTGGTACCAGTTCATAACGCAGAATTGGACCGGGATCGATGTAATGTCTGTCATGATCCATTACCCGAGGCTGACGCTCCTGGCGCTGTAAAGCTGGCGTATTGTGGCCATATCTTCGGTCGAGAATGTATCACCATATGGTTGATGGAGAATGATACGTGCCCGGTGTGCCGTGACAGAGTGGTACTTCCTGTTGCATATAAGTTGCAAATAATGGTGCCATAGTCACTGAGACCGACGGGCATGAGTAGGTTGATGAAATCTAGGAAAGCTTGGGAGGATACATGGGCAAGTTCAAGGTACATGAATCTCTGCGCTAGGGGCTAGGTATCGAAAGAGGAATGGACCAAGATATTACAAGCAGAGTGGTCAACCAGTCAATCAACTGAAAGCGCTGATTGATAGCAATCAACGCAAGCCAATCAATTAAAGCTTCTAAATACCTTTAGTTAATCATCGAATACTATCCTTTTTCAATCAACAACTGATTAGTCAAATATATTGATGATTCGTTGGATATTTTACTGTTTACGATTCTCAAGTGCAATTTTTCTACGAAACTGCTTATTATGAGGACAATTTCAATCTCACTATTGGAGTATGTAAATGATAGAATATATAAAGATAAAACATTCAAATATCTCACGCTAGATACTCATCATATATCTTCCCGTTATACAAGCAGATGACTAACTTACCTTGAACTGTTCTACCAAAAACGGACAGCCAATCTATAAAGAAGTAGAAGAATAAGAAATGTCTGGCTGGGCAGGGCCCAGTACAGGCCTCTCTACTCATCTCCTGAGTGAGAGTCCA
>NGKG01000008.1:318391-354966 GCA_002162505.1 Myriosclerotinia scirpicola | reverse complement strand
CTTTTACACTAAGCCCAAAACTAATACTTTTTAACCTTTGTCTAATCCCTACCAAAGGGAGATATCTGGCTAAGCAGGCCCAGCACAAGCCTCTCTACTCAGCTCCTGAGTGACTCATGAAATGTGACTTGAGAATGTGACTTTTGCGCTAAACCCAAAACTGATACTTTTTGATCTTTGTAGAATTCTAATCCTTGCTAACTAGCCAAAAAAATTTGAGGTGGATCGCAGGAAACCTCTAACTTCGTAGAGAGACAAATATCTTACAAATCTGATTGGTTTGAAGAAGTCGGTTACGTTTCCTAAGTAAAAATCCACTCCCCTCACCCCGCCTACTTGGGATAGACTTGTTGCTCAAAAAACATAACTTCTTGTGCTAAACTTAAAATTAAAACTCTTTAACCCTTGTTCTAATCCCTGCTAACTAGCCCCAAAAAAAATTGGGATAGATCGCAGAAAACCTATAACTTTGTAGAAAGGCAAAAAAAAATGGAGTGGATAGCAGGAAACCTCTAACTTCGTAGAGAGGCACTCTACTCCGATTAACTCCATTAGACATTCAAGCCTTTTCTTTCTCAAAGGAACTAGAGGTCATTTCAGAACCATACACCCTAAACTCTACTGGCTACCTTTGGCATCGTCGTACTTCACCTTCAAGGTCTGAATCAAGCTTCCATAGAAAGGCAATCGCTTCCTATAGATGATAAATTTCAGGCAAAGGTTTGTTTTCGTTGATATGTATGTTTGAAAATAGCTTAACCGATCCGCGAAGGAGTGTCTACTGCCATCTCAAGCACCCACCCAGATAATTTTTCATTTGATTTGTGTGTAAGTTGCCAGCGATATCTCGTACCATGCTAGTTTTTATCATGTGAATAAGTGGTGCAAACAAGATAAAACCACCATACGTGCCCATCTCATCCCTTAACAAACATTCGTGAGGCTCATAAAACCAAAGACTTCCCCGCCTCCATCAGATCCCTGATGCATCTTCTGTGGTTTCTTTCTGTGGAATAGCAAGAAGGATCACTGCGACTCAATGGAAGTCTTAAGAAGGCAAATTAGCGTCTAAATGAAAAGGGAAATGTGTATATACCAATTTAAAGATCATCTAAGGACTGCAATCCATTATATTGTCAAGCTCAATACTTAAATCCTCAATCTACAGAATTAGCGAGACCTCCTTCATATTTGACCCTGCCCAGCATAGAACCTCCCAATGTAAGGCAAAAATTCCTCTGCATACCTATTTTCATAACAATGTTTGCGAAAGCTGACTGAGTAAACTGGTACGATGCCATACAGAGCAAACCGTAATCATGATTTTGATGTTTAGAAACTTGCGCTGGCTGTATTGTAGAGATCATACCGATGGGTCCTGAGGTTTATAAACTCGCGTCGACTGTATTGAGAAACCACAGTGTAGAAACCGTATCGTTCTCGAGTACTTAAGCTCTGCATCTCCCCATCATCCATCTGCATTTTCTTCTCCCATACACTCTCTTCTCCATATCAACAACTATCTTCTCCATATCAACAACTCTCTTCTTCATATCAACAACTCCACTTTGATAACACCAGTCAACTTGTAGTCAAGACCTCTCAAGAATCAGTTCTTCTGCAACTTCTCATTGCGAGACCCCCATCAGTCGAATCTCCAAATTTTCCACATACTACCCAAAAAAAAAAACACATCATGCCTTCACTTGAGCGTAATCGGGGGAACAACAGAGCTCGTCCCAATACAAGACCGCGAGCTACAGATGAGCCCAATAACATCGACCTCGCTGAGCTTTCCTTTGAAGAGGCTGACAGGAATGAAAATGGGGATGGTTCGTCTGAAGAACGCTTTTCCGAGACTGCGACGTCTTCTTCAACTAGGAGAAGCACTGTGGCAGCGAATGCCTCGGATGGACAATGGATGGGGCTTCGTCGAACACTCGTTAGCCTACAACGTCAAACTATGAACAACCGTAGACGAACCCGCGGTCAATCAAACGGAAATGTTCAAGCGGCAGCGGAACCCCAGGTTGATTCTGGTTTCGGTCACCCTCTGAGAAGAGTGAGTGCGAGAGCAGATCCACGACGTCACCATCACCGAAGCTATCTTGCCAATAGGGCCATCAACCACATTCCAGTTGGTGGTTTGTTCCCTCATCCTGAAGTTGCTCTCTTTAGCGACACGGCGATCGAACAGGCACTTATCTCCACAACCGACACTGAAAATGATTCATGTGTGATCTGCCGCGATCCATATGACATGGACAGACATCAACCTGTCAAGGTACCTGGGTGTGTTCACATCTTGGGTAAAGCCTGTATCTTGAGATGGCTGAAGGAGAATCAGCTCAAGATGACGTGCCCGATGTGCAGGAACCCTGTGGAGATTCCTCCTGTTGATTGAGAATCTATGAAGAAATAGATTTGGGTGTATTAGGGCAGCAGGAAAACTGGGCTGGCGGTTGAGTTTTGCATGGGTGGATTTCGTCGAGGGTTGTTCGAGAGGTGGCGGGTGAAGAGGACAGAATCGGAGGAGTTGCTGGAGGACCCTTGTTTTCTATTCGGCTAGCATTTGCGAAACAGAATAATGATGGTGGAGCATATATACCCACATTGCAATAAGACGGATTCTTTGGTCTTTGGTATTTGGTTTAGGATAACTTCTGCATTTACTTTGGCAGAATGGTAGCGGATGGGGATGGAGGTTTATAAATGATGCCGAATAAGAAAATGAAGAACAATCAAACAAAAAACTCTCCCAGTAAAATAGATATATTGTGCGTGACTAATGTGTGATGAATGCTGACTGTGATTACTTCGAACTCTGATATCTGAGATGTGTAGACGAATATGGTGATAAGTTCCAGATAATTTGATGTTAATAGTGTTACAAATAAGTGATTAATTTGTCGTTGATTGTACTTGCGATTTTGAGATGACGGTCAACAGCAGATACTGAGGGTCATGAGTAAATTTGAATTTTTGACTTATCAAGCGGTGATTATTCCGAGTTTTCTGCTCATGATATGCTTTTTATAGTTCATCATGACCTAATTCAATGCCACAACGATTAATATAACCATTTTTGCATCGTTTAACAGTTTATGTGAGACTTTGGGTTCAGCCCGCGAGGTACTCTACAACGGCCTGTATCATGAATAGGCAAGAGCACTATCATAACTGCATCCTTCTTAATTCTTTATTAATCCATCGACAGTACATGGATGATCACAACTTTGGAAAGTCTTATGGTAGTTTAAATAATTCCATGTGCTAAGGAAAGTTCTATCAGGTACAGTGTGCCCAATGCCTTTCTCCCTCTCCCCACAATTGAACCCCTTTCCAAATAATTGTAAATACAATTTTACAATAAAATTTCCCGAGGTATCCAAAAGACAATTGGTCATCAGAATCATCAACGTCCCACACTTGCATCCAAAAAAAATATTCCAGTACCTCAAACGTCTGACGTTTCACTCGACGTGTTGGTCCCACCTGAAGATATTAGCAGATGATCAGGCAAGGGGGTGGAATAGCGTCAATAAACTTACAGCTTGGAAAGCACTGGCTATACCTGGGATCACTGGTCGCTCTTTCCAGGTGCTTTTTGGAGCTTCTTTGACCTCGTTGCTCTCTTCCATTGGGTTAGCGGAGCTGTTTGCTGTAACATTGATTGGAGGGTCATACCTTTGGAGGGTTAGAATTCTCCCGGGTGAAGAAAACTTTTCTAATGCGACTATTTGGGTATACATAGGAAACCAATTCTTTGCCTCTAGGTTTAGCGTAAACCTCCACTCTATCTTTACCCTCATACTCTTTGATGAAGTTACGAAGCTTCATCATAAATTCCTACTTCTCATTAGCAAAGGATATCTAACATCAGATAGAGCAGTATCCTACTTCACCCCAATAACGGTCAACTACTCCAGTAGAGCCACCGCTTCGGACTTCGACAATCACCTGAGAGCCATCTCCTGGAACTCGAGAAATGGAGGAGTTGTCTTTCAAAAATTGATCAAAAGTTTGGCGGACCTCAGTACTGAAAACATCTCGGTCAATGATGAGCGATCCCTCTTCGGTGGTGAAGAAAGGTGACTTGCATTCACCAATTGCATCCATATTGATCGCTGGATGTATTGGTATACAGAGTTTGTATTGAATTGAGGATGCGTATATGGGGTCATTGGAGGAGGAAAAATGATACGTTCATATAATTTCTGTCCAGTTCAGATAGAAATCCGCTTAGCCCATTCTGTGAAGCGACTAGGTATTCAGTTCAGAAGGAAATTCTCTAAGCTATTTTGGGAGTAAACCATATCGTAATCAATCATCTAGCGGGCTTCCGAAGCTATTTTGGTGTGCTCAAGTTCCCGCTAACTTGAGATAGGTAGGTAGCGTCAGCGACTTCCAAGGTTCCGTTGACTACAATATCGGATATCTCAACAATGTAGAAACACGGAAGCATAGATATCACCTGAAAGATGATTAGTAAACAGGGAGCCTAAAGTAACCGTTTGTCTCATTTCCAAGTCGAGCTTCAAATCAAATCAAAAGTCATGCATTCGATGATTCGTAGACAATTTGAGCGGTTCTATGTCACGGGATGACGTGCCTTCCTCGACCAAAAATGTTCTGAACACTCTTTCCCAAGCAGGCAATTGGTGTTCAGATAGCAATCCAAGTATTCCATACTTTTGACAAATAAGGTAATTAATGTTTAACTTACCTTCTTCCAACACCCCACGCCAAGCTTACCTTCTGTCGCAGACTCTACGCCACCAAAATTTTCAATCCTATGTTTTCGTCCATTATCATCACTCACATTCGTGAATGAAATGCTATACACCAAGCCTCTCTACAACTCTACACCAGGGAAATGGTCCCATTTCGCGCCAACACTCTGGGAAACCGAGACCGATTGTAGAATCTCCTCATAATTTCAGCCGAATGTCACCCAAACTCCAATCGAAACTGATCCTTCTGAACCCAATCGAGAACAGCAAATCCAGATGAACACATCATCTGCGTCGGGATGCGGGATGTGGTGTCCATAAACTCGTCTCGGAATAGATACGTGTGGGTTTCTAAATGTCGCCTATTGCCTGGTAGAGTTGCGCGTAATCGTTGGTGAATCTGCGGAGTTGGTTGCGATCAACGGCATCGCACCTCGAGCTTCGACTTTTCCGAATATCAATTTCCTGGATCTGAGTCTGACTCGGCGCGGTCCATCGGCATGGCGTCAGTGATCATGCAAGATGAAACTTGATCCCGAAAACGTGCCACTCTTCTGAATCAACTGGACCTTTCGCGAGCAAGTACATGAAATATTTAGGCGGCGATGACAGAACCAGTATTTTCGTCTGATCGGATGAACTTTTTGAGTAAGTTACGGTCTACAGTAAGGTTTTGACAAGCGGAGATTGACGTCTGATCATGCGAATCGCGAATAAAGTACGGTTCAGCATCAGCCGTATTGAACCTCACCTCAAGCGAATACCGTACGAAGAAGAAGCTCGCCTACTTAAGAGAACTCTTCTTTCCAATCCTAACTCAAATCTGCATTCTACTTCCATCACAACAATCCTTCCAAAGATCAATATCAACTCCAACTTCAACGTTCAATTTTTCTACATCGTCTAGTTTCCAACAATAATCTCAACCCTTCTGCAACTCCTACAATCCCCGACAATAGCATTGAGGTTCCTACAACAACAATAAAAAGGTTCTTCAAACTTTTTCATCATGCCACGAATACTCGCACCGATCGTTTACTACAAAGATGCTCAATGGCGCGCATTGAAATCAAGTAAGTCCAGATAGTCCCATATTTCGATCCTTCTTTATCAGCTATTTCTACCGCAATCAAGGACTGAATCTAACATAAAAATAGAAGCCAAAAACAACCATCCCTCTCTCGAACCCGAAGATAGAGATATCATCAATGAAGTTGCTAGGGTTAATGATGCTATTGGTATGCCCATCCCTTTTTGGCGCGCTTTTGTCGCAGACCTCTTCCTTCTTCTATTTTGATTCCTAGATACAACAGACGAGGTTTTGGGAAAAAAGCTAATTGTGCGAAATACTAGTCAACAATACAGACCCTAAGCCTCGTCCTGGATTTGAAAGTTCTATCAAAATGGATGATAGACAGGTTGTAAAGTTTTTTCTCTGGAGTATTAGTAAGTGTTACTTCTCTTCTTTTCTTTTCTTTTCTTTTCTTTACCCTCCCCCAATAGCCTCCCTTCTCAATCTCATTCAAAGCCCCTAAAACTTCCCCCCCACTCATCATCTAACATTAATCCCCAACAGTCAAAATACACGATGGTGAATTCACCTTGATCCGCACCTTTTACCTTCCCACACGCAGACCCGACGGTCGCGGAGGCAAACATCAGAAAACAGCGGAGATGCTTGTTAGACCGAGAAGAGATTCAACGGGGAATACGAATGGCTTTGTAAGAAGACCTGTGAAAAATATTGTGGATATTGCTGAGAAGGAGATCGTGGAGGATGATGGAGCAACAGGAGAGGCTATGATGAGTGGAGCCCTTACAAATGGGGAAACCGGCGATATCAATGGCGGTGCAAATGAGGATGCGATTGTAGTTACGAGTGGACCTACGAATAGCAGTCCCAGCGGAGGCAGGGTCCAGAAGGGTCGTGCGGCTAAGAAGCAGAGACACAGCCATGAATTCGTTAGGAGAAGTCAGAGGGTGATTGGGGGTGCTGTCGAGAAGGAGAGGATTGAACTTATCAGGACGATCTCAGATGAGTTGGCGGATGAAGACACAGGCGAAGTCAAGGATCCCGTCGGTTCCAGCAGTCCGAGCGATACAATAATGGCGGATGACACACCTGCTGCGGAAGATGCGAGCAACAACACTTACGTATCGCCATATCAAAGAACTCTCCTCTCCAATCCACCTCCTGCGAACGCTACGAACACCATTTACATGTCACCATTCGACAATCCCTTGTCACCATTTTACAACGGCATGCCTCTATCACAACTCAACTCATCCTACCCTCCCAATACACCTTCTCCGAGTCGTCCGTACAACCCGGAATTATCGCCATATATTCAATCCATGTCATACCAGCCCATGTCATTCCCACCATATCCTCCTCTCAATACAACCTACACATCTCCATATGGACCCACTCCCAGCTCCCCGGAATTACGTAGACGTGGAAGCCAAAGCACTATTTCAGCTGTGAGCATTGATTTTATCGCTGATCTTGAAGAAGATGAAGTCGAAGAAAGTGGGGAAAGAGAGGAGAGTCGGGGTTTGGGAAGTCCAAATGAATCAGTACGTGCTGATCCGATGGAATCGGTTAATGAGCCTTTGGAGTCGGAATCGGTAGAGATGGATTGGGAGGCGTAGATTGGTTGGTTATGGATGTATGGTTTTAGTGGAGGGCATTTCCTACGAATAAGCGAGGCGGAAATCATCTCGAACATCCGAGCACCTGAATCAGAAGCAAGACATAATCATAGTATAATACCGCGACGGAGGAGAACATGACGCAGTTAGAGAGAAGATTTGCTGGCAGCAATACCGCACAATTTCTAGAGTGCATGGTGTAGGACATACAATGGATTTAGGGTAGTGAGCAAAACATTGATCACGTTCACCTATCTATAGATAGTAATCAATATTCAGCAATATTCCATCCCATTTACTTTCTCCGTGATAAATGCCCAGACCCCCAAAGCCAACCAAAACAGTAAGAAATGTGGTAGCGAATTGGTCACTAACTCCTCACTATTGATAGGCTCTATTTAGCCAGGTCGTTAACTACTGCTCAGCGAATGAATTTCCGGTACTGTATGATCCGGGCTGGTAGAGCTGGATGGGTGTTGTAATTTTCACCCGTGCCTTAACTTCACAACAAATTTTGATGTTCAAGGTGACATTGAATTTTGAGAGCTGAATTTCCGAGATAGTGGTGATGATCTTCGCATCTGTAGGCCTGCCGCGTAGACTCGGTACATCCACCATTTCGATAATGCAGGCTGCAGCTTGGATTTCGTCTCCTAAACCGAACAACGCTCATGGTTTGTAGATTGTTATGATTAATGAAGTAACACATACTACCCATAACATCAGCGATATTATACGAACTCATAGTATGATGTGGTTGATTTGACATACATATACTACGTACTGTGGATGCCGAGCGAGGAATAGCTTAGGAAGAGAAGAGAGGATATTGTTATTATGCGTTAGCAAGAAGTATCCTCTGAAGATCAGATTTGATTTATTTATTTGACTGGAAGAAATGCATCAGAGCTGACCCGGTATTTGAGCACATAAGACTGATAACTATAGTTGAGAGGAAAATTAGCAGGAACAGAACGAGGGTTTAACAAAGGCAATACATATTTTTCAACTATTGGCCTGCAAAGGTGATTCACAGGGAAGATGTTCGGAGTATTGAGCCCAATCAGCGATAACGAAAGTTGTCAAAGATTCAATGGCAGCAAGAAAACTCTGCGAGAAAAGGAGAATCCGATACATGCGACTAACTCTCCTCTTCCCCGTGAAAAGTGATGGTCTTAAACTCTAGACTCGCGTCCAGCACAAGGTGTTGAATGATATCAAGCTGGAGACTCACGTATACAAGCAATTAGCTCCACGCCCTGACATCTTAAAAAGTGGAATGAATCTCGGTACTCATTCTTCTCTGAGCTCCAAAAGAAGCAACAGGATGGAATATTTATACACAAGCATCTAGCGTCATGGAGAGGGAGTGTGAGTAATATACCCAGTATGCAAAAGTCGGAATATACAACTAATTACACAAGACCACTTTAATAAAACATGTCAAAGTCAGCCCAGGTAAACTCGTGTCAAAAAAATACTATCATTATCACTACCTATATAACACCCAAGTCAGACAGACATCAAACAGACAAAAACTACCCTAACATCACTCTATAGTCAGCAGGTGAAGATTTCCAAGACAACAGTACTAAATGCAATCCTCAACGCCAGTACATACCACCAACTCTTTCTTGAACAGTCATTAAATACAGCGATTATCAGTGCAAAACATCTGGTTTACTAATAAGGAAATTCAAGAAAGATCCATGCGCCAGCAACAACAGCGAGAAATTCAATTGGATGCTAGGCGAATGACAGTGAGATGTGATTAAAACTGAGTGAATAATGTCTTGCTTCCAGTCGGCTTCGAGATACTGAGAGCAGACTATGAAAAACGGAGGTTACACAAACACTAGATGAATTGACCACCAACTCTCCATACTTCTGCTTCCGATTTTAATACTAGTTTCAAAGAAGTTCGAACGCAGTTGTGGAAAGTATTTATACAACAAGAACGAAAAGTGGTCGGTTCTTTTTGCACAAGTGAAATCTGCAGGAAAGCGGTATATCACCAAGCCGGACTCGGCATCACGTCAAAATCATTTTGTGTATTTTAAACTGTGTACAAGAAGTTTGCATGCGCTTTGATATCTAAGTCATATAATATTTTGGTCCTCCTGAACCTTCCGGAACACTCCAGTTGATATCCTGATCCGGAACCTTGATATCACAAGTTTTACAATGAATGCAACTGGGAAAACAATTAGTATCATCCCGACACACCAAGGGAAGAAACTTACTTTTGCGCATTAATTTGGAATCTCACTCCAATATCCTTTGTGGAATCCTCCACATACTCATACACACCAGCCGGGCAAAATCTGTTTTCGATCCCCTTGTACTTTGGGTATTCCATCTCCGCATGTTTATCCCAATCCTTGACCTGCAAATGAACTGGTTGATCTTCCTCATGATTTGTACCGGTACGACTAACACTAGTCAAGATATCAAACGAGATCTTCCCATCTGGTTTCTCATATTCAATCTTTGTGCATTGGTCGGCAAGTTTGGTAGCTGCGGCATCGGTAGATTTATGTTTTAATGTCCAAGGAACTTTGCCCTTCAGGATATAGGCTTCGAGTCCGGAGTACATGATACCACCGTATAATTTTAGGGGAGAATGGAATGATGGTCGCATGTTTCGGACCTCTTTTAATTCTTTCCAGATGTATGATTTTCGTAAAGATTCTTCGTAATCATATAGGAAAACAGAACCCTCGTCAGCCTTCTCCAACGCGGTCCATGTTGCCTCTGCAGCGAGCATGCCAGATTTCATGGCTGTGTGAGTACCCTTGATTTTTGGTACGTTGAGGAATCCTGCAGTATCACCAATTAAGGCTCCACCAGGGAATGCACATTTTGGTATCGATTGGAAACCCCCTTCATTCAAAGCTCGAGCTCCATAGGATATGCATTTGCCACCTTCCAAAACGTCTTTGTAAAGAGGATGATGCTTCATCTTTTGGAATTCTTGATATGGTGACATCCAAGGGTTCGGATAATCGAGTCCAACCACAAGTCCAATACTGACTAGGTTATCGCCAAAATGATACATCCATCCACCTCCATACGTATCTGCTGGGAGAGGATAACCCAGGGAGTGAACAACTTGGCCTTTCTTGAATTTTTCCGGTTGAATTTCCCATACCTCTTTTATGCCTAGACCATAAGTTTGTGGTTGACTATCTCTGCGGAGATCAAATTTCTTGATAACTTGCTTCGTGAGACTTCCATGGCAACCTTCCGCAAACAAGGTTATTCTTGAATGGAATTCCATCCCTCTTTCAAAATTATCCTTAGGTTTGCCACTTCTCGAGATACCTAAATCATTGGTGGCAACACCTTTGACAGATCCATCTGGCCTATATAATACCTCTGCTCCTGCGAATCCAGGGTATACTTCAACCCCAACCTCCTCTGCTCTATCCCCTAGCCACTTTGTGAATTGATTAAGACTGACGATGTAATTGCCGTGATTATTCATCTGCGGTGGTGCAGGTATTGGAATCGAACTGCCTTTAGTAAGGAATCGCATCTTATCGCCCGAGACGGGAGTAACATTTTCGAATCGATTCTCATTGTCCTCCGCCAGCCAATTCGGAAACAATTCGTTGATAGCCGTAGGTTCAATGACCGCCCCAGAAAGTATATGCGCTCCAATTTCACTCGCCTTCTCCAAAAGTATAACCCGGAACTCCTTATTTCCTGCTTCATTTGCAAGTTGCTTTAATCGAATGGCAGCACTTAAACCAGCAGGACCTGGTAATGTTAGTAGAATCCCTTGGCATGTGATAATATGCTTACCTCCTCCAACTATACATACATCGACCTCATCGGACTCCCTCTCCACCGATTTTGGATCGAAATCATCCTTTACATCTGCCAATCGACGGGCAACTGTAAGGGAAAAAGCACGTCGTTGACCGGCAAGTGGTGATGAGGCAATGCGGGGCCGCAATGTGGGATGTGTGATGGATTGTTGAAAAATTCGAGAACATTGAGTCGCAATCCTGGAAGTATTTTGTCGCGCGACGTTACGCTGCAGACATGCTGTGACAGCCCTTGAAGAAGACATACTAGGTCAATTATTGTCACCTCATATCAATTGTTGAAGTTATTCAAATGCAACAATTTGCCTCTTTGACTCAACATGCGCCAGAGTTTGGAATTCTTCAAAGCTTCCGGTCTCGGCAATGGATAAAGCTACCTAGAACCTAGGGTTCGGACTCGAGCCAATCAGGTGTCACTCAAATCAAAGCCATTTTCGATTGATCAACAACATCAATTTCATCAATTTCATCACGAAAGCGACAACATGTTTTCATTGCAGGAGTCAAGTAAATAAAATAATATCATTAATATTCGAAGAGGAACGTTTTGGTAATCTAATCGATGCGGAAAGTTTGCAATGTTGTTAATGGTAACGACCTCGGAACGAATGGTCTCTATCAATATCGTCGAAAGCAGATCAGCGGAGTTGCAAACGGATCGGAACCCCTTCATCTCCATGGTCAGCACTGTCTACCAAGATTTGATTTCTCCGAAGTGTCATTCCCCCATATCTCGGCCAGTACATCATACAGTTATGCCAAGATTCGAGAATTGGAGTATTCTTCGAGTGTTTCTTGCTCGCGATACCATGCCTGTGGAGAAAGAAGGTCATGAATTTTGATGAAGTGATGCTATTCCGACGAGAGTTGCAATCACTTCCAATCGAGTCTGTAACCTGACCGGTCATTCTTTATTCCTCATTCCTCATTTGCTTTGCTCGTCTACTCATTGAATGGTTTGAAGGCTCGGACTTGTGATCCAAAGTCCGGCTGGCACCCAACCAAGGAGATGCAGTGTGAGGGAAAATATTGAGTAGAATTTCTCAATTCCACCATGTGCTCAAGAAACTTGACGATTATAATGATAATCTTCCAAACCAATTGCGTTATGTCTTCAAGTAAGACTCTCATCCATCCGAGCACCCCCAGAGAATATGTGCCAAGTAGTGTTTCGTTTAAACATTATTTGGGACGAAGCTTTTTTCCATTGATCGGATGATGCCAAGCGATGGAATTTGACACCGTTGATATTTCCCAAATTAGGACATTCCATACTGTACCACCTTTATAATCCTAGGTTTGGTGCACGGTATAGTTCTTTCCGATGATTTTTGCTGGGGTTTACCTGTCTTGTAAGCACTTGACGCCCCCCCTTCGTTTGAGGCTGTAGCCGAATCGGTTTAATCGACCGTTTGAACCCCCTGTTTCTACACAACCGAGTTCTGAATCACCTCAATTCGGTACACTTGTCCAAGTCGATTTTTATTCCATTTTTTGTAGCGATATATACATTTGGTTTCGGTGACGCACCCAGTATGAGACGATTGACGCTTAAGAAGCTTGTTTTTCATCGTTAACTATAGTTCAGACCAAATTACCCCTGAATTCTCTTGCAGATCATTCCCCGTGGGCGTAGTGACCCGAGCAATTGGATCTTTTTATAGAACAAGGTTTTTATCAGGAATGATTTGATAGTGCCCCTAATTATCGCGCATTTCATGGTTCGTGCTTGAGAATTAATGCCATATGGGGTATGATGTATAGTTTGACAGGATGCCTTAGCACATTAAACTTTCAAATAAAGTGAAGATCAGACTGGGTAGGGATGAGCTTATACCTTTCTTTTTATGTCATCTCATGGTTTCATGAAGTTCGGGTTTACATTGCGGTCCAGATCCAAGTTTCTTCTCAGCCATAGATATTGAATTTGGGGATAAAAGACTCCAGAAGCCTCGTTATTTCAGTCTTCATCCCAAATCAACACTCCGTTTCTTTTTATTCATTTCATTCTACTTTCATATTTCATTCTATCAAGAGGTGAACAAGCCCAGTACTACCAAAACATCAAGCTTTGCTGACGATATATAGCTGTGCTCTCTTTTTTTCATTACTTTCGCCATAGAATTTGATCAGCTTGACGCTCATCACCCTCCACAAATCTTTCATCATGAAGAGCTTCGGATCCATCTTGGCATTCATCGCCATCTCTGCCACACTCGTTTCCGCTCGTGCTTTACCAGAAAGCGAGAGCGATCTCGTTGCTAGAGCTCCACTTCCAAATGGTTGGTCAAGAACACCCTACAGAAACCACACATTGCTAACAACATCAGTATTGGAATTTTATGCTCGATCACCAAAACATAATAACAATAATAATGGAGATAATGCTGGTCAGCAGTTCCTTTCCCATCTCATTTCTTTCGACAATACTGACCTCTTGCAGCAAATTCAACACAATCCAACGCTGCTACAAACAAAAAGAAGGCAAAGGGTACTGGAACTGTCGGTGTTAACGCCGCTGCTTCGACTGGAACCGGAAAAAAGAACAAGGGCAATAAGGTTCGTCTTCACATAGATCACTCTCACTATCTCACATACTCATTCATTCCAGGGAAGCGCCAAGGGTACAGGAGCCAAGGGGGCAGCAAAAGCGACTGGCGCACAAGTAGCAGCCGCTGCATCCACCGGCACTGCCTCAACTGCAAATAACGGCAATGGCAAAGCCAGCGCTGCAGACCAATCCCTCATCGCTCAAATCGAAGCCGAGCTTAGCGCGCTTGGTCTTCGAAGTCTTCCCATCCTTGAGTCACGCAAGAAGCATAAGAATGGTACCGCTGATGCCACCGGTGCGTCAGGCGCTAATAGAGCTTCTACTACTGGAAGGGCTGGAAAGAAGCATGACAAGGGGGCTGCTAAGGCCACAGGGCTTAGTGTTGCTTCTGCCGCTGCCGCTGCCGCGACTGTTTGATCAGTTTTGTAGTTGCGTTGATAGCTTGGGTTTGTGCTTGGTCTGGTATTATATGATTCGGGATGGGATGGAGTATTTATAGAACTGGATTAGACGGTTTGATACCAATCAACTGGATTGATGGTCCAGGTGTATGATTTAGATGACGAGGATCAGTCAAGTGATCATATGAAATGCAATTTTAATGAGAATTCGTCCAGTATATTGGGGGCTGGTGATACCTATCTATCGTACCTTTCCTATTTTGTGATTGCCATATGATCACCAAGTGGAAATCAGACATTAAAAATCTCTGGGCTGCACGGTTTCCAACCTGCAGAACTCATTGGGGTTATTCACATGCGCTGTTCTTTTCATATAATTATCCAGTTCTTTTTTATCTACTCAAGGGTCTCATCACAGCTCATACAGTATCTCATACCTCAAAAACCTTCTATAACCCTAGAATTTTCATTTTTAAATATGGCGCTAGGAACACGTTCTATCTACTAATCGCCTGGTGCATTATTGCGGCCACATAAACCACTCGTGAAACACTTATGTTGTAAAACTATAAAAGGCCTTCTACTCTGATAACCACTCCTCGACATCCTTCTACCCTCTTCCTTTTCGTTTTCGTTTTCAATGGCTTGCGGTAGAATCCGGTCTGGTTAAATAATGATCACACAGAGTATTTCGCTCGAAATCTCTGCTCTCAATCGTGAGGAATGAATTTCCGTTGCAGTGTTATGTATGCTGTTATACTATCTGTTGCTGCCGATGATTACTTTTACATTTTCTGTTCCTTGTCGTTGAGGACCCCGTTCACTGCCATTAACTTTTCCCACTGCCATCAACTTTGCAACCTTTATTGAAGCGCAAGGGGAGTGCAGTAGGAATCATTAAGTGGAAGTGATTACACTCACAAGGTTTTTGTCGGAATAGGAAGCACGGCGAGTGTTCTTGATAATGTTCCCATGGCTGGTCTTTTATCATTCGCTTTGGTTTGCTTTATGATTTGTATATCTTATTTGTATATCTTTGGAACGTTTATAAGGACTTTTATACCTAGCAGTTGGATGGAAGATCCATACCGGGCTTCTCAAGAAAGCTTTGCAGGAAGTTACGTAAGTCTTAATAAAATAGCAGAGCTATAGACCCATATTATTTCGGCTCGTCAGAGGTGTTTTCTTCTGAGTTAATAACTCGGTAGTGCATTATATATGGTTTGTTTTACTAATTATTCGATTCGTCTTGGAGGTTAATCATTCGGGCTAGCTATCTGGAGAACTCACATAATGCTGCGCAGTCCATATTTGGCCTTGCACTCCATCTCTGGCATATAATTAATTGGACATCTAGTAATCACCAGATCCAATCACTTTAAAATTTTGAAGATGGACTCGCAATAGAGAGTATGAAGTATGACCTGGTTTCACACGAACGGTATATAACCAATCATTCACTTCCGCCCTAAGATCTTCATACAAGCATGAAATAAAGTTAGTGATCAAAAACCAAGGGATTTTTGCAGCTGCAAGCCTATGATGATTAGATATGTGTGGAAATCCAAAGAGAATAAATTGGATAAAAGTTTCACTGTGATAGCTCATGGACCGGAATCTATACTCCTCTCTTCATAGATATCGATTGTCGTTGATTCTAGATTATTACCACCTTATATCTTCACTGCCGTTCCTCAACCCTGGACATCGGATAATAATAAATCCTGTTGTGTTGTACAATTTGTGACGAGGCTCCCATGTTAAACTTATTAGTAGTAGATTAAGCCGCGCTCATGGTAGTAGATTGCGAATAAGTACTCCCTTGAGATCCATGTTGCTATCGGAATCGTCTTTGCCTTCAAAATATGTGGGATCTTGTTGGCTTTAAATAATTCTCTACAGATTATCCTCGGTTTGTGAGCTCATTCTTCTTAATCAGCATGCCAGGCTCCGCAGACATCCAGTCTTTTTAACCCCTCTTTACTTGTTCAGATCATCGCATTCACTCCGAATACTTTTCCTAACCCCCGCAGTGTATAAAGAGCTCTCATTATTTAGGAGAAAGACTAATAAAGATATACAACAAGCACAGAAGAACCATTGAAGAACTAAAGAAATGGTCCTGCAAATCACCGACACATTCGAACTTGAATTTCAATTGGAGTGTGGTAATTGACTTCAAATACTAGGTAGTTTAGGATGCTTTGAGAACACAGTGCTTTTATGCTATATCAACAGTAAATGTTGGATCCACTACCATTCGACTCTTTCACTGGGTTATCATTGTCGCTGAGCCCTGACATTGACCAGAGCGTCCCGGCTCTCCGATCAGAAAGTTGCATTGCTAATCTTGATCGGAATCATAGGCATGTGCTCAGATTTGGGGGACTGGACAATATTATCAATACAATACCATTATTTACTCAAGAAAGAAACCATTTGGCTTCGGCTTTGGGGTGGGCAGGGTGTTTTTCTCATGTTCTCCCGATCGGCGAGGTTCACATATTTAAGTCAATGGATATAGCTATCAAGGGCTTCTCCTAGATTCACTTCATTGCAGTATTCGCATCTAGATCCACCCCTCTTTGCTGATATCTTCTTGATAATTAATCTCAAACTTTTCACTCAATCAAAATTGGCACGATGGGTCTCAAGCTTTCTATAAAAGGGTCTTTGTGCTCAGCTTTTGTGCAATGCAACTTAGTTGATAGATGTTTGGTTTGATAAAAGGGTCCAGTCTGACATACTACAGTAAACTTATTTTCCCCAGATCTTAGTAGACCCCTATTCTGACTAGTAACCGAGTCCGAATGACTTCTAGCAACAGCCCCGAAAGTAAATCCGTTGTCAAATTATTTCGCCTATCAGCTTTCCTCTATACAATAATCGCTGCTACTTTATCGTTCCTTTGCCGTTACAACCTCCCAAAGTAACGACCATGCCAACACCCGATTGAACGATCGAGCAAAATAAGTCGAGCCCAAGATCGGAGCGTAAGATTATGAAGACATCATCCAGTGATAGTAGAGATATCGCGAAGCTTATTTGGCTGAAGAGGTGATAAGAGGGAGTTATATAGTAGCGAGGCGCGATTCTCACACTATTACTTTATTGCAAAGTTGGCTCAGATGCCCTTTTCACATAAGAAATCGTCTCCACTCCTTTTTCGTCTGGTATATATCTATCCACTTCGATGCTTCCATGCTAGAACAAATCGTAATTTACATTTCCCCGCAGAGAAAATCCCGCTCCATTTATAAGAGTGATCCCCTCTCATGATCTCAATCCGCTATCATGGAGAACAAAGCAGCCGCGACACGATGACAGTCCAGGAGCGTACCTTTCTATTTTACATCGACCTCTGAGTATCGCATAATTAATTATCCAAGTGTCCTAGTAAATTCTTCCAGGGCTTGCCTTCCCCGGGAAACTCCCCCATTATCAATTCCTATTCTCACTGTTCACAGATATCAGTCTTTATCGCCATAGATCTCGTTGCATCAGACAAGTTTATACGAAGAGCATAACCTACCCTTGTGTGTTTTCAGAAGGTATTTTGATCTCAGCTATAAGAGCCTTTCTCTGCTCGGAGAACCCCTAAATCTTTTCTGTAACATCTTTTGTTTCTATTCCTCTTAATTTGTGTGCAAACACTTCTTTTATGAGGATCCACTTCTTTTATAAGGGATCACATATGCGAACTACTCCTACCTGCGCTATCCTAGAATCGATAACACTCTGCACTCCGGCTAGCTATCCACTCATCCGCTACAATTATTACCCACTCGCTAGTCTCTATTCCACCCCTTCAACCCCTAAAAAACTTCCTGGCTTTGGTATAAAACGTCTCTAGTCTAACAAATAATCCCTATAACTCTTCGCATGGACAGAACCAGAGGGCTGCGAGGAAGTCAGACTTTCTTCCAAATGCTGTTGAGAGGGCTTTACTTTATTTGCTGTTTGGTGTTTCAACCCCAAAGGCTTATTGTCCTACTACTGACAACTTGTGGTCTTATCCGGTGTTGTCATCAAATTATAGCTCTTAAGTGTTGTCAATGAAATTGAGATTCAAATCAATCCAATATTCTTGCTGTCGAGCCCCTCGGAACGCATTGATATACACTTTTGTCATTTGTTCACTCAGAACATGCAAAAGCATTTTTATGACTTTCAGTCTGACTATAGATTCTGGGATTGAGTCCAGATTCCAGAATACAATACTCGTATTTGATCAACCACCTTTTTAAGTCTTGCGAGTCTCTGATGGATATTTTGCTGTCGAAGGAAGAGGCTCAGGGTATCTTGATATAGTAATCACCTGCTGTAAACGAATCTGTAGCATGCTTCTTCTATTTGCCGTTCTTCAAAGAAAGCAGAGATACCTCCCCATATTTATCATTCACCTGTCCATAAAACGCAACCATTTAGGCCAATACTACTTAGAAATCGGGTGGCTTGCTGACATCAGTATTAAGGTTATAAATAGCCATCATATCTCCAATAGTTTCTAGCATTGCAAAGGAGATTCCCAATATGATCGATGCCATGAGGATTTTTGCGGGATGCTGAAGGCGTATTTGCATTCTATTACACAGAAAATTTAGAGATAAAAAATTTGTTGAGGATGGCTTGCTAGTAGATATACTATTATCACATCTTTTCATTGTTCTTGGCGATTTTCCACCGTCACTAAACACTCGTCTATCCACGTTCTTACTTCGAAAACCAGTGTAAAAGCTATCTGTCTTCTTTCTGTCTGAGGCATGTCTCCTTCAAGCACTACATTTACAGATCTCAGGGAGTAGAGATTATACATGGCCAGATACCCTTCTGGCGAGTCACACCATTTGCTCAAACAGAGGGTCTTATTTCTGAATTCCTGAAAATATTAGTGTATCGCAAGTTTTTCATCGCTTAAAAGTTTGTACTGTCGCTGCAGTTGGGATGAGAAGTTAGCATCGTTCCCCTTAGTACTCTTCCCCAAACACTGCCGCGATGAACAACTTTTCATTTCCTAACTTAGACCCTACCTCATGTCGTATCATTCCCCAAAGCTGATTGTACCATAATTTTTGTATCAATATTCATCTATTTCTATTGACATTGTCCTTCAAAAGATGTGTCGACGGTTCTCGTGTGCGTGCCTAAGGAAGAAAAGAGAGGTCGAAAACATCTTTGTTTACCCCCAAAACGGCAAGACATTCTGAATTACATTGCTAATTAGTATCCGTTTTCCCATTGAAACATCTTCCTCTATTCTCCTCAACCCATACGTCCCTAGCAAAACCGTTCTCCTAAAAATTGCCTCATTTCACCCATTGAGAATCATTTCTCTTCCAAAACTATCAGTGCTGTCGGTAGGATCTCTAGTAGTAAATGTGACAGAAGTTAACTTAGTTCAAACAATTTACTTATGCTGAGTACATTTCGCTTTCTAAGCCCATCATAGAACTCTAGTGAGAACTTGTCACATGACGTTCCGTGGTTCTTATCAATGTCCACAAGCCATTTGTGATTGTCATTATCCTGCCATCTATTAACATGAAGTTCCTACAGCGTTTGTCAATCATCGCCGATAGGGAGTTTTCTCTCCCTCCGCATTGTTTCACGTAATTTAGCTATTGATACTGGCAATATATCTAGAGATCATTCTCTCTCCGTTGTCCGCGAAAAGTTTCATGACATTGCTTTCCAGAGTTTCTTAATCTTCTCAAAATCAGAGAGAAATTCAGAGAATGATGTCTTATATACACCACTCCCCTGCTATTGGTAGCCCAGAAACGTGACCCAAAATGTGACCCCAGGATGAATCACCCAAAATTGCTTTCTTAACGTGATCCCAGAATGAATCACCCAAAATCGCTTTCCCAATTCGAATCATCAGCACTGAAATTTCCTATTGAAGTCTTCACTTTGACCCTGTTTCTCCTCCTTCTTTTCCCGACTACAACATTTCACAGATCGCAAAACATCTTCAAGACTTCCAAACTTCAACTTCGTTTCGCTCCGTGAAAAAACGTTATCAGGATTAAGAAAAGAAAAGACCCCCCCCCAGCTTCTACACCACCACTTCAAAGAAATTGTATGTGTTACATTATTGGGGATACTCTGAGCAAGTACTGATATCCTTACTATAGACTCGCGCCGAGGGCATCGAAAACCCCAACCATAATGCAGAGTGTAGAGCTCTTCACTGAAATCACGAATGGCCCCCATGGAAGTTTCTTCCTTAAAACAACGATAGATTTTATCTATTGCTGGTCAAGCGAAAACAGTAACTTTCTACCCATTGGAGATGTGATTTTCGGGGGCGCAAAGTGTAGCGCGGAGCCTTCAGTCTCCGGGTCCCTCATCACTGAACTCTCATCCAATCGACTGCACTTTCCAGAACTAGGATTCAGGACTTCCAGAGAAGATAAACTCTACGTCGCTCTTCCCCAGGAATTCATCAATGATGTGGCTACTTGTGGAAAAAACGGAGTGTTTACTCACTATGAAGGTTTGGATTCTGAGCAAAATGAAGCGCAAAATGAAGCGCAAAATGAAGCGCAAAACGGGGCGCATTGGTTTTGCCGCCGTCTCGAAAGCATTTCTTGTCAGGATTATGCCACGTCATGTGAAGGAAGGTGGACTTCGGCTCCAAAAGGCTTTGAATATGTCGAGATTCCATATTCCAGTATGCTAGAGGAAGAATACAAGGATTTGATGGAGCAAGCCAGATATGATTATCATACTCGTAATGGATGTGCTGCTATGTTCAGTATCCGTCCGAGTGGATTGGCATATTCCTTCCAAATCAAAACTTTCTGTACCGGAGTGCAATATGACCCGAATAATGATGCTATCTGGTATCATGATGGCCGTTCGATGATAAAGAATGACTAGGAATGGGTGGAGTATTGTTTTTGATCTAGCGTGAAGGATTTGTGGTGATGGTACTCGACAACAAGACATTTCAGGTATTAGGACTCAAAAGGTCGTTGGATTGGATCAAAATATCCCAAGGAAACTTTCTTGTAAATAAATAAAAATACTCGTTGATATTCTACTTCATGCAAATCGCAAAGTATGAATGCTTGAATCGTAATATGGAGCTGAAGCTAGCCGTGAACTTAATGGCACGCACAGGGACCCAAAAATTGCAACTTTGCATATTAAGTGCGTGTTGCATCAGAATCCAAGATATTGGTGAAATAACTTCTGGCATTGTAGAGACATCAGAATACAGTTTCACATAAATTCTGGTTTGTGGCCAATAATCAACCCTGAGAATTGTCCACGCAGTATGCGCATTGTTCTTAAACTTTAGCAGCCTAATAACATTCTTCAATGTTCCAATTCAGATTCAATAATCAAATGGTCTCCCAGGTTTCCTTCTCGTATGGTATCATTTTCGAAGGGCTCTGGTTATGTTATAGTTTTATATTGTGGGACATGGATTTGGGTTGTAGATTGAGGTTTCATACCATGAATTATTAAAAAGTTGTGGTGCGAAGTCATAGTTCGCAATATAACAGTATGCAAATGGTGAGAGAATTGATCAAGCCCCAAAATTGATGTAAAATGTTAGGAACCCTGTATACTCCTTCACTTCTCCAAAGCACTCTCACAAGCACTCTGAGAAGCACCCTGACAAAGCTCTCCGCTCCCAAGGCTCTTCATTTCCCACAGGCACTCCCTTGATCCAGCACACCTTATACAAGACCACTCTTTCTTTGGGATAAGGTCAGAACTTCCAACCCTATCAAAGGATAAAAGTCGTTACAATCCACAACCTGTCAACCTGCAACCATGAAGAACATGTCATGAGCCCAAAATTCTCCCAAGAAGATTGTTATATCTTGGATGCCCTTTGTAAGGAGTGTATTCTGATGTCCTGTGTCTTTCTTACACCATACATTGGTCGGCCATCTGAGTCCTCACATACCACAATGCATATCGGGTCACTTGTCTCGGCGTTGAGTGTGCCTCAGTGTCTTCTCGGCGCCGAGACAAATACCTTGAAGGCCTTTTTTTTTCTCTTCAAAACAAAGCTAGCCATCCATCCAAGTTTATAATTGTTCTGCTCCTTACAATCTCAACTTTGATCGCTGACCCAACACCCACCTGCCATCAAAGTTGTCGCGAGACAACAATTTACACTTGCAAATTACTTCAATCACTCCTGTTATCAACAAGAAAATTTCCAACATGTCCAACGAGATGTTTTGGCTTGGACGTCTCCTACTTTTCAAGTGGGCAGGTATCAATATTGACAACAACTGCAAAATTAAGACCAAAGAATTCCACAGCGAGAAGAAACTGGCAAAACTTCGGTTGAAGGAGGAGAAGCGGTGGAGACGGGAAGAAATGACAGAAATAAATCCCGTGCAGCGCGTGTATGATGATTGGCGCTTAGCCGAAGTAAGCGACCATTTCTTACTACCACGCAATCGGACTTATCACCTGAACGACCGCAACAACTCCTCTGCCAATCTCGCCAGCAATTACTGCCACTACTGCCACCACAACCCGCATCACAACCCTTCTCCTAGCCTTTCGCGTTTCCTTTAAAGATGTCTTTCGCACGCGCCATTCCTCGCGCCACTAGTACAATCGCTCGCACACCAACATCAGTTCTCACTCAAACACGCAGCTTATCTCTTACCGCGGCTAGAAAATCAGCAGATCATGGGGATCATTACGATCCACCGAGCGGATGGTTGTTTGGGGTAAAGCCAGGAGAGAAGCCGGAGAAGGAGGGGTGGGAAGGCATATGGGTGTATGGATTTTTCGGGGCGTGTGCTTTTGGGATTGTGGGTTATGCTGTTAAGCCGGATACTTCGTAGGTTTTTCTTCTCTTATGGTTATACGACAATGCGCTCGGGATGGGATTTGAAAGTGAGATATTTGGGGGGGGAGGGGTTGGGAATGGCCTGTAAATGTTTTGGGGTTTTGGCAAGACGGTGGAAAGGCTGTGGCAAGAATTGCCACAGAGAAATTTGGGAAATTTGGAAGAGGGGCTCTGGCAGAAACCGCATTTACACAAAAATCACGAACAACTACTAACTACCATCTGCAGGATACAAACATGGGCATTAGAAGAAGCGCGAAGAAGGTTAGAAGCCGAAGGGATCTTGAAGGAGCCAGAAGACAAATCATAAAAAGAGTCATTTGTTTTGAGCAAGCTACGATGGAGAACGGGGTCGAAGACCAAAGGAACAATGGATTATGGGGAAGCTGTACATACGAAGGATTGATGATGGAACACAAAGGACATCTTGCAGGGAAATCGAGATGTACGGGTTGCACGGAAATATGATACGTGCTAATAGAGCGAAGGAATACTATTGAGTTTCTTTTCTTTTCTTTTAACATGTGTCGGCCAGGGAATGAATTGGTGCCCATGTGAACTTATTTTGAATTGGATGTGAGGAGCATAGCGATGAGTACAGTGACTTGTGCAGAATATTGGAGCTCGTGGTAAAGGACCCGCGTACCATCTCAGTGACAAAGTCGAGATCTATTTCGTCTTTGGACCTTCCTCGCTGTCCAATATCGAATTTATGCCTATTATTTTACTCTATGGGTCACTGAGTAGCATTTCACAATGTGATGACAAGGTACAATTTATGACTGATGTATATCTCATTGCTCGCTTTTTGTATCATGCTGCTCTATATAAAATTTACTCTGTACATATACGGTCGTTAATTAGGTACAACGTAGCTCCACTCATGCTCTTCATCACCATATTGTCTCGCCTCGATCCATTCCTTCATCCTCAACGCGATCTCACCAGCTTCTTGGTCTGGCCTCAATCCACACTCGACCAATTCACCCTTCCATGAGATATTCCTCACTGGACTGACAACAGCAGCTGTTCCTGCCCCAAATGCTTCTAATAATCTTCCTTCCTTCGAAGCATCTGCTAATTCTCGCATGGTATATTTGCGCTCGGAAACGATCCATCCCTCCTTGGTAAGCTTCTCGCGAGCTAAAGATAGAACAGAGTCTCTTGTAACACCTTCCAAAATGGTACCATCCAATGGAGCGGTAATCAATTCCTTCTGACCTTCCTTATTCTTGATAGCCACAAACATGTTCATGGTTCCAACTTCAGTCACGAATTCCTCCTCGCCGAATAACCACAAGTTTTGGTGGAATCCTCTCTTGGCGGCCTCTAATTGTGGTAATATACATGGAGCATAGTTTGCACCCAGCTTCTTGTCTCCAACTCCTCCTGGCCATGCTCTCACCGCATAATCGGTAGCTTCCAAGGACACAGCTTTGAAGCCGGTAGGATAATATGGTCCGACTGGGGAAGCAATGACATATAGTAACGCAGACCCTGGTGGTCCAACACCCAATGTTCTTTGAGTTCCAATCATAGTCGGTCTCAAGTATAACGAATATCCTCTAGCATCCGGGATGAATCGTTTCTCCAAAGCAGCAAATTTTGAGATCAACTCAATCATAGCCGATTGATTAAAGGTTGGCAGAGCAATACGGGCAGAAGACTTGTTCATTCGCTCCATATTCTTAGCAGGTCTAAACAACCGCACTTTTC
Source organism: Myriosclerotinia scirpicola (assembly GCA_002162505.1). Classification (NCBI taxonomy): domain Eukaryota; kingdom Fungi; phylum Ascomycota; class Leotiomycetes; order Helotiales; family Sclerotiniaceae; genus Myriosclerotinia; species Myriosclerotinia scirpicola. The sequence continues at coordinate 330,247 of NGKG01000008.1, read as the reverse complement.
CGTTTTTATCCTTGTATGCTTTCATCCCTTCAAAACATTCGAATGCATAGTGAAAGACGCAGGAGGCGGGATCGAGAGAGAGGTTTTGGTAGGGTGTTATGCGTGCGGGTAACCATCCTTCAGTAGCTGTCCATTCAATACTAAGCATATGATCTATGAACGGTCAGCAATTGATGATGTTAAGAGTTCTTTGAGGAGCTTGCCTGTAAACGATCTTCCAAAGACCAATTCATTAGGAGGAAGAGGTTCACGAGGAGTAGTGCTTTTAGTTATAGTTAACTTCGTAGGGTCGATATCTTGTAGTTTTGTGGTAGAAGCAGCTTTAGCTTGTATGCTGTATAATCTGGATGAAGCTTCCCATCGTCCGAACACTCTGGAGCTTGACTTTGCGAAAGTTGCCCCTCTAGGGAACAATTGATGAAGCATCTTGACCAATTTCCAAAATAAAAAGTTGAGATGAATCTCGGAGTCTCAATCTAGGATACTAGGCCTTCTTATATATGTAAGATCCACCTCTTCTACGCAATGGTCTTCGGAGTCAAATGGTCGACTCAGAGATTCAAAATAAATTTAGATGCTGTGACCACTTCCCGGCTCCGAATCGCGGACCTGCCCTTGTTTCTAAGATTGATTAATTGCAAGGATTACCTACAGAGAGGATACTTGGAAATTTCTGGACTTCTTCGAGGTTTCATGCAGCCTTATGTAAGCGATGTGTCCCTGAATCACAAGCTGAAGCCTTGTTTGGGAATTGGAAGCAACACCAAATTCCAAACTAATAAATGTCCCTTTATTTGACAATGCTTACGGTCTTTTGTGTACGATAGGTACAGAAAATTACGAGACACATTTCCCCGACGAGTTACGACAACTACCTTTCACGAGATCATAACGGCGACTATAAGATTTCTTATAAGATCATTATAAAAGCTCAAGGTTTCATGCGCAAGTTCGGATAATCCTCTGAAGCGCCAGTGTTGGTGGGAGGAGAGCTGCGAAGATGTTCAGTTCCGCGTTGAAATCCTTCACTTCGAATATAAACTCGAATTATTCAGTATCAGCCACCCCTAGTTCATACTCAGGTCCATGGAAAATATACGATGCGAAGAAGAAATCGACAGGAAAGACTGTCTCAGTCTTTGTCCTTGATCGCAAATCTTTAGATGCACATGCAGGATCCTTGGGACGGTCGAGTGCATCCTCGATGAAACGGGCGACCGAGGAGGTAATTGAAAGATTAAAGAAAGAAGCATCTTCGTTGGCAAGGCTGCGGCATCCTAGTATTCTGGAGTTGGTAGAGCCAGTGGAAGAAACGAGGGGCGGAGGGTTACAATTTGCGACAGAGACGGTAACGGCTTCATTATCTGGCCTTTTACTGGAAAAGGATGAACAAGAAAGGGCCGGTGGTATTGGCGGACGCACAAGTCGATATGTCACCGAAGATTCGGAAGGTGGCAGAAGGAGGAGGGAGGTTGAGATAGATGAATTGGAAATACAAAAGGGTCTTTTGCAGATCAGCAAAGCATTGGAATTTTTACATGATAACGCTGGTCTCGTGCATGGGAATCTGACGCCTGATGCTGTGTTTGTGAATGCCAAGGTGAGTTTCATGTCCAAGTCCAAGTTCACAAGTTCTTCAGCTAATGATTCATAGTCCGATTGGAAAATCAGTGGACTTAGCTTTTCAAGTCCACCAGACAATTCGACGAAGGCCTCTTCAGTACAGCCAATTAACCTCTCCGAGGTTCTGAATATCGATCCCCGATTACCCCGTTCTGTTCAAATCAATCTCGACTATTGTTCCCCAGATTTTGTCTTAGATTCAAATCTAAATGTTGGAGCAGATATGTTCTCCTTAGGGCTTCTCATTGTCGCCCTATATAATTCGCCGCATACTTCACCACTAGAATCAAATAACAGCATTTCAGGCTACAAAAGACTATTTACCTCATCTTCCTCGATACCCTCATCTAGCAATAGCTTCTTATGTAAAAAGTCATTGCCAAGAGATATGACCGGAGAGGTACTACCACGATTGATAACCAGACGTCCAGCGCAACGCATGACTGCAAAAGAATTTCAGCAAAGTGCCTACTTTGATAACATTCTAATATCCACCATTCGATTCCTGGACTCGCTACCTGCAAAGACCCCGAATGAAAAAGCCCAATTTATGCGCGGGCTGTCAAGAGTTTTGCCCTCATTTCCCAAAAGTGTTATGGAGAAAAAGGTCTTACCGGCTTTGTTAGAAGAAATGAAGGACCGGGAATTGATTTCATTGATTTTACAAAATGTTTTCAAGATCATCGAATTATTACCCTCTGGAAGACGACCATTTACGGAAAAGATCATGCCAAGGCTTAAAGAGATATTTTTGAACAATCCCAAACCTCCAACTGAGCGTGATGCTGCAAAGGAGGCTGGATTGATGGTATTGTTGGAGCATATCCAAGTAATTTCCGTGAATTGTTCGGGCAAAGAGTTTAAAGATGGTAAGATGATTGTTAAGGACTAGACGCATTATGCTAACTTGTCTAGATATCCTTCCCATTGTAGCAATCTCGATCGACTCACCGACGCATGCACTTGTAGATGCTGCATTACGAAGCTTGAACGTAGTTCTCCCTATCCTTGATTTCTCCACGATCAAGAACGAACTTTTCCCAGTCATTGCCTCAGTGTTCACGAAGACTAGTAGTCTTGGCATTAAAGTTCGAGGTCTGGAGGCCTTTGTGGTTCTTTGCGGTGGCTCAAATGATCCAGCCTCTAATAATGATGGTCTTGATGGCATTGGTGGCCCTAAAAAGAATACATCGACCCCTCTCGACAAATATACAATGCAGGAGAAGATTGTACCACTGATTCGGGCAATCAAAACGAAAGAACCCGCAGTCGCAGTCGCTGCACTAAATGTTCTTAGGCAGATAGGTACTATAGCCGACGCAGAATTTGTTGCCATGGATATTCTCCCAATATTATGGAATATGAGTTTGGGTCCACTACTAAATTTAAAGCAATTCCAGTCTTTCATGGAACTTATCAAAAGCTTATCCGTTCGAGTCGAGTCCGAGCAAACGAAGAAGCTACAAGAGCTGTCTGGAACTAACGGTTCAAGGGCAAATGGCAACGATGATTTTATGTCGTTTGGCGCCGCCTCAGCATTCCCATCAGCCGCGGGCTCTGATGATCCCGAAATTGACTTCGAACGTCTGGTGAAAGGCGGTGTCGGTGCACCATCATCAGGCAACCCCTTGGACTCGGGCTGGGATGCAAATCCCACGAATCCTAGGGCCCAGCCACCTCAAACATCAACACAACCCAAAGCAGCTTCCTTCTCATGGTCAACTCCATCACCGACAGCGCCTTCACACCCCACCAATTCAATTAATAGTGTATTGCGTCCGCAGCAAAACACAACATTTCGCACAGTTACACCTGACCTCTCCAGCTTTGGCGCTTTAACGCCGTCAGCTACCCAGTTCTCGCAACCGCTTCAACCACAATCTCAATCTTCATTCACCCAACCCCAATCCTCTTTCTCCCAACCTCAATCCGCCTTCCCCGCACCCAAACCCCCCACTGCTACTTCCACCCTAAACTGGAACACCGCCGCCTCGGCCTCAACACCCAACCCCTGGTCTTCCATCTCGCCTATCTCACCGCCTCCTAATCCATCCCTGTCTTCAATGAGTAACTCTATGTCTTCACTTTCTATGAACCAGATGAGTCAAGGAAGGCCGGCATTAAATAGTTCGCAGAGCGCGAGTTCGTTTTCGAGTTTCTCGTTGCCGCCGCCGCCTAGTGCGGGGACTGGGGGAGGAGGGAATTATGGTGCATTTGGGGGTGTTAGTAGCGGGGGACAGGGGATGGGAGGACAGAGACCCGTGGTGCCGCAGCAGCAGCAGCAGCAGCAGCAGAAGAAGAGTGGGCTGGATGCTTATGAGAGTTTATTGTGAGGTGTAATTTTCATTGGGGTTTGAGGACGGGGTGAGGGGTAGCTCTGGACAGGAATGGAGAATGGAAATGGGGTTATACAGGGATTCAGAGTCATCTCACAAAGGCTGGTTCTGATGCGAGATGCGATTCGGAATTGAATGAATCAGAATGAAGGGCTAGAATGGTCGGTGGTCTTGAAGCGTCTGAAAAATGGGATCTGGCGGAGTTTCGAATGTAAAAGTACATATATACCTAGGGTGAAGGAAAAAGGATAGCGAGCGAGCGAGCGTGAGGGTTATTTGGGTGAGTTGCAGTGGAATATTCAATATTCATCAGAGATGTGGATTTCCACAAGAAATTTTTGGAAATTTTTGGATTTTATGACACGAGATAGTGTGAATCTTGAATTGCTCGTAATGCTTTCTAAACCTTTCCTGCGCTTCTAGCCAAATGATATAGATTTACATGCACAAAATTTGGCAGTTCTCAATTCTTTATCCATCCCACTTTCGCGACTAGATGAGGAATCTATAATCCTTGGTCTGCGCGCATTTTTCTGAAGAAATCAGTCACTCCGGTAAATACGACGAGTAATATACCTCCACCTGGTCCTAATCTGAGGACCTTGGGTAAGAATCCTTTATATAGTGCTGCAAAACCTTCTTCCTTCATTACCGTTCCGAGCGCTGGCCATGCCCAGTTGTACTTTGGAGCTAATCCGGCGACCTTGGGGCTGTTCTGAATGCGCGATTTAACGACATCCATAGGTGTGTTGACGATTGTACCGGTGGTTCCACCAATTGCTCCGGATATCATGTTGACTAACATTTCCTGCTTCTTGTTCTCCGGCTTAGGCATTAATGCCTTGACTTGGAAAATACATCCAAAATATCCGGCGTTCCATAAGATATGTCTCCACATTGTACTTTCCAGTCCGTTGTAAAGAGCTAATGGCCCCTCGGCTTTCACAATCTTAGTTACGCAATCAACCATTCCGGAGTATTTTCCAGCAGAGGCGCGATCTTGTAGACGGATCTTGACGAGTTCGAAGGGGACGACTACGAATGATTCGGTTGCTCCGGCGGTAGCTCCGGTGAGGATCGAGAGGGATTGGTTCATTTTTGCGACGCCGAATATGTCGCGGTAGAACTTTCCCCAGGATTCGTTGGCAGCGAATTTGGTCGCACGTTTGGGGGCTTCCATTAGAATCGGGGCTTCGATTCCGCGGTATAATCGTGAGACACTTTAGATGAAAGGATTAGTAATGTATATGCGATTGAAGAGGTAGGTGAGGTCGGAGGTACACACCCTTCATTCTTGATAATCTTCCTGAAGCAATCCACCATGCCATTGTAGCCATCTGGTCCCGCGGAGCTAGTTTGCAGTTGTCTATCTTTCCGTCAACGGTGTATTCGATGTATTGGCGTATGAGCAGTTCGGACTCACACTCTAGTTTTCACGACATCTAATGGGTACCTAGATGAGTCAGTAAGGTGCAGTAGGAAATGTTTGTATTCTCATGAGGGCACTTACATAATAAGAATCTGTCGCAATCGCACAAAGTTTAGTCCAAAGGTTCTACCAATTCCACAGAATACAAAGGGAAAGAACTCACTTCAGAAACACCAGCAATCGCACCTAGAACGTCTCTGTAAGCGTCAATCTCACAATGGGGTGAGGGGTAACATACCAGCTGCGAACTGGTAGGCGAAGGGAAGAGGCTTTTCGGTGGTCATGATTGCGATTGAAGCTATGGATAGAATTGTGTTCTACTTCAAAAAGTCAAATTATATGTTGTGAAGAGTCATTGGTGTAACATACCTGAGTTACCTTTCCACCTTTCTAAATCTGACCTGCTGAGAAATTATTTTGATCTTGTGCTCTGTGCTCTGTGCGACGATATCCATCTTATCAACCCCAGAAATTTGGGGGGCTCTAAGCTCTTCCGCCATCTCCACTTTTAACATTGATAGCCGACAATCGGAGTTCAGAGATACAAAATACCGAAGAAATTAGACAGGGGTGCTTCGTAAGTTCCTTAAGTCCGAGCTTAAAAAACACGCTAGTGATATAAGAAAAATGGAAAGCGCGTCCAAGTCGCGTCATCATAGATTCAACTCCACAAAGTGCAAAGTGCAAGAACCACCTGGGCAGGGACATTAACATTTCCATTTTGGTACAATTTATTTTGTTAATACTATACTCCATAACATTACATTTCATGCACTATACCAATTCACATCTTGTGAAGATATAACCTTTGGAATGCCTCTTCAAAAGTCCTTCTCAGATACCAATCATGCAGGAAAAGAGAATAGTGTATGTATACATTCCACACTTGAAATCAACTAAAAACAAATCATTAATTCATGGACCAATGGAAGCTAATTAAACAAAGTCTCGACCACAATGGCAGAGAAATAAAAACTATCAAAACCAACAGCCAAAGTCGAAAGTTCCCGCGAAACCATTGACAGAGAAACCGCCCATTCCTGTCTCGACAACTACGAAGAATATACTTAGCAACTTTCAATATCGAGAACAACCTGGGAAGAAAGACGATTCGAAAGATGTTATAAGTCTGGTATCATCGGAGCAAGATAGTAGGAATGGCACGCCGTCGAAAAAGATGCGACAGAGCTCTTCAAAAGATGGGAAAAGTTTGATAGAAGACGATGCCCTCGTCGAGGAACCCGCTCCTACGGATGTACCTTCCACACCATCAATGGGGTTTGATCCTACACAAAACGCTGATTTCAAAAGACCTTACAAAGTGGTATCGCCAGATGATCGTATAATTTGGGATACAAACAGAGATGGTCAGCAATTACCTCTTCCACGGAGTGGCAATCTAGGAAAGAGGAAGAGAGGCGATTTCGAGAGGGCACAGAGCTCTTCACCTGTACTGGCTCGTTCTTCTCAATCAGATTCTCTTCCCCAGCCAGGGCCAGAGATTGATATGTGGATGAAATTAGCTCAGAAGGACAACAAACTCTCACGAATTATGGACAACGCATCGCCGCAATCATCTAAAGAAGGAAACACGCCTCGGGGTTTGACGCGATCAAAAAGTCTTGGAAATCCGTTGAATCCAAAGAGACATCAGTCGAGTAGGATAGGAAAGAACAGAGATATAGATACTTCGGGTTTGATGAGGCGATTGCAAGAAGATTATAGGTCAAAAGAATTTTCTAGTGGGCCTTCAAGCTCATCACCTCTTCCCGACAAAGGATTATTTCCATCTGAAGGACCGAGTTCCCCTCTTGGACAAAGAGGAACTGAGAAGAGGACATCTCCTCTAAAAAGGAGATTCCAGCCGCCATCGTCACCAATCGAAAATGTTGATTCTGCTGCTCCTCTTCCAAGCCCAAAAAGGCCTTCCACTTCCGAATCAGATTACGGTTCTGATGACGGTCTTGACGAAATTGGCGGAATGATACTTACGGCTATTGAATCACAATCTCAGGCTCCTCCTGCGGCTTCATTATCACGACCCCTACAACAAATATACGAATCGCCGAGTAGGCAAAAACATTACTCTATCCATAAACCCCCGAATTTATCTAGAAGCCCCAGAACTTTGAAAGCAGTAGACGATAATAGCAGTGATGAATTTGATGAAGGGTTGGATGATGATGACTTCGATGCCGCGTTTGCAGGATCGGTTCCAGAAGATAATGTAGAGCTCCCGCCATCAAGGCCTAGAGGCACAGCAGTCAATAAGGAAGAGTCCGATGATGAATATGGCGATGATATTGACGATTCGTATTTTGCGGCTGCGGAGATAGCAGCAACTCAATCACTCAAAGAATCAGCAAATAGCTTAATGCCTGTACGTTCGAGAAATCCATAGCAATATATTATTCATTCAATGCTAAGAAATGTCTAGTCTATGGAAAAAGTCCGCGCGATCCAAAGATATCTTGTCACCATGATAGATGATAATCAACATGAAAGTTCCAATGGTAGACTGCAGCCAGAAAAGGTAAACACCCATGACCTGTCGCCTTGACTTAGCTAACCAGCCCAAGATACTATATCTCCAACCTGAACGCTCCAAAGTTAAAAGAATAGTTTACCTTAGAGGTACCTGGATTGATACTCCTGTGACTACCAAAGCCTTTGTTCATATCATTGGTAAGTTCGATTTGCAGGGGATTTGTGTCATCGACGACAATTCTGGTTTGATCATTCTTCACCCGGATCATCTCATCTCTGCGCTTGTAGTAGCAGATTCTTTCGGATGTACTCGTCGTGCAGTTCTTCAAGATAGGGTCAAAGCCACTGGTGAAGCATCTCCATCAATGCTTTACGGAACAATTTTACATGAAATCTTTCAAGCTGCGATACTTGCTAATCGCTGGGATACAACATTTCTGGGTGAGCTCATCAATAAGCTCGCCCAGAGACATCTCGAAGACCTGTATGTGATCAAGGTCCAAATACCTCAAGCCGTGGAATACCTACATAGCAAGATGGGAGAGTTACAAGCATGGGCAGAATTGTTCGTGTCATCACAACCCAAAGTAAGTACAACAATCCGCTCTTCAGTCTATATTTCATAAGCTAATTTCTTTAGCCTGGAGCCCTAGTGAAATCAGGAAATGGTGATACTGTTGCTATGTGTGTCAGTAACCTGCTTGACGTTGAGGAGCACGTCTGGTCTCCAATGTATGGCTTGAAAGGCAATATCGATGCTACAGTACAAATCACAATGAGAGATGGAACAGAACAACGGGTCCTAACTGCTCCTTTTGAGGTTAAAACGGGCAAGAACCCTAGCGTAGCCAATCGGGCACAAACTGCGCTTTACAATCTCCTCATATCTGATCGATATGATGTTGAAATTGCCTATGGCATTTTATACTACATGGAAACCTCGGAGACCATAAGAATTCCTGCCATTCGTCATGAACTCCGTCATATGATCATGCAGCGGAACGAGCTGGCGTGCTTCGTACGAGAAAAGAATGCCCAACTTCCACCTATGCTCAAAAAGGAGAATATGTGTGGAAGATGCTATGCGAAGAATGCCTGCTTCATTTATCACAAACTGGCTGATGATGGAAATGGCGAAACAAGTGGTATGAAAGAAAAGTTTGATGAAGTAGTCAAACATCTTACTCCAAGGCACAAAGAGTTTTTTCTCAAATGGGATGATCTTCTTACGAAAGAAGAGAAAGATTCCTTGAAATTTCGTCGAGAGTTATGGACTATGCTTAGCTCAGAACGAGAGAAGCTGGGCCGATGTTTTTCGAATGTCATTATTGAACCTGGATCAGCATATGAGGATCAGAACAACGAAAAGATCAACCGATATCGATACACTATGATCAAATCCACTCCAGTGCCAGGCTTCTCCTTCATGGATTCACAAATAATTGTAGGAGAGCCAATTGTCATCTCAGATGAAAAGGGTCACTTTGCTCTCGCTAAAGGCTATGTTACAAACGTGCGCAAAAATCGAATTACAGTGGCAGTCGATCGACGTTTACATAATGCTCGCATAAGACAACCTGGGTTCGACGAGACTAACAACCAGGTCTTTGCTAGTATCATGGAAGTCGCTGCTGAAGGGTCTACACCAGCGGATTCTGCTGGCAAGATTGTGGAACCTCCAATTCTCTACAGACTTGATAAGGATGAATTCAGTAATGGTCTTGCTACTGTTCGGAATAACCTCATTCAAATCATGACCGAGGGACCTTTTGGATCACGCGAAATTCGAGGTCTGGTCGTCGATCTCAATGCACCTCGCTTCAAACCACATTCCACGCAATATACACTCAAAGATCGTTCCAGTATTAATGTGGATCAACGTCGTGCTATCGAAAAGGTCATGTCTGCACAGGATTATGCCTTAGTACTTGGTATGCCTGGTACTGGAAAGACCACAACCATTGCTCATATAATTCGAGCTCTTGTTTCGCAAGGGAAATCTGTTCTCTTGACTTCCTACACCCATACAGCTGTAGACAACATTCTTCTCAAGCTTCGCGACGACTCAATTCCTATCTTACGTCTCGGAACTAAAGCCAAAATACACCCCGATGTTCAAGAGTTTGCCCAACTAGCAGTCGATCCGAAAGAAACCATGGAAGAAATTCGAAGAGTCTGGCATGATACACCAATCATCGCCACCAGCTGTCTGGGAATAAATCATCCCATTTTCAACGAACGCACGTTTGACTACTGCATAGTCGACGAAGCTTCCCAGATTACACTACCTGTCTGCGTCGGTCCCATCCGCCTCGCACGCACATTCATCCTTGTCGGAGACCACAATCAACTTCCTCCATTGGTAAAAGACGAAGAAGCCCGGAAAGGAGGTTTAGATATCTCCCTCTTCAAATATCTCTCCGATGCACATCCCCAAAGTGTCGTCTACCTCGAACACCAGTATCGCATGAACGCCGACGTAATGGCACTCTCCAATACACTCATTTACAACGGTCGTCTCAAATGTGGTAGCGAATCCGTAGCTACTCGCAAAATCATCATTCCAGATATGGATGCGTTAAAATCTCATCATCACACGCCCAGTAGTATTCTAAATAGTACTCAGAAATCGATCTGTTTGGAACCTAAAAAGGGAAGATGCTGGTTAAGGGATTTATTGGATCCAGATGTTTCAGTGGCTTTTGTTGATACGGATGGACTTGGTGATGTGTCAAGAGAGATCGAGAAGGGAAATAGAACTGTTAATGATGCGGAGGCCAAGATCGTTACACAGCTCGTTACTTCTCTAATATCTACTGGTATCGACCCTACAGAAATAGGAGTAATGACCCATTACCGATCTCAACTAGCCCTACTGAAAGAGGGCCTCCGAAGCGCCAAGGGGGTAGAAATGCACACAGCAGATCGCTTCCAAGGAAGAGACAAAGAAGTCATAGTACTAAGCTTAGTTCGCAGTAACGAAGCCGGGAGTATTGGAGAACTTTTAAAAGATTGGAGAAGAATCAATGTAGCCTTCACGAGAGCAAAGACGAAGCTACTGGTAATAGGCAGTAGAGGGACACTTAAGGAAAGTGGAGAAAGAAAGGATGGTGGCAAACCAGAGGAAATGGTTAGTCGATTTGTGAAGTTGATGGAGGAGAAGAATTGGGTTTATGAATTGAGTATGGATCAGTTCATGGGGCATTATTGGGAAATGATGGGGAGTCAGACACAGGTTAGTGTTGGAGTGGGGTCGCAGTGGGTTAAGGTGGAGGATGTAGCTGTGGGTGCGGGGAAGAAGAGGAAGAGTACTGCTGCGTTGATGGATATTGAGGGATATGGGGAGGATAAGGAAAATTTGGTGATGAGTGGGAGGAGTGTGAAGCCTGGTAAACAGAAACATCAGCCGAAGAGGATTAAGGGGGGATTGGTGGCTAGTAGCGAGAATCTGAAATATGGGACTGTTATGATGGATGTTTTCAATGATGGACTTTGATTCTTCGATGATTATTAGGGTTTAGGGTTGGGATTGGGATTTAGTAGGATTTCATTATGATTGGGAGTTTTGGGATGGGATTGGAGATAGGGTGCGTGTTTTGAGTATAGCGTTTGGGAGAAGAGTTGGTATATATTTTGTACGGAACGTTTAGGGTAGGTATGCTTCACTTGTAGGGTATAGGATGGAGTTTTTAGGGTATCGATAGAGGATTAAGACGGGGAGAGGAGTGTTTACTCGTTTTCTCCACAGCATTTATGAGGCGGCGTTTGATCAATATAAGATATTAGATACCCTTTTCTCGAAATTGCATCGTCGATTTCGTTGTAACGTATTGGATGCTTGATCTTTGGGACGTGCTGATTTTTTAATGATAGTTTGTGTTTTGATTGGGAAAGTGGAAGGTGGAAAGTTAGGAATGAGACGGCTTCAAGCGAAATCGGGTTGAGGTTTAGGGTGGGGAATTGAAGATGGGAGAAGTGGGG
>NGKG01000008.1:295629-309830 GCA_002162505.1 Myriosclerotinia scirpicola | reverse complement strand
ACCAATCCCTACACACACCCACCCACCCAAAATAATCCCCATGATTCATTTATCAAAATTCCCAACTTCCCAAGACCTACAATATAACATCAATATCCACATCAATCCGCAAAACCACTTTTCAATATCCCAATTCGAGTCAAGCGCCCGAAAAGGAATAAATATTCACCTGACCAGTTAATCTTATGAGAGGGAGGGGGCAGTATACCGTATCCCATTTTCGGCCCTTCTGATTATGTATGTAGAAGGGAATGATATACAGTGGGAAAAGGAGGAAAGAGAGGGAGGAAAGTTCGGTTTGGATACTTGGAGACAAGATGTACTGACATGCATCTTCTTAGCCTTCGCATATTCAAAACAGAAGACATGACATATCAGAAGATGAGAACGCACTATGAATGAAATTGCAAGGAATATCATCGAGGATAAAATAGTGAGCATTCCATCCCGCGAACAATAGCATAGGAAGGATATATCACGCATCAAAACATCCCCAAATTGCATCTCATACCCCCTTAATAAACCACCGCACTAACCACCTTCCCCCTACACTCCCCAAACCCCACCTTCCCACCCTCCTCCTCCCCACAAGTTCCCCTCAAAGTAACCTCATCCCCATCCTTCAAAAACTTCCTCGTCTCCATCCCCACCAACCAAATATCCTTTGATCCACCCCACGACATCTCCAGTAAACTACCCATTTCCTGATCGCCCTCTCCCGTGATCGTCCCACTACCCAATAAATCTCCTGTTCTCATGTTGCATCCCCCACTACTATGATGAGCGAGCATTTGCTCAAAACTCCATATCAGATTCTTCGCATTAACTTTTCCAATCGTAGTTGTGCTTCCATCTGGTGTTGTGAGGTCTATTTCGAGATTAATATTTAGACCTGTGTCATTGTTCTCTTCTTTTAGATAGTCTAACAACTCTCCCGATTTCGAGGTTTCAGTCTCCAATTTAGCGGTCCGGAAAGGTGCAATGGCATCTTGTAGAACGATCCAAGGACTAATGCTCGTGGCGAAATTCTTTCCATTGAAAGGGCCCAGTGGGACATATTCCCAGTTTTGAATATCTCTCGCGGACCAATCGTTCATAAGAACATATCCGAAGATATTTTCTCCGGCATTTTTGACTTTAATTGGTTGTCCCAGCTCATTTCCCGTGCATAGAAAGCAGCCAAGTTCCAACTCAATATCGAGTCGTCTAGAAGGTCCAAATAAAGGTATCTTAGGGCCAGGAGCCTTTGGATCGAGGATTATTTGACCATTTGGTCGTGTAATTTGCGTTCCTGAAACCACAACGGAGGAAGCACGACCATGGTACCCAATAGGGACACGTGTATAATTTGGCTGGAGTGCATTTTCTGGTCCCTTGAAATATATGTTAGAATCTTGCCCAGGTGCACGCAGATTTGGACAAAAACAACAGAGGTAAACTCACTCTAAACATGGTCCCTGCATTCCTAGCATGATTAATCCCCGCGAAAAAGTCCGTATAGTCACCAATTCTCATTGGCAAATGATTCTTCCAATCTCCTTCCTTCAGCAAACATTCCTTTTGTACTTCTTCATTATCCTTCAACAATTCCGGATACTCTGTATCCTCCTTCAAAACTTCTTGTATATATTTCCTCACTTCCCGATGTAAGGGTTGCCCTAATGCTGCAAATGCATTGAGAGTAGGTTCTTCAAAAACAGAAAGATGATCTTTGAAGGACGGGAGTTTCTGGAAACCGGAAGATTTGGAGAAAGCGAGGAGGTCTAGGACATGGTCACCAATGCGGATAGCTGGGCGATGGGTCACCTGGGAGTTGCGAGAGGTGATGATACCAAAGGGAATATTGAGAATGGAAAAATCGCTGTTTGGCGGGATACGGAGCCAAGATTTGAGAGGAGGCATTTCGGCAAGCTTATGAGACGTCCGAGTATGAGAAACTTGTTGGGAGACTGGAGTCAAAGTCAATCGTTGGACTCGGAGGAGCAATGAGGGAACAATTTTGAGGTGTACTTTTATTTGCACCAATTAAACACTCCTTCAATTCAATCAGATATCTCCAGCTACCGTACCAATATTCCCAAAGCCGATGTCAAGCTCAAGCTAGGTTGTTTGGAGGGGTCGTGCAGAGCTCCAGCTTCCTAAAGTGGGGTAGAAAATAGTCTTCGCGGAACGAACCTTTTGTGGAGCTGTAAGGAAAGCTTGCGGTCTCTGCCGCACTTTAGTTTGCATGAAGAACTAAGAGTTGGGGCCACAGCTTACCACACCCCTTGCATTTTCACATTAAAAACAATCATTTTTCAACTTTTTATATTTTTGTTTTTATATTAACAATACACTTGAAACACTTGAAATTTTAATATATAATATTTAATTAGTAAAATTGAATAAAAAATAAGCTAATTTATTTTTATAATTTTATTTTATTAAAAGTTTTGTATTTAAAGTTGTGTAATACAAAATTATCGAAAAAATCGCTTATTTTGTATGGAAAAAGCGTTACAAGTTAAGATTTTTGAAAAATCTCAACTTTAAACTATAATTACTTTATATCAAAAAATAGTTAAAAATAATTTATATTATTTTTCTATTAATAATTAGAGTTATCAATAATAATTCACAAATTTTATTAAGAAATCTATTGTATTGCGAAAGTTATCAAAGAATTAAGTTTGTATGAGAAAACATGATTTTTGCGGTGATTTTGTCACGTTTTGAAGGGGGGTGCGGTAAGCTGTGGCCCCAACTCTTACCTAGGTATTTTTACACGGGATTAATTCCGTCATTGACCCCCTTCACCAGAATTGGAGCAATTCCGCGATGATGTAACTGTGTTAAAACAACATTGTCCAACGTAGTTCATCAAATTTCAACCTAGGCCATGCTAACTCCACCACCTATCACACAGTCTTGGTTGTAGCCGACAGCTACCTATGTACTCTCAATAACGAACCAGCTGGTCCGGTTGTCTTATCTGTTTGTACAATCGTGGAAGAAAAATATCGTGTTTGAAATTATATCATTCTTATTTAGACGAATAGCAGAGCTGCAATCTGTCCTATACTTCATGTCTTCTTCCTGGCTATTAATATTACCTAATGAATCCCCATACTAACGAGCAATGTTCGTTCCGAATGCAAACCGATACCAAAGTTTTATGATAGATATATACCGTCCCCAAATTATCCACCCTAGAACAAACCCCTTAACTCCCTAAATAGTTCATCTCCCTGTCCAAATGCAGCGCCAACACCCACACCATCTCCTCCCGGTGTCCCATCAATTCCATTAACAACTCCATAACCGCCATGAGAACCCCCCATTCCCAAGGCCGCCTCAAATAGATTCGTCATTTCGTAACTCATTTGATTGCCCGTCATAGGGGGGCTACCTCCTGTCCCTGTGCCCATTCCATGCCCACCTCCATGTCCATTCGTATCGAATCCTCCTCCTAAGCCCGTAATCTCATGACCTGCTAATCCCGCCATAGCAAGTGCGGCACTGCTATGTGCATCATCCGCTCCTATTGTCCCATTAAGATGATTGTTTGATGCAGGGGATAAACCGAGTTTTGGCGCTACTTGCTTTAAGCCCTTGATTGTTTTCCAAAGACGTTTCGAAACAAAGGATTTGTTGGAAAAACCTTTGACGAGATCCACTGCCATATAAAATTCATCGCGACAAATTAAGCTGAAGGTGACGGGAGCATGACAATTTGCCAGAAAGATGACTGCTAAGGCTGAAATGAGAAAGTAATTGAAGCAGACTTGTTGTACCCGGTATATATCTGTGGTTTGGTTGAGATGTGTAAGAGCGCGAATTGTATCCTTTGCAAGCTCGACAACCGTAGATGCATGCCGAGGATGTTCTTGTATGGAAGATGCTGAATGTAATACAGGGCGATAAATAAGAATACGCATTTGATTGGCACGAAGGTAAAGAAGTATTTGTAGTCGATGAATCGCGCGGGAGGAGGCTGGTGGCGAAGAGGCGATTGGAAGTTGTAGTTGAGGTGGTATCGTTTTCTGCCATTGAACAATTTGGTAGTCAAGATAATCCAACTCCTCAGTGTTTATCGTCGTCGACGGAGTTGAGGTGAAGGAGCAGATTGAGCGCCAAACTTTAGAGCCAATTCTCGAATAGGCTATCATAACATGTAGATAAGGAACGGTGTCATCCTAGAAATATCAGTCAAGCCACCAGTAAAGGTAGGAGATTGCATACAGGTTCTGGTAAGGTAGGATCGATATCTGAATCTTGTAACGCAAAAGGCATGCCTGTACCAAAACTCCATCTTCGATCAAGTACGTATATTGACCAAAAAAGTTTGGTTATAGCCATCCGTTCTCGTCCATCATCCACCACAGCTTTGAAGAAAGAATCTCGTCTATGAAGACCTACCTCAATTGACATTCGCGCGACTTGCCCAATTATGCGCCAAGCTAATGCTTCTTCGTCACAATGGAAATGAAATATTGCCTGTGGTCCGGGTCAGTATGTGAATGGGATCGGGGTCGTGTGAGAGAAAAGTTGCAGAAAGTCGCATCAAAACAGAAGGGAATGAAGTTCAAAGGTTGAGAAAAGAGCATTGCATAATTCGCAAAAAATTGGTGCATAGAAGCTGTAATTTATGAGTAGATAAGAAGATATCATAGAAGTTTAAACTGGTGCGCCGGTTGACCAATACAATTGGGATTAACGTGGTGAATTCGGGACGGCTCGAGACTGACACTTCGAGTCATGGCTCTGGCGCATGAAATGATGCACCAAGCAGAATGCCCACACAGTCCTATATGGATACCATGGTATAAAATAACGAATAAAGCACCCCCATCAAATAAAAACAGAAAGGGCCGTTAGTGTAATGGTAGCACACTGTGAAACTCGCTGGTCGAGTATTATGCCAGAGGCGCGAGTTCGAATCCTGCGCGGTCCAATTATCATTTTTGTTATTTTTGTATTTTTCCTCTTCTATTCTGCAAGGGCTATCTGCTCTTGAAGAGTTATGAATCCTCAAAATACCTCAATAAATGGCACCATCTCGAATGAGGGTGTGGTTTTTGTGGTCCTTCGCTTATTTCTGATTATGAGCCAAATAAAAACTTGATGAAATTCATGAAAGGATGAGAACACATAATCTAGTCCCACACTCGAGGCTCTATGTGGATACTGGTGAGGGGTATGGTACCATACAAAGCAATTCAATGCAATAATAAATCAGACATGCCTTGTAGTTTAATGGTAAAACCTGTATCCCCGAATTATGGTGAGCGTGTTGGTGGTTCCAATCCTCCCAAGGCCAATTTACCTTTTGGCATGTTTTAGACCCTCAACTCAATCGAGACCCCCAACCCAAGTGCTCTGGCCATCGCCTTGAGAGATTCTTTTTTGCATTCTTCTATCCTCAAGCCATTAAGTGTGGAAAGCATTCAGTCCTAATCCTCATCCACACTTGCTCGGGTTGGACCAATGACAGCAATATGAGATGAAGTTTGTTTCCCACCGACCTAACTTGGTAAGGGCAATCAATGATCCTCGCAACGACTTTTATCAAACTTAAGAAACCGGCCGGGCATACTTGGTCTGAGGTTGACTCACTAGAGCTTTCAACTTCTTGACTTTCCATAACCTTTAAAACAACAAACATGAAATGCACAACACAATAAGAGCAACAAACAAAATGCTTTTCAACTCACCACAAGTACCAAAAAGGGCAAGCTTTTGATCTCCACAACTTCATCATGAAAAGCACGATCAGCAGGCTCCCTAACACTCTCAAATAATCGGAATGCCATATCACTCTGCCCACTTCCTTCCACAATCATTGAAATAGCCATAATCGTTTTCAACATACAAGAATTGATATCATTGATCCCTTGTGGATTATTGGGGGTGGCAAGGCCATTCCTCATGGCAGCATCAAAGAAATCATAGAGTGTGGTTCCATGAATGATCATTTCCTCTATGTCCAAGACAGGATACATCAGACCCATTTCTTCTTCATATACCCTACAAAGGCGAATCATTTCTTCTCGAGTTATACTTCTCAGTGGATCTGGGGCTCGAACACCATTCATGCTAATGGATGGTAATGTTCTCGACCGTGTAGGTGGTGATGGTACCGGTGTAGGATCTTGAGTATTGCTTCCTTCATCTGCCAACCCCTGATATCCCATATTATGAAGTGTGTTTTTGGCCACATCTAATCCGAAAGCTGAGCTGGTCGGTCCACGAAATGATGGATGTCTTGGTATAGGTTTAAATCGACTCAGAGAAGAAAGGGGCTGAATTCCCGATTGTTGTGAGATTGACATTGATCTTTCTGATGATTGACCAAAAGGTGTGCTGACATCACCGCCTCCACCACCTGCGCGGATAGAATTCAGGTTCGCATATAGATTATCCACCTGTTCTTGTAGTGAGGCAATCTGGGAGTTCATTTGACGGAACTCCTCTGAATCCTTGAAGCCATTGGTACAGCAATTCGGAGCATATTGACATTCGAGACCGAGATTTCCGCATCGCTGACATGGTGTATTTCCATTACATTTGATCTTCCTCCGTTTGCATTCATTGCTATAAAATAGATATCAGTATCAATGAAACCTTATGCTTTCAATCTAAGCGTGCAAGAATGTCTGCAAAGAGGTCGGATTGGAACAGATGGTTTTATCGGGCGCATTCCCACCAAAAGGCAATCAAACTTCCATCTTTATAAGCAGCAGCATAGAAATACGCACGAAGCTGAACAAGAGATCTTGAATCCCACTTACCAAGCGATAGATATATATCTATTTCTTTTGGCCCTTGTATGTGGAGCCCCTTCTCTGTCCTTTGAATTTCCATTTGTTGTTAATTCTCCTTCTCCAGACATGCCTTTTCTCTTCTTTCCGCCCTGAGCCCCAGTATCCGCGGGTGATTCCGAAGACTGTTGACCATTCATATTATCGAAACCTGGGATCGCAATGGGTGACTCGGCGAGATAATTCAAATCGGTAACTTGTGATTCAAGTATATTCATTATCACATTGAAAGCAAAGGAGTTGATTGTCTCTGCGCATTTGGCAAGAGATGTTGGAAGTAGTTGATGAGGTTTTTGAGGATGTTGACTCGAACTGTACTAATAATACCTACCAAGTAGATTTTGCATTCTAGCAAATGAGCGACCGGCGATTCACATGTCCGGGATTTCTATTATATGCGGGGAAAGTGCTTATTATGTTCAAATGGACAACCGAACAAGGATTATTTGGTAGATTTGGTAAAGGAGGCGATTCACATGACATGGAGTAAAACTGTCTAAATTTTGGGTTTCTAGAGTCAAGGGATTGATAAGATCAACTCAAATGATATACAACTAAGGGTCAATTGAAATTTCCATTCATATTCACATGCATTCATCATTCTTTACTCAATGGCAGCTCGATGAAAGCTACGGCATGTACCGTCTAGCTAGCTTGAACAAAGCAAACAAAAGAGCAACTGATCCGAAACACGGAGATCTCCCAAGTCACCGTAGCCATAGGTTGATTAGTTTCAATACTTGAACACCTTAGTGGATGGTTAAATGACCGCCAACTCTCGCGGCGGGAATTCCTATATCGATGGGTGAGCGGTGAGCGTTGGGCGTTGAGTTCAGAGCTATTGTAGCTGCTGTGTTAGCGGCTGCTCGTTGATACGTTTCTCCGGGAGCTCGTGTGGTTCTTCTTTGCGGGAGCCAATTGCCAACTATGTACCCAATGGTCTTTTGTATTTCTCAGCCATCTTTCTTTCCACTTTCGTTGACGTATGAAGTCATATTCTCGCGAACAAGGTGATCTTTATATAGAAGATTCGGGATGTATTGAATCAGCCTAATGGGTATCGGGAGATAGAGATACTAGTAGTATCAGAGAGTGCCCTTTCGTTCCACCCAATAGCCTAGTAGATCTTCATGCAATTTCACCCCGACTATCTTCCACATCGCGACCCTCGGGTATAAAAGACAAGACGCCCTCTCCAAACCTACAATAACAATCCTTTCATGGTGACCTACGCAGGGAAGGGGGTCCTGGCTTCAAATCTCTCGGTAAGAAGCTCAGTATCCTCGGGATCGGCTTCGATCGACCTCTCTCTGCTAGCTAGTTCTACGAAAACTGAAGACTCCCAAAGTCTGAAAAGCAACCACGGTAGTAAACCTCGTCGTCGTTATACCCTTGTACTCACCTTACATCGTCATCCACATACTAAGCCCTACGGAAATGACAGCATTAAACCCTCTACTCTCATCATTGGCATCAGCAACAGTAGCGATTATGAGAATAACGACATCTGTTCTTCTCCAATAATCACAAAAACCTCCTCTAATTCCCTAAACCCCAAAACAAATTTTTCAATCATCTCATCCCATGTACATCGAAGCAGCTCAATTGCCATTCCCAAAGAAGGTAGCATCCATTCCACATTCCCCAAACCTCAACAAGATAGCACAACTACTCTCAATCAACATCCCAAAATCAACATACCAAAATCAGTCTAAAATCAGACAAAGTATCCCTTTCATACCCGTCACCTCCCCCTTCCTATCTCCACGCTTCCAAGAAAGAAAAGAAGGACAAGTCGCGAGAATAATATTCACCACCCACTTCCTCACTCAGCGCCCATCCTTCTTCTCCCTTGGGACTCACACTCCCGAATATAGTATAAAAGAAACAAAGAACCCTATGCTTTGGAATCAAGTATATCGCGAGAATAGTTATGAGATCTTGCGATGGTCGGATGTCTGATTATGTGCTGATAGACTCGTATCAATATGTAAGAACATAGCTATAAATATCGTTTTGATCAGGAAATTCATACGATCAAGTGACAGCGAAAGCAGATTCTCAAATCTCTCAATAAAGACCTCCAGACAAAATCAATAAAAAACGATAGCGACAGCGAGACAAACCCAACCATATCCCACAAGTTACAACCCCTTCCCCAAAACTCAAACCAACCCAAGAGTCAAACCCCGCCCCCTACCCACAACACATAACAAAAACGCAAACCCGGACCATGTTTGTAGTCTCTCCTCGGATTTGAATTGCTACATGCAAAGGAAAAGGAAAAGTGTATCTACTATGTCTATTTCTTTATTTCTTTCTTTATTTATTTATATGTAGCCTTTTATGACTTTAACATACCTAGTACCCTATTCTACATCTCCATTACACACCCCTTTCCCATTTCCCATCCCCCCTTCCCCCAAAAACCACTTCTATGAATTCACAGCAATTACAACACCCATCAGACTTCCATCAGAATACCATCAAACTTCCATCACCACCATATGCAACATTGCATCCATCCAACCGGCAATCTCTATACAAGAAGAGAAGATTTCCAGAAACAGGAGAGGGCAGTATATATATAGAGAAGTGGTTTTAATGAGTGAATCTTAAGGCTACTTAAAACGATATTGATAGGCGTGGGCGGAATCGTAATTGAATATTAAATGAATTTGAACACTTTTGATATTTCATCCAATCCAATCCAAACAAAAAAATATGAATCGCTATGCAATATAAAAGCACCGCTAACCAAGAGCTATGCTAAATTCTACGACGCTATTTCGCGAATCATGAGTCATGATATGATCAAAATGTTCACGCAGACTTCCTCCTCCCCCTCCCATAGATAATTATCTCTCATCATCCAAATTACACCCTCCCATCTACCACCCTCCCACCTGCCACCCACAACAAATTCAATTAAGATCCTTCGTCCTCTCCTCCGCCTCCGCCATCCACTTCTGCAACTTCCCCTCATCCCTCACCCTAAATCCCACCTTAAACGGAAGAGGATCAGTTGTCAAACTCGTCTTCACAGCATTACACTCCAACGCATCCAAAATCGGTCGATCCTTGGGATCTTTCGGAGCCACAATCTGAAAGGCTGTGAATAATCTAATAAATGCCGTATATAATTCTCGATTGGCAAGATGCGAGCCAGCACACATGCGGGAACCGGCGCCGTAGGCATAGTGAGGAGTGCCATTTCCTTCGAGGTTGTCGAGGTAGCGTTCGACGGAGAATTCGTTGGGTTGTTTGAAGTGCGTAGGGTCGTAGTCGGCGGCCCATGCGTTCTGGTTGTTTGTTAATGAGGGTGTATTAAGAGGGGGGTGAAAGAGGCTTACCATGTAAAAAGTTGTGCCGGCTGGGACGGTTGCACCATTGTATTCAATATCTTTGATACTGGTCCTTGGTAGACAGATAGGAATGACGGTGTAGAATCGAAGAAGTTCTCGGACGAAAGCGGTAACATATGGGACTTTCTCTTCTAGAAGACAGCGCTCCCATGCATCACCGTCGGGGTAAACTTTCATGATTTCTTCATATGCTCGCCTCTGGATTTCTTGGCCATGTTCTGATGATAGGTATGCAATGCCCATGATTAAGTTACCAGGAACTGTATCGAGACCGGCAGATACCATAGTCAGGCAGATAGATTTGAGTTCATCTGGAACAGTCAGTATGCGAGAATACTTCCGACAAGTAGCTCGAAAACTTACCCTCATTCAACTTCGCATCCGGATCTTTGATGATGTTTCCAGTAATGCAAGGATTGTCTGTACCATCGGCAATCTGTTTCTTGAGCTTGTTCAATAAGAAGTTCAAGTACTTGTCTCTTCTCTCTCTGTATTCGATAGCTTCATTGTTTGACTTCGGTAACAACCTCAACAATGGGATATAATCCTGCCAGTTATTGCTTGTAGATCTGAGATTGCTAACAGCTCTTTCGACATCACATATTTCCTGAAGTAAATCCTTGTCCCTCTTTTCATGAAGTCTTGATCCATAGTTCAATGTTAAAGATGTATTGAGAGCAAATCTTTGAAAGTAGGAAATGGGATCGATGTCGACCTGTCCATTCTTACTGTCATCGAGTAATTCTCTGATGGAAACTTTCGACTCAAGGTCGATGATTGGCATATAAGATTGAGTAGCTGGTCGATTCAAAGCAGTAGCTGCAGCCTTTCTTCGCTGTTTGCATGATTCATCCCATGGAGAAGTACCAATGGTGAAACCTTGTGAGGTAGAAACCACAGTATGGAATGTATGAAGAGTAGGACGCGAAATCAAAGCCGATTGATTAGTGACCCAAAAGTGACGAACAGAATCAAAAGTATTGACAAATACAATTCGCTATTGGCAATTAGTATAACATCACATCTACGCAGGATAGATGATATTGCCTTACCCTATTCCCGAATCTGACTTGGAATACAGCACCATACTTCTCCGCAAGTTTTTGTGCAGCTTTTGCATGACAGACACCAAATTCCAGAAGACTTCCGAATAAAGGATATCCAGGTATTTCAGGTAGATTCTTGATCTTTGGTGTATCTGTACTGTTGAAATATCGTATGATGAAGAAGATAGCAGCGATAATCGCAATGCCTATAGTTTGAGAAGACATTGTGAGAAGATGATGCTGAGGAGGAATAGGAGGAATAGGAGGAGGAGGAGGAGGAGGAGGAGGAGGAGATTGAGTGAAGTGAGAAAGAAAGTCAGTGTAGATGGAGGTAGGATTGTAGAAGATGTAGTTGATATATAATGAATTTCCAAGTAATTAGTAACACTCTCATTTAATATCATCCGTGATTCAGTCGACTACAAGAGATACCCTCCCTACCTACTAGGTAGGTAGGTAGTATTATTCAGGACCTCGGGAAGTCGAGAATACATCCATCTTTAGATAGAAATGGAGATGATGTGATTGGTTGATAGTAGTAAAGGTGTTGTATTCCGCGCGGGTTCCCTTCCGTACCTTACTGTACGGAGGCATCGTTCGATTTCGTGCATCTGTCAATGCGGAACAAATTCCGTCCATACAAGATGATGAAATCCATCCATCCATCCATACGAAATACACCCCGCATGCGGAAGGTAGATTCACAATTAATAATTGTACCATACGGTCCGTCGGTCGGTTGTACGCGGGCACGGCGAGTAGAGTAGATGAGTGAGTATTTCAAGTCACTTCCAAGGTTGTTATAACAATAAATAATCAATAAAATCTTTTCGCAAATCTAATTCCCAACTTAATACATTCCACTCTAGACCAGATATCCAATTCAATCCTTTCCAGGTTACCTAGGTACCTACACTACACTCTGGAAAGAATTTCGTACCATCACATCTTTCGACATGCCTGTCACAAAGTTTAGTACACCGGAGAAGTACAAATATCAGAATGGTTTCGGTTCATACCATGAGTAAGCTTGTACTCGTCCCATACCTCCATTTGCCTATCTAACATTTTCGCAGGTCCGAAGCTGTCGCAGGTGCACTTCCTATAGGTGCCAATTCCCCTCAAAAGCCTCCTTATGGTCTTTACGCCGAGAAACTGTCTGGTACAGCATTCACAGCACCGCGACACGAAAATCAACAATCGTGGCTATATCGAATCCTACCAGCTGCATCACATCAACCTTTTACTCCTCGAGAAGCCTCATCCTATAATACAAATCCAGAAGGAAACAAACTACATCAAATACCAAATCAGTTGAGATGGGACCCATTTGATCTGGATGAGACGGTGGACTGGGTACATAGTTTGAAGTTGGTAGCTGGAGCTGGCGATCCAACATTGAAGCATGGAATTGGAATCTTCATATTCGCCGCTGGGAAGAGCATGGCCAAAAATGAAGCATTCTATAGTGCTGATGGAGATTTCTTAATTGTGGCACAACATGGAGTTTTGGACATCCAGACAGAGCTCGGAAATCTTCTCGTGAGACCGAACGAGATCTGCGTTATTCCCCGAGGAATCAGATATCGAGTAGAATTACCGGAAGGACCTGTTCGAGGATATATTTTGGAATTATATTCGGGTCATTTCCAGCTTCCAGAGTTGGGACCGATTGGTTCAAATTGTTTGGCAAATGCTCGGGATTTCCAAGCACCAGTTGCGAATTTCGAACAAAATACCGATGGTCAATTTAAGATCCTGTCTAAGTTTAATGGCCATCTTTTCGAAGCAAATCAAACACACACACCGTTCGATGTCGTAGCTTGGCATGGACTTTACTACCCATACAAATATGACCTCGGTCGGTTCAACACAATCGGCAGTATATCATTCGATCATCCTGATCCAAGTATCTTCACCGTTCTCACAGCTCCCTCTGACCACGTTGGTACCGCCATTGCCGATTTCGTAATCTTTCCTCCACGCTGGCTCGTAGGCGAAGATACATTCCGACCCCCTTGGTATCACCGCAATACGATGTCTGAATTCATGGGGCTCATTGGCGGCGAATATGATGCGAAAACGGGAGGCGGGTTCCAACCTGCTGGCGCTTCTCTACATAATATCATGTCAGCTCATGGTCCAGATGCAGGTACTCACGATAAAGCATCGAATGCGCCGTTAAAGCCTGCGAAGGTTGGAGAGGGCAGTATGGCGTTTATGTTTGAGAGTTGTTTGATGGTAGGGGTTACGGAGTGGGGATTAAGACAATGTAGAAAGGTTCAAGAAAATTATAATGAGGAGAGTTGGACGCCGTTGCCGGCTCATTTTAAGATTCCGGAGGGGGTGGAGAGGATTAGTCATTTGGTTTAGAGGAAAACTGAGGGGGTGGTTGATATTGGGAAGAGCGGAGGGGGTGAGGGCGCGGGTAAGGAAATTAATGATGGGGCACTGCCGCATTATACTTAGGGTGTTGGGGTAGTATTTATATAGCATTTTACGACGGGTAATGACAAGTTTACGGATATCATATCATATTATACCATGCCATTTCATATCACACAATATCACACAATACCATAATATAGGTACCATATCATAACAAAATCAAAATCATCTCATCCATCTCATCCATCTCATCTCATCACGCCAGTCTAAAACACAACACAAGTGGTCCAGACCACCCAATCCCGATCCGAGTTCCACAATCCTTACATATTCCATGTCACACTAGTACACTACATAAAGGTGGTATTTCTTATACCACGTATATGGTGGTACTTTGGGGGCGGCTTGGAGTTGTGCAATAGGGATTGGAATTATTGGATGGTGGGGGTGGAAGTGGAAGTGGATGGAAATGGAAGGGGGATGGGGATAGTAGGGAGGAAGGGGGGAGGGGGTAGTGGAGAGGGTGTGGAGGATGGTGTGGAGGGTGTGGTGTGAAGATGGTTGAGGTGGTGGTGCGGAGGTATGGGAGATTGAGGGCTTGA
>NGKG01000008.1:237565-291648 GCA_002162505.1 Myriosclerotinia scirpicola | reverse complement strand
GATGAAGGAGGGGATGGGGGAGAGATGGGTGATAAGTGATGGGTGATGTATAAAAGATAAATTAGTAGAAGGGATTTCAGTATTTGGTGTTTGGTGTCTGGTGAGGGGTTAGAGGGTGTGATGGGGGTTGATTGTGGGATGGGGGGATGGGGGGATGGGGAGATGAAGGGATGAGGGTATGAGGGTATGAGGGGATGAGGGTATGAGAGGGGAGAATAAGAAGGAGAAAAGAAAGCAAGGATTTAAGGATTAGTGATTGGAAATTAAGCGATGAGTTTGAAGGGTCGAAGGGGCTTGAAAGATATTTGTAAAGGGTTTTAGATTGAGATGTTGAGTTGGGGTTGAATGATATGATGTGATGTTCGTTCGAATAAAAATTGGTGAGGGGGAAAAGGGTGATGTGTAAGATTTAAGGGATGGGGGTAGATGAATGGGGTAGATGAATGGGGTAGGGGTAGGAATCAGGAGTTTAGGGGATGAGAATTGTGTGGATGATTAGTAGTTTTGTGGGTGTATTAGGAGAAAGGGGGGAGGTAGGATGGGAGGGGGCGATGGTGTAGAATGCGGGTTGTGATTTTGTGATTTGTGTTTTGAGCCGCAGTGAATACTGTGTGGGGGTGGGAGCAGGTGAGGTTATATAAGTAGAAGATCCTCTCTTCTCTTCTCTTCTCTTCTTTTCTCTTTTTATCCTTGAATAGAAATGAAGAATACGAAAAATCAATATGGAGTGATGGGCCATGGTGATTTCTTTCTTGGTTGGTTGGTTTGAAGTTTTGAAGTTGGAGATGGAGATGGGATAAGATGGGTAAGGTTTTATTGTCACTTTCATTGCTATATTTTTATCTTGTTCAGAGGATGGGAGGATGGGAGGATGGGGGAATGGTCTTTTTATTGTTGATATCTTGATTGGTTTGGATGAGAGAGGTTTTGTTGTTGATTATATGCAGTTATATATTATTGTATGTAGAGGAAATAATTGACAACGGAAATCATATTCTAAGTTTGAAATGTTCTTGGTTCTTGAATACGATAGAGTATTATATATCGTCTCACAACTTATAGTCTCTTCTCCAGCATAGAGGATAGAGAGGTATCTGGAGCATGATCCTGGTAGTCCTGTTCATCTTCGTGACTTTGAGAGGGGGTGGTTGATATGATTTGGATCCATGGGATTGATGGTATGTTTTATACCTGGGGTTTGGGGGTTGGGCGAAACGAAGCAATGGTATTGGTATTGAACGAATGGGCGAGAGGGGCTGGATATTTGCTTCGTCTTTTATTTTCTGCAGCTTCCTAAAGAGAGATAGGAGCAATGAGAAATCGCTCTTAGTATAAAAAGTATTTGATTCTTACTATTTTGGAGCTTTTTCTTACCTGCGTGTAAGATATTGGGAAATTTAATCTTATATCATAGGAAAAAGACTGACTGTAAAACTTGTGGCAGTGTTCATAGTGGTTTTTTGGGCTACGATGGGTGGACTGTAGATTTTACGTATTTATATATATATATATCATACTCTCATTGCAATGTCTTTCAAGGTTCGGCAAAAATAGTTGAGGCTGTCGCTGTTGATATAACACAAGTGCTTACTATCTATACTAACGATAGGTGAGTAATCTACTAATCTCATCGTCTCTACGAGTTTGACTTTTCATCGATATTACCTCCACCTACCTGTGGTATCAGCCAGATTTACAAGTAAGTACCTCATGAAACAATCTCGTCCATTTGCTCAGGGTACGAAAGCGAGAACTCGAAAACGAAGAGAAAGTCCTGATACTTGTTCGTTTGGATTCTTACGTCGTAGTTGATGTTTCAGATTTGGTGTTTAACGCGTAGGTAGTTATATACTCTTCGAAAAGGGGCACAAGAAAGCCCCCCCCCAAGAATTATAGAGAAAATGAATCAGGAAAGTATAGGGAATTCGGACAGTGATACACTCTATCCTGCTCACTGCGGCAAAGTGACGTAGCTATTCTTTTTAGTAGAAAAAGAGATGGAGTTTCGCGCTTCTCTGGACGTCATATTGTGTGAAAGTCATACTGTACCACAACAGCTTCTGCCAGGAGTTGCAAGTAATTAGAAGCTCTAGTATGTTTACTCGCCGAGAAATTCCAATATCAAAACTTTCAGGATATATAATTCTTATATACTATACCCAACAAACGCATAACTCAGACACCATCTCAGTGAAAATACATGGCATGCGACAGTAAAACGTATCACAGCAGTGCCTTGAAGTTATAACAGCAAATATCTAACAATATCGAAAACGACCATTCTCCTCAATGACAATAATATTCCACAAACGCATATTTTCAATCTGAATTGTTCATTTCTCTTCTCTTAGTCCACTCCAATCGTGCGGTTATAGCTCGTACGTACATTCAGTTTCAACGAAATAATAGTTACCTGATGATGTTGTTCAGATATCTGGGTTTCAATGATATATATTTTGATACACTAGTATATATATTAGATGTTTGTATTTGCAGGTACCGCATACGGGATATCGTATCTAAGACTATACACTTGTATGGCCGGCCACACAACTAATTTGTTCACCAATGATAATATCACAAGTTACAGCAGAGTATATGGAAATTGCAAAATACAGACTCTTTCCATTCGAGTCTCGAGATACTCTTAGCAACAAGCATACCATTGCTCCCCCCTAAATATATTCTCAAACCTAAAGATTTCACTTCATCACTTCCAGATCCCAGTCCCCAAAAAACATCATAAACACTCGAAACCAAACTCAACCCGAAGCTTCAAATCTCCGTCATAAAATACCATCTCACTTCTTCCCCTGCACAGGAATCGTAGCATAATAAGCCATAGCTGCCCCATTAACCTCTGGAGTCATCTCTTTCCCTTCTTCCATCAATGTGGCCAGAAGCTTGAAGTAATGGATGTAGAAAGCCTAGAGATTTGTCAGTCAATCAAAAAACACATTTTCTCTACCCTTCTTCCTCCTTGCAATCAAATTCTAGCAGAATTCGAGAAAGCAATAGAGGATAAACTGAGATGCGGAGAACAACATACCGGCGTAAAAGTATTCACAAACCTCGCCTCCTCTCCAGTTTCATTACTAAATGTATGAGGAGCCCTCGTGGGTACAACTACGTAATCACCTACTCCTGCATCGATTCTCTTTCCAGGCTCGCCTGTTGAGGGGTTCGCGGGGACCCAGAAGGTTATTACTTGGGGTTTGTTAGCTGAGGGGTTGAAGGTTTTGTGAGGATGATGAGAGAGGAGGAGTGAGATCTGGTAGGAGGGGGAGGGAAAATGAAAGAAGGATTATTGGAGAGCGTGAGTGGGAAAGCGGAGGGGAGAGAAGCGTGGGAAAGAGGAATTGTGGAAGAATGGTAAATAGAGTACGTACCTCCTTTTGTGACCAAGAAAGTCTCATCGTGCATCTCATGCCAATGAGCAGGCGGCCCCTTGATATGCGCAGGAATAATACCTTCAACAGTCGAAATACGATTATCTATTCAATCCCATTAATATTTCTTTTCAAAAATTGCCAATCACGCCCCGAATCATTCCCCAATCATTTACCCGTGTCCCTCACTTCTGGAAATGAGAGGACAAGAATGACACTGAAGTTGCGATTGTAGAAAATGGTAAGCCGGATTGAACTGGGTCATATTGGAAATTCCAGAGGTTATGGGCAGTAGAAGAAAGAAGGAAAAGAAAACAAACCAGTCCTACTCCCATCCTCCATAACCCTCATCTTCACACTTCCGAGCGCAATAACCTCTCCACTTTCCGCTTTGACAAAATTAATGGGGACATTGGGTTGGGGGACGATGGGGGCGGGAGGATTCATTTTGAGGTTGCGATTGATGTTTGGTTGGGGACGTTTGTGAAGGGGTGATGTTTGTTTTCCTAAGGGGTGCAATGATGAGATAGATGATGAGATGGAAGGAGTGAGTAAGCGATGAGAAATTTAATCAAATGAGTTAAAGTGTAAATCAAGTAACCTTCTCTCTCATTCAAAAAACCATAATCATAACACCACACCTAGCAATCGTAAGATTACCAAAAGATGCATCACATCACACAACAGAAGTCGGATAATCTCAACAAACCTCCGCACCTACATAATCATGATTAGCTCGCTCGCATCACCATCGCTTCGGAGTCAGTGGAAGACCGAAGTGCGGGGTTGATTGGTGATGATTTGGGGGACGCGGAACCTTCCTCATTGGGGAGGGGGGAGGTGGATGTTTCCGAATGCGTTTGTAGCGCTTGCATCGCATTGGATACTCCCTTTCTTGGTTACAGTACATATCAATAACGATATTGATGCTTGTAAAGGAGTGATATGCCGATATCACCAGATACTGGAGGTTGAATTTGGTGTATCAGACGGAGTTAATTATAAGGAGAGGTTGGTATGGCTGTGGAACAATAAGTATGATATTGAGTGTGGTAAGCTAGAAAGAATTTTGCTAGTTTTGTGAGATATGAATTTGATGCGGAAGATTGCCCGTAATCAAAAACCTGACCAGCGGTTATAGTATCCAATTTCGGGTCAGGTTAAAAGAGGATGCATCCATCATCCTAATAAGTACCTATGTTTCTCTAATTGCTGCGCCAATATGTTAGATATCCCCATTCCAACCTGGAAATCAAAACGGCCATTAAAATATTTGAACGGATCCTAAAGAATCCCATTTCCACCTCATTATTCAATAAACTCCCAAACTAACCCTGCCATTTAACCTTTCCAGCAACAACCACTTATCAACCACCGCCAACCCCCCAAATCTCTCTTTCATCTCTTCACCATAAAGCTTAAAAACCCATTTCCAATATCCCATATCCCTTCCCTCAAAAGCTGCAGAAGAACCGCCCTCAATTGCCTCTGCCACGATAATATCCCACTCATCCCAATCCGCCGTTTCATTGCTCGGTTGCTTGAGTAGATTTTCAAAAGGTTCTGAAAGACTTGTCCCCTCATCTGCATTTAGTTCTCTATATCGGCTAAACTCTTCGAAAGACATGAATGTTTGCAGGTCTGAGCCTCGTGGGCATGTAAGTTGCACTTGCAATAGTTGAGCATATATCACCTTTTCTTCAATTGTTAGGCTTTCGAATACAAATTTATGAAATTTATATGCTTCCTTTTCTGTCTCGAAAAAATTCTCCATTGCCTTTTCCGGTTCCTCATACACCCTATCTCGTAATTGTAGAAGTCCGATGAACGGATTGTGTAATTCGAGACCGCCGAGAGTAGTTGGGAAATAAAGGTATCCATCAGGTACATCGTCGATTCCGAATCGCTCTCTCAATCTATCTTTTAGATATGAAACCAAATTTGTGTCCCTGAAGATAAGATTTTGAATATGGCGGAAACTGGATAACATGGCGTCAACATGGCCGCGACCGAGTGAATTCGCTGGCTTTCCGAAATTGGAGGTGAAGAAGCGACCAGTATAAGTATTCCAGGCTTGGATCCATGAAAAGATACTCTTCGTATCACGGAGTTGGGATTGCAGTTCTGAGACGTATTGGTTAACCATGGATTGATCTATTATGAAGCGACCAGTGACAGGATCCAGTTTGAGGAAGCCCCAACGAATATCTCCAGTAGGCAGAGAGGGGTCCATGGGTTGATTGAGTAGACTAGACGTGATTCGTATGGATCCTGTCTTGCCTCTATTCAGCGTGACGCCCATGACTCTGGAAAATTCAAGAATAAACTGCCATCCTTTAGCAACAGTTTGGTGGGAGGGTGACCAAATCCAAAACTCGTCATTCATTCTGTAAAGCTGGACTCCATCCGTGCTTTGATTCACGGCATAATCGAGACAGAAAAGAACTACTTCTCCACAAACAGAAGATAAAGCATGAACTCCAGGAACTCCACGTTTTCGTACGCGAGCTTCTGAGGATATACCATCGTCGTTAAATTTGAGTGGACCTTCAAGAAACTTTTGGAAGAATCTCAACCATCTGCCTGACGGTCCGAAGACTGACAACCCGAAGAATTTCAAAACGCTTAAAATTGTGGCATGTGGCAATGATGGAAAAAATGATTCAAATTCGGAACGAGCACAAGTGAAGTCGCCGTGGAGTTTTTTGTTGATGATTATCTCAGTGGAGAGCAAATGAAGCAAGAATTGTTTGATCTCCATAGGGGTCTTCGGCAATTTATCGACATCATCAGAATCTCTGTCCAGGAAGGAGTCAAAATCGAAGTCTTGAAGTCCATCTACACTAAACTGTTTTCTCTTCGGTGGTACTGGTTGTGATAACTGTGGTTTATAGCTCTGCGTGAAGCTACTCGGCGTGAACCTACTAGGTTGTGTTTGACGCTTCATATGCCCTGGAACTTGCTGCCGCATCGACCTCGCTGGTGAAGGATTGCCAAATCCGAGACTATCAAATGCAGCCTCTTCAAATCCATCCTCGTCCGCTTGGTTGTCCTCCTCTGAGTTGGGAAGCCCTGACATGAAATAGATGGATTTATACAACTCTTCACGTTTCTGCTGAACACTTGGCCGATAGGAACGTCTTTGTAGAAGGTGAAGTCTTCTTCGTGCCTCGTCGATGGGGGTAATAGGTATGTTCAATGGTGACCATGCCCCGTCAAATTTCGAGAAATCTGTGAAGGCTTTCTTGATGAATACTGCCCATTTGACACCAATGTATTGAAGTAATAGCGCTTCGAGAAGATCTTCGTCAATGAACGTATGATCCCTGCCTTTTAGGTGTCGTCTTTGCTCGTTAACCAGGTCACTATTCCATTCCCATTTATCTATCGATGCAAGTCGCATGTTGAGAACATCTGCCACCGCTGTATGCCTAACTGTTTTAGAGAGGAAATCTTTCAATGCTGCGCCCTTTTCCTCTGAAAGCACACCGGAAGAAATGACTCCATTGATGGTCCAACGTAGAACAGCAGGATTGAATTGCCCTGGGGCGGATAAATCGTTTTCAAATGCCTTAAACTGTTTGCGTAAAGCATTCAAAGCTTTCCTGGGTTGTCCTTCATCACCATACACTCCAAACAGACAATTCAAGTATGTCGCAATTGCGTTACGATCAGTTTCGAATGGCTCAAAGATCAAATTTGCTCGACCTTCGGTCCGTGCAACACTCTCCTTGATCTTCTGGAATTCCTTATCAATCTCTGAGGTATCATTGGCGGCTTCAGCAGCTTTCTTTTGCTGCTCACCTGAACGCCAATCTTTAACAAGCTCGCTATACAAAGTCGCATACTGATACTTCGATGATTGAATATCAATTTGTCGCAGAATATAATTTTCCCATTGCTCTAAATTTTTATCAGAGATTGATGGATCATATTCGGCTTGAACGATGAACTTTTCGAGGTTCTTGACGAGAAGTTCAATGGAAGACGGTTTGGTGCCATTGTCGCGAGTGCGTTGTATCGTAACTGATTCATTAATTGAAAGGCACTGCTTCACGCCATCGAGCAACAGTTGAAGCTTCTTTCGTGGATCGAGTTCATTCTCTAGTTTAAGAGATAGAGCTTCCTTTTGAGTTTTGGCGATGGTGATTGATTGAAGTGTTTCGGAGAAGACGCGTCCAGACATGATGAAGGTCGGAGAGGTAGGAAATTGTTAAGTGATTGAAAGTAAGTTGGAATTGAACATGAGAAGTCTTTGGGGGATCTTGGAATCATATTTGTATCTGACAGAAAAGGCGGAGGCAGTGCAGCTCTGCACTTCTTCCAGGTAGCGATGCTTTTTTTATTTATCACGTGTATAAGGTCGCACAAACAAACAAAATACGTGCATTGGTAAGCACAAAACTTAATGCACAACAAAACACCAAGACAAGACTTTCCGTACCTAGGTAGTATCTGTACTTATATGGTCAGTTGCGCTTCATGTTTACGTAGATTTCAATGAACACCATCCACCTGTTGCAATTGAGAAAACCCTGTGCTGCTGTGCAGTATGTTAAGACACCATTCCAAGGTTGTTTATGAATCTACTAGCATCTACTACAGAATCTGTTTATTGTATAATATGAGCAGGCGCTCTATCACCTTTGGTTCTTGACGTTGATCAGGTTATAGGAGAAATGCTTCATATACAACTTCCTTGATTTACAACTTAGCATAGAAAGCAATGGGAGAATTCACAATTCTAAAACAAGTGTAATACATTCACGAAGCGTAATATAGAAGAATCAATCACAGGAGAAAGAGTCAGAGAAGCAATGTATGGAATGGTAATGATGATATTGAATTCTAATCTAGAGATGAAATCGAGAAACCCAGAAAAGACAAAGACCAAAGAATAAGACCAAAGACCCATCCATCCATCCATCCATCCATATCGTTATTGTCGTGATTCGAGATCCGAGGAGTAGAAACCAGTAATTGTAAAACAAATATCAGTCAGTAAAAGTCATGAGAGAATGGAAAATGGTGGAGGAAACTTGCCAGCAATTAGATGATCGCAATCACCAAACAATTGGGGGTAAAAAGAGAAATCGAAAATTGAAAACCGAAGGAAGTGAGGTCCCTATTCAAAAAGTAAAGTTAGTAAAAGGTCATCAAAAAGTGGAAGGAAGGAAGGAATGAAGGAATGAAACTTACCATTTGTCGCAGTGGATTGAACAGCAAACTGCAATGCTGGCAAGACTGGGTCGGATCCAAAGACACCTAACCAGCTACGAGAAGATCTGAATCGGATCCAAAGACACCTATCAGCTACAAGAAGATCTGAATATTGAATCCAAAGACATCTCATCAGCTACAAGAAAATTCTGAGTCGGATCCAAAGACACCTAATCAGCTACGAGAAGACAAAACCGGATCCAAAGACACCAGTTAAGCTACGCAGAAAAGTATAAGGAGGAAAGAAAAAAAAAACAAGTTGGGGGGGAAAAGTCGCGAACTTATAGGAGCCACGCGACAAAACTCCGGTCAATTCTTTCCCGCATAGCAGCAGCTAAGTCCAAGATACTTATTCTCAATCGCGCTTTATCTTGTTGATCAAACTGACAAACGTGTCTTCGCAGAAACGATGACCTAAGGCCACTTCGCGATACTCAGGGTTAGAAGTTAATTTGGCTCGAAAACCGGCACCGAGTCGATATCAATCATGGTCAAGCTATATCGAATGCTTGCAAGAATCAAATTGCATCGCCAACACTGAAGTCTGCCTCGAATACTCGAATCAGTCATCGCACACACAATCACAGACAGCCCATAGAAAGTCGCGCTGCGGTGTAAAGATTGCTTACACGGTTTGGGTTGAGGACTGCCTACGAGTCATTTTACAAATGCGTGCCGGCTCAGATTCGACGGGATATTACAATTTTAATTGGAGGCTAGCAGTGTTACCTTCCGGCTGGCTTGAATATAAAACTCCTATGATGGTAAGTATTAGGTGGAATTCAATGCGCAATGCGATATGAAATATATAACTAGGGACACCATGCTAGAAGCCAGAAGAACGGGGAAATTACAGGTCATTGATTGAACATACAAATACACATGCAACATGATAACAAGAAACAGACTCGCGCAAGCATATTTTTGGAAAGAGAAGCAAGGGCTTGACAGAACCTCTACTCAGAGATCTGGCGGTTTACATGTATATACGGACATCTACATCCTATGGATGGCTATGGAACCCATCCCCGAGTTGCTAGAGTCGATTCAGTGCTCTCACGACATATCTTCAGACTTGATGACGAATAGGGAGGCTTTCGGAAGTCCATATTTGAATGACTTGTTTCATTCTCAATCTTCCATCTGTTCTTACCGACGAGATCTCCATTGAAGGTTGAGCGAGCATTACTAGTGGTAATGTTGGAGGACAGTTGCTTGATTTGGTCGAAGACACCTATTTTTCGGCTGCTCTTAACCCTTGGATCAACTTGTGAATGTCAAGAACTTATGGATGCCTACACTTTCTATTTGCTACAAAGCTGTTTCTCACTTGAGTGCTTTGCAAACGTTCAATCCACTTTCAGACTGACATCCCCGACCTCAAGATGTCTGTTTTCTCACGATCCAGAAGTGTTCCCGCACCATTGGCATACTCTAAATCTATCCCATTATCGAGATTCGGCCTGCCACACTATCTTTTCTATGTTGCAATGCTCACCCTCACCAGCCCTATCCAAAAAAAATTGAATACTAACCAGTCCGTGACATTTCCAGCACGCCATGCCATCTCTTACCTATCTAACTCGAGATTAACTCTCTTCCCCCTCGACATCAACAGCCGAATCCCTTGACCCTACCACACCACGAACCAACAGCTTTCTCATACACCCCTACATGTTGAACTGTGTATTTTGGGGGGTTCTCCATCTAGTCGCAGCATATCACAGGGATCGAGTCATATATGATCTCACAATGGCGAGTTTTGCAGGAGAATGTCCCTTTTTCTTGAAAAGATTTGGGTGACGGGGGAATGGAATGAAGGGATTTTACTTTGGAGTATTCTGGCATTAGCAACCTTGTGAACGATGGATGAGAGGGTTTGGTGTTGGATGACTTGAGGTTCGTGAAGAATCTTGCTTATAGTGATGAAGAGGATGTTACTTTAGAGTTCTGGTCAGTGCTGAAGAAACTCCACTATCTTAGTCATCTCATCTTTTCACCATGAAATCTTCGGTGCAACTTCGGGATCAGGAGATTCATTTCCCCGGTGCCGATTACACTATGGAAGTAAAATAACAGGATTTTCCTATTGCCTGAGTATACCTATCTAGTAGAAATTAAAGGCGATTTATATCTATAGTATATCTGTTTTACATTTGGTTTTTAAAAGATTTTGTATAGTTCCAATCACTTCAACTAGTTTTAAATTAAGCTATCATGGTATAAATAATAGCTTAAAACGGATATAAATACTTATAATTGCAAGCACTTTAACAATTTCAAAAGGGATTTAGCTTAATCATCATATTAGTCATCCATTTTTTTTGAAACTATTCAAAGTTCTTTAAAGAATTCAACCAATCAAAGTACCTACCAGTACACCCCCCTGTAAAACACTCCTCGACACTACCAAAATGAAATTTCAAGGTTTCTTACATTTTCTACATTTTAAAAAATTAAATATAATGTTTTTAAAGCTGTACAACTATTACGAATAAGTGCTACTAGCTTGGCATAACTTTTATACATTGCTTTATGAAAAGTTGTACAGCTAAATAATATTATTGGGCTAAAGAAAAAAAAGTGGTTTATGATTTCTACACTTTTGAATATAGCTCTTGCACTTTTGAATATAATCTTTATACTTTATTGAATATAGCTAGTTTCAACCTTAAATTTAAGGTATCACTAGTTTATTAGCTTCAATTAGTTTATATTGTTTTAGATTAAAAAACTACTATAGCTTCGATTTTACATTCATTATATAACCTTTTTAAACCTTACATCTGTTGTATATATTAAAGTGGTTATACATCGGACATATATACCCCCCATTCCCTATAAGGTAGGTAGTACTAGTAGCCGAAATACAGATGCGTTTTGCTAGCGTGTTATTACAGAATGAGAATGAGATTGAAATAAGACTGTACTATAATGGTGGTGAGATCCATTGACTAAGCCGAAATACCTCCCTTCGTTTCATACGTTTTCTAGCCCTTATTCTAAACTTTTTTTTAGGGATTCCAATCCTTCCGATGGGTCGGCCTATATAATACATATCACTATCACCAAACCTGAAGATACACTACCAATGAAAAAGTACTGGAACGAAGAAGGAATAGAATAGGGGGAAAGCGAGTGGGAAAAGCAAAGAAGCTTACCTAGCATATCATTTACCTTTAAAGA
Organism: Myriosclerotinia scirpicola; assembly: GCA_002162505.1. NCBI lineage: Eukaryota > Fungi > Ascomycota > Leotiomycetes > Helotiales > Sclerotiniaceae > Myriosclerotinia > Myriosclerotinia scirpicola. Next base: position 279,853 of record NGKG01000008.1, on the reverse strand, counting down.
GTTGTAGTGAAAGTGGAAGTGGAAATGAAAAAAGAAAGGAAAGCTCCTCGATCGTTCGAAAAGGGGCTAATTATTAGTTTTTTGCTTAATTACCAAGCTTTTTTTAGTATATTGCCACTCGGATGTCGATAAAATCTCAAACCTTATTATTTTACCTTGGTAAGATCAGTCAACCAGCATCTAGGTAAACACATGTTTTCCTCATATTTGGATATTTGCAGTGCTAGTTATTACCATGGCTAACTTAAGGTTCTACTGTCAACAGAACAGATGCAACGGAATCTCAATCCCTGCATCTTTTTGTCAAGCACAAAATCCTCTCACTACGGATGAAGTTATCCCCAACTTCTCAGCATCTAACAAAGACAATGCATGTCTTACCAAGTGTATCATAAACCTTGATCAAGACATACAAAGTTCTGAACTCTATTTGATTTAGCTCAGCACTGCATATAGCAAATGTTGCTTCCGACTAGCTTCAACTCCCAGATACATTCCTTTCCTTGCTTTATATACACTTTATAACAGACTCTAAGCCGGGCACATAATCAAGCGAATGTGCATCGAATTTGTCTCCCAATATCCCAAAGCTAGAGCTCATTGAACACAGCATTTTTCGCAGCTTTCCCAAAACCCTATACAACATCGCAACACATTAGTCTTTGTTTCATCTATTCCCATGGAAGATCGTATGGCGCTATATACGCATATATGCATAGATATACACAAATGCATAGATATGCAAAAAAGAAAAGGCAAGCGAGGGACAAGAACTCACGCTGCCACACGCCCTTTATTTTTCCACCCGGTGTAATGTCCCTAGAGTACAGATACAATATCATTCCCACCTCATCCCCAAACATATCTTTAAAGGTTTCTAAATCATACTGATAGAATTCCGATCCCCGGCCATAAATCCAATTACTAGCAACCTCTTGCGCATTAACAATACTCTGTCCGTGGTTTTGAATTAGAAGGTGGGCGATATAACGTCTGACTTCTTTGGGCGTACTGTTTTCGGGGCTGGTTAGATAAGTGTCCGGGTTCTGCTGACCGTAGTATTCATTTGCCATGTTGGGGTATGAGATTTCTTGACTTGGAGTTTTTGTGGGAAGATTTTTGGGGTGTCTTTGCGATAGAATTCTGAGCGCTGTCTGTTTTGATTGTATTTGGGGAGTTGATCTCTGAAGTCAACGATGAAGAATTCCTACAAATAAAATAAAATATACGAGTGTCAATATCAAAGACTCATATTTCTTTCTCCAGCCTTCAAAGGATCTAGACTCAAGATTGTTTGTTTCTACCAAAAACGGACTTTTCTCTTTGTTTTTATTTCAAGAACTCGAAATTTTGCTTCAATACCACAAAAGATTATCATAATCGAATCTACCCCAAATACGACATCTCATTTTAATTGGTGCAGTAAGTGAATGGGAATACCTTTCAAAAACGCGTCGAATTCCAAAGTTTACACCACCAGAATGCGTACACACGATGAATGTGCTGAAGAAAAGTCCAAGAACAGTAAATTTAAGAGGGGTAATTGGAAGAACGGATCATCTTGCAGGCATTTGACTATGAGCATTGTATCTGTGGATGAATGCTTTCGTATTCCATGATCAAATCTGTGCTCTGTCATTGTATATACCCCGAATTATATGATGATTGGATAGAGGGCACGCTACCTATACAGATCCCAAATCCCGAGTATCTTCTTATTTGCCCGACACCATGACTTACTAAATTCATCGATCAAAGATACTCAGATGAAGATATCCCACCACCCATCACTCCTGCAGTAAGTTTAACTCTTATAGTCGTATAACTGTGCTGCCCTGACCCTCAACCACCATCTCGGTTTCTCAGTTCCAAAGCTAACAGGTAATTTTGTTGCACATCTATATTTCCAATATACAGGCCTCATCCCTTCTAGCTCCATTATCACCATTGAAACCTAGGGGTCGCTATTCATTGTTTCCCTCTAAACTAACTATTTTCCACAACTATAACTAGCACGCCTCATTAGTTCGAAGAGTCTGCCACTCACCGCCCCGAAAGAAAATCCTATAAATTCTGTTGCATATCGAAGTTTTCAATTTACAGGCCTCATCCTGACAAGTGATCTTATTTATCCAAAAACTAAGCTCTAGAAGAATAATGAGCTTCCCAGATTTGGCACCTATAATTAGGAAGTTTCATCTTTTTCCCCTCAGATCCATTGAAATAGAGTCCTATCACTTCTGTTGCACATCTACATTCCCTGGCCACAGGCCTCATCCTAACAAGTATCTACAAGTACCCCGGAACTCATAAATCACAGTAGTGCTATTCTTCCAGTGGCAAATTAAGCATTTAAAGCTTTCCAAATCCCTCCACTCAGAGTCCTCGAAAGACGCATGTTGCACATCTACATATTCATATAACAGGCTTCTTCCTTACAAGCGTTTGAGTTTCTTGGTATTATAGTCCTATAATCCTTCTAGCACCATCTTAAGCATCTCAAAGTTTCGCAATCCCTCCACTCAGAGCCCTCGAAAAAGGTATGTCGCACATCTGAATATAACAGGCCTCTTCCCTACAAGCGTCTGAATAGTATATCAGTATTATAGCTACTAAAGTCTATGCCGTAACTTGGAGTGAGCAGTCTAAATTCCAACCCGCCGTTTAATTTCTAGCTCCGATAGTTGGGATTGGTGCCAGATCGGAGGCCACGTTGCCGGATCATTTTGCCTACATTCTCTCGTTTGACTTCTCAGGAATAATCGCCGGGCCATTTATTCACGAAAATATTTTGCTTTCGGTTCATTAGCGGTGGTATAGAAAGCATGGATGTCTCATAGCAATCTTCCCCTCTATGGCTGTGCTTAATATTCATGCTTGAGTTCGTATGAAGCACCCGGGGTATATTTCCACTATATCAGTTGCACCGGTGTAGCCTCATGAAAGACCACTACTAGATGAAAATAGGTCACAGATCTGATTCATGACGTCTTGTATCCAACCCTGGCACATAAAAAACTTTATATTCCACTATCCTGAACCTTTACCTCCCCAATCAATCAGTTCCCTTCGAATGTTTGCTCTCTTTAATTTTCTGCTCCTCTGGTTCCCTACGTTTCTCGTTTTGGCCTTGCCTTTTGCTTTCTTGATCATGTCAAAAAGCACTCGCAAGTGCGAACAACATCCCAACAAAATTCAACCTGGAAACACTCACACTCCCATTTTTGAGTGAAGATATTGATAATTCCAGCGCCACCAGTGGCCAAATATACTATCATTACTATATAAAGCCGAAAGACGCAGTTACGCTTATCACATGACGTACAATCTTTGCAGGTAAAAGGGGTTTTGGCAGTTGACGACAGGCATAATGTACAAGAGAAGACGAGAATATGAATATTGAACGAATTTATTACTCTCTCTTACGGTATACATATTGATAGATGACATACACAGCGAGCTGCAACCAAGAATTGATGATTTCACACTCATCAGATGAAAGATGGAGTCGAGAGGACGAAACCTCCGATTTCAGGATACTTGTCCCAATGGCGGTATCTTGGTCATAACATTACTCAAAGTCGAAACCCAAGAAGATAATAGAGTAACCAATCAATTGATTCATTAACATCTGGTGCAAAACGAATAACACACCCATCAATCCTAACATAACAAATTCTCTGACCCATCATAGAAAGACAAAAAACGTACGCAAACAGGGTATCGGAAACGCCCAGCCTCCCTAGATCCCCTGTATCCTATCCTAAATAATTGGCAGTAAAAAATCAATTGTCTGCAAATTACCTCCCACCATCTCGGTTAGTACAGAACCTCGTCGTTAGATATTAAGCTGTTCAGAAAAATAGTCGTAGCACAGTACCATAAATTCGTCGTTCCAATCTCGGTTATTACATCGTCAAGAATGTCGTCGAGATCTGGTGGCCCAGACCATAACACACAAAAGTCGCGGTATAAGTCGAACTCAACTCGAGAAAGCGTGGCGGAATGTCTCCGCTTGCACGCCATTATGAGTATACACCTAGAAGAAAAACGCAAGACCGTTCCGTATTGCCGCGAAAGAAACACTACCATCCACTTCCAAAGATCCATATCATCCTAATTCTGACCCAAAGTTCCCGCATCCGCATCCGTTAAACACTCCCTTTCCGCATATGGCTCCACCTCCAAATCTGATCTCATCATCTCAACAACTAATCTCTGCAACCGCATCGTAATATTATAAGCTGCTAATCCCAATAACGCAAAAATGATAAGCAGCAAGTTTACGATGGCCAATAAACAAAGCGGAATCGTATGCCAAAGTTGTACCCTGCGTAAAGGACATCCTTTTTGCTTCCCATCTTCAGCATCGACCATCCCCGATAATAGAAAACGGAGAGGACATTTTGAGGTGGGAGGTGCTGTTTGAGCGGTAGAAGGAGTTGTGGAGGATGTGGAGATGACGGATTCGGAATCTGTATCCTTTTCCTTTTCCCTGTCATCTTTTTCCTTCTTGCTTCTCTTTTCAGCATCTGAACGGCGTCGCATGCGACTATTCGCATGATGCCTTTCTTTCTTTGTGGTTGAATGCATGATGAGATTTCTTATCCACATCAGAACTCGGGTTTTGACATGAGAGGATATGTTAATGCATTCCACTTATGAAAGCTAGATGTTATGCGGCGAAAATTGGGCTACACGAGAATACTATATGAGAAATAGTATTATAAATCATCGTTCAACCAATAATCGCGTATCTTAGTATCATGTTCTAGGTATTGGGGGGCTCTTAAGACATATGCAAAACAAGAATGATCAAAGTCTCTGTAGACTAGTCAGACGACGAGTAACGTGGCAGCAATTGACCAATCCGTCGCACACCATCACGCCTCTCAACTATGAGAGACTCGAATCTCGAAAAGACTTTGTCTCATTAAAAAGTCATGCAAACAATCTTATTATTGCATATTCGACGGGTTTTTGCATGCTATAGACGACGAAAGAATGGTCAATGAATTTGTAGCTACCCCGCCCACGTTTCACGACATCGGTTATGTGGATGATGGCTTATTTGGGCACCTATTCTGAGCGAAGCCCAATATAGATAGTCTGATAACCTTGCGATCAAGGTACGAAAATTATATAGCTTGATGCTATGCGTAGTAGTGATGGGATGTGGTCCACTCGGAGTTATGCCAAATGAAGCTACAGCAGCTTGACGGAAGCAAAAGGCTGCGGATCGTCATGAAAGGTAGTTGGTACTACTTGAGGATCGAGATTGAAGTCCACAAAAACAGTATTTTCACTTGAACTTGCAGGCTACTAATCCTGTCGTGTAAAGAAGTATTCTTTGGCCTTGTCATGCTTCCTTTATCCTGGATATCCGGAGCCAAGGTTGATACACACTTTTTGGTCTTGTTTGCATGGGAATATGATATGTCATGTCTGTAAAGCATGATTTAAAGAAGAGTTTTCTCTAGAGAACATGAAATTTTGAAGTAGATGTGATAGATAGTATCATCAAGCTTCAAAGACCACCTGCATTCGATTGTCAAATCTGATTTGGGTTGACCTCGCTTACACTAAACCCAACCACAAATTTAATACACCCGATTTCATAACGTGTTTCCGAAAAAAAAGTACTTCGCAAAAACCTCAAAATCTAAATTTCGAAATTTTAAATATCGCTTATTCAACCAATATAACTYCAAATTTAATTTTTTTTWAAAAATAATAATAATTTCAATTATAAGAATAAGAATTATTAAAAAAAATTAAAATTGAAATTATATTAATTGAATAATCTCAAATTATATGATTTTATACTATATTTTTTAATTTTATAACGTGTTTCCAAATTTTACAACATGTTTCCATTTTAAAATACTATAAAATTTTATAATTTAAGATTATTCAATTAATATAACTTTAATTTTAATTTTTTTTAATAATTCTTATTCTTATAATTGAAATTATTATTATTTTAAAAAAAAATTTAAATTTGGAGTTATATTGATTGAATAATCTTAAATATAATATTTGAGATTATAGAAATAAGGTGTTTTTGCGAAAGTACTGAAATTTAAGGTTTTGGAAACACGTTATGAAATCGGGTGTACCGCCACTCCCACTAAAATCTTGCCCGCAAATCGAAAGACGTCACAACATCCAAGCTTCAATTTGAGCTCCTAAGAGCTGTTGTGCGAGTATTCATTGTTACACCTTCATTTACCTGTACCACAAAAATCAAGGTGTTAGATCTGCAATTGCCCTCACCGACTTCTTAAATCCCTCATATACCTCGACGACTCGTCGTTATCTAAGCCAAGCCAATATGGTTCTCGAAAACTCATCCTCTAAAGAGGCAAACGAATCATTCGACACTATTCCTGCTTCCGACAACGATCCGTATGCATCCCCTGAACAAGGCCAAGGCCAAGGTACCGGTATCCAAACATTCAGAATAGATGGCACAAAATTACCTCGACCTCTGCCGGTATTCGGTCCTCTATTCGGCTACAATGAAGCCCTCCTATCCAAAGTTATCACCCGCCGAGTCCAGGGTGCAAGCAAAATGACCCAACGTTCACTCAGACAGGAAGAAATCGACGCTCTCGCATTTCACACGTCGAAAGTATTCAGAATCAATTCATTCGCGCCGGTAGCAGGTTTATCTGCGGGAATATACAGAACAATGCAAACAGCTCCCACATTTCGATTTCCATTCTATCAACCAAACCTTGAGAATTTCAATTCAAGCGTATTTCCTCATGCGCGAATGCCCTATATCAAAGGTCCCCCGGCAATCCTCGCATGGCACGTATTCAGAGGTTTATGCTATTGCTATGTAGGAACAAGTGTATCAAAACTATTATTCATGAGCTATGCGGCGAGTGTTGGCGCTATAGGAGAAAGGAGCGATTCGCGGTTGAACGATATCATAAAAGCTACAATGGAAGAACTTTCTAAACATCAGAATAATCTACCAAGTCCAGCAGGAATTCCCAGACCACCAAGGAGGCCGGGACAAGGACAAGGACAACCGCAGACTCAAAATACGCAGGAATATGATGATGCCAGTCCGACGGGTGGCGCAGAGTGGCCTGTAGAAGATAATGCACCAGTCACTTCGCAGACAACTCCACCAACATTCCCACAAACCAAAAGCTGGCCACAGAGAAGGCAAGTTCCCTCGCAAGCTCCAGCGCAAGAAGACGAGAAACCTTTCGATTTGTTCGATGATGCGTCACCTACAGGTGGACAGGGAATAAATACAGACACGACAAACTCATCTCAACCTTCCCGACCCACCACTGGATCGGCATGGGATCGCATTCGCCGTGGAGAAAAACCCGTTTCCAATACAAATACCCCCTCATCACAACAATCCGGATGGGGGAGAATCCAAAGCAATAACCCTAAATCATCGGGCGATGAAATGAGCAGTGCAGATAGTTTTACATTCTCAAAAACAGAAGAGGAGAGGAATTTGGCGCAGATGGAGGCGCAGAAGGAGTTTGATGCTAGGGTGGAGAAGGAGAGGAGAGGGGGAGATTTCAGCGGAGGTGGGGATCAGAAGAGATGGTAGGGGGTATGAGTATGGGTCTTGGGTTACTGTTGATACTATTTGTATGATTATATGAGAGGGAGGCATTATTCTTATAGGCGTTTTATATGCATGAAATGGAATTGGTATTGAGGCATATATATATGTCGATATATGGTTTTGACAAGAATAGAGAGATTAGTGAAGGTGACATGATTTATATCTATCTATTCATATATCCCGACCAGAAATCCTTCTCATAAACCACACCTTTCATTCGAATAGCAGAGCCCATATCCATCTGGATTCCTTTCCATGACATCACCCACATCACCCCGCATTCAATGGCACTAGTGTTGAAGTAAGTCTGACATTACCTAGGTATACATGAGTAACGTTACAAGTGTCCTGTTGATCAACCCACCACACCCAGTGTATGACGAATTAAGAAAGAAAAAACCTCTCCCGTTAAATTCCATCGAATGATGGTATTTTCTCTCGCTCTAAGGCTGGGGTATTACTGGATTTTACCTAGTACCATCTCCCATCTCCCATGTGCCCATCTAATATGCGAATATGCATCTAACAAACCTTTCAAACTTTCCAATCTCTTCACGTTTAAACCATTCATACTTCTTGACTCTCTCTACTAGGTATAGGTATATGTATATGAGTATATGTATATTTATTTATCAAAAACATAGGTACTAAAGTACGAAAGCCACGCATCGGACGCATTAAAACCATGCTAAAGCGCAAATAATTTCATCACCCTAACACTCAAGTCCATCCTTTCGTCTCCAACATTATATTTCCCCCTCAAAATTTCGCTCGCTCGCCTGAAATCGATAATTTTCATTCAAATTGCCTCCCGTTCCTGCCAATGCCAGTGAGAATGCCGGTGCCAAGCCCATTTCAATACCTAGGTACCTACCTGACCTAGATCTAATAATCTACGTGCCAGGTAGGTATGTGCCTTTTCCATTCCTTTTTCCCTATTCCCATTTCCCACAGTCCTATTATCCCATGGTCCCATAAACGTATAATCATATGTGCTCATCTTGTAACGTATTAAATCCAACGACTTCCCAATCCCAATCTCAATATCCCGATTCCCAGTTCCCAATTTCTCCCCTCGCCCCTCATCATCAACGATTAATTCCCATCTTCACAGCCCGATTCCGATTCCGATTCACATCCCATATCAATACCGGAATCTCTCCTCAAACCCCTCACTCTCTCGTGTTCCCTCTCCACCACCCCATCACACCACCCCAACGTAACATCCCCCCAATTCCCCATCCCCTTATACCTCGCCATCTCCTCCTCCCAGCCCCTCAACTGTTTGGCCAAACTCTCCGTCTCTTCTACTTTTAGATCGACAAGTTTTTCCATGTATGTGCGCACGGTAAAGAGTACCGCGCCGGATTTTTCCAAGCGAGTAAAGGTTTGGCGTTCGCGACGGATGTATATATCGTTTGGGGTGAGGGGTAGTGGGTTAGAGGTGTTTGGACGAGGGGATTCGGGGATGTCTTGGAAGAGGATGGGGGTGGTTTGGACGAAGAGGTTTGAGCGCTCCATGCAGGTGCGGGGGGTTAGATGAGTGAAGTATCTGGGGGGTGTTAGCATTATTTTCCTAGACCAAATTCACAATGTAAAATCTTCATAACTTGTTTCGAAAAAGAGGAGCACAATTTATTCCCCACTTCCCAAAAGAAAAGAAAAAAGAGAAAAATCACGAACCTATTGACACTCTTCCCCAACTTCTCCTTCCATCCCGGAACAGGCGCATGTAAAACCGCCATACTACACCCAATCCTCTCCTGTAACTTCCAGCCCGCTGGAAATAAGGTAGCGGAGGCCATTAGTTTCCATTCTTCCGGATCAGACGAACTTGGATCTTGTAGGAGGATATTGAAATCTTCCATGCAAAGACGCGCTGCTGTTTCGAGGGGATGAGGACATTGGGGACCGATAATGTGGGATTCTCCGGTGAGTTTGTTTAGGATCCTCTCTTCTCGATATTTGGAAGGGAATGAGGGAGAGGGAATGAGAGTAAAATCATCCGGATACCGCGCGAGTAGAAACTCGACAACCATCTCAAGTACCTCGTAGGTGGCGGGGAGTGCAGAGGGTAAGACTTGTAAAACGCATGGTTTATTGGTTTCTAAAAGTGATGCGCGCAGTGTGTGTTCGGTGAGATAGGTAGAGTCGATTGTTAACCAGTTTGATTTGTCGAGGCGTTTGAGTCCCATGGATGTAGGGTGTGGAGAGGTGGGTTTGAGAGGTGGGAGGATGTAGGGGGGTTTCTGGGGGGCTGGTTCTAGTTGCGAGGTTTGTTTTGGTTGTGATGTTGAGATTTTGGTGGTTGGTGTTGGGGTGGAGGAGTGGCAGCTGAGCAGGCGTGAAATTTGGGTGAGGGGGTGGTGGAGGAGAGATTTTGTGGTGGTTGATGGTGAGCAAGACGATGAAGTTGGTGATGGTTTCTTAGCACTCCCATGTTGAGGACGTTGACTATGACTTTCCCGTCGAGAGCTGAGGATATATAATATGCAAGCCGTAGCAATAAGGATGATAGATTCCACGACCAACATATTACCCCCGATGTTTTCCCTCAGATTAAGGGATGACGTTGAGAAAGATTCGAATTCCATCGATTTTATAGTATCTTTTGAAGATGGAGATGATGAAGATGAGTTCTTCAAAGAATGGGAATGAAACTGAGGTATCGACTGTGTCCCCTCGGTTCCCTTTGGACATGTCGTATTTATATCCCCATCGACAAGTCCATGTACTTGATTCACGAAAGAAATACCCAAAGAAGATCCAGACCAATTCAGAATCATCGAACCCCGGGAAGGCATTACCGATAACCCATGTGTAAGTGGCGCCTGCATACTTTTATCTTGCATATGTAGCATGCAGCCGGAGACTTTTTGGATATATTTGACACGATCCCGATTCCGAGCTTGCATATGTAAGATGTAGCAAGGACTTGAAAAAGAAAAGATACCAAAGCAGAAACTTCTCAGAAATAAATGATTCAAGGAATGAAGGAAAATTTCTTCCTTGTTACTTGATGGCGGAATGTATATCCGTAGATGTGTGTGTGTGTATGTATGAATATGTAGGTGAGAGAATTGGAAAAGTGTATAATGAAGTAATATAAATAATAGAGAGAAAGATGTCGTGTAGATATTTGTATGGATTTGTGTGACTTCAGGCTCCAAAGAATATCTGCAGTAAAGTGTAGGACGACGGAAAGATTTGACCAAAAAATATAAAAATGATAAATGATTGCAAATGTCCCAGCAATATGGGATGGGAAGGTCTTTAATTCAATCCCATCTCGTCATATCATTGTATCATTATGGAGCAATAGAGAAATACCCAGAATTGCCTGAGCTTAAGCTTGAGCTCAGCCATGTTTGTCCACCCATCTACTTCTATAACCAAGAAGCATAGCTGTGATTAATTGCCTCTCAATTGAGTTTTGGAGAAGGTGGTCCACTAGGTCCGGGTAACACTTACTGCGTGTGTTGGTACGAGGGATTACTTGGATGGATATGACACGATATGACATGATACGACATGGGAGTCATCAAACGGAATCAAGAGAGGTATGAGAAGTCTGGGTAGTCTGGGTAGTCTGGGAATGATGAGAAAAGTTTGATATGAATACGATCTAGGTAGATCTCATTCAATCATTCGAAACAGGTATGTCCTTGCCACCACATATTGTGGCAGTTGGGTTTAAGCACGACACAGACACATACGCATGCTTTTTCTGAGATGGCTAATCGGAATCCAGAATCTAGTTTTGCTGGGCCGGGGAACCATTGACCTGCAGCCAGCAGGATAAAGAAAGGGTTAACTGATAGAAGACAATTATCAGATTTAGAAAGATAGTCTAGGGTTACCTAGCCAAGTGTGATTTGTAACTAATCCCAGTGCAACAGATGGCTATTTTTGATATAAACACAAGAACGAAAAGCTAACGCAAGGTTAACTTCCAAGGACCAGTAATCGGGTTATTTGGGATTCTTAGTGATCACCAAAACCTTCATGGATCAGGATGGTGGATATCATGAAAAGCCGGTAAGGTGTGGTTCCATGGTATTGTATCGGAATATGTAGCTTTGAATTCCGAGTGGATACTTGAGGGGATATAGTCACAGTGACACCGAGTATAGAAAAATATGGGGAAGAAGGTCCTGGGAGACTAAAAAAGTATGATCAATATCAACCTTGGAAGTAAACTCGTGAGTCGTAAACTCGTGAGTCGTAAAGGTTTGAAGCTGGCTGGTCGTGCTGGTGTCGTGTGTGGTGTATTTCGAATTATCGAATAGAATGATAGATGAGATGATAGGAAGTTGGTATCACGGCACGGCATAAGGGCTTACCAGGTAGGTAGTTAGTTTAGTATTTCGTACAGAAAGTAGGTAAGGTACGTGATAAATTGCAAGGTATATCTTCAACATGATTCGTTGTGTTTGTATCAAAAATCGGGCTTTCTACTAGGGAGATGTTGGGATTCGGGGGAATGGGGAACGGGCTAGTCACGAGACAGGCAAGACAAGCGATACCAGGATCTATTTTTTGGGATTGACCGCTGTGGCCGCGGGGGAATAAAATAAATGATGAAAAATAAAAATAGAAATGTTGTTTGTGATTAGTATCTAATATAGATTCTATAGATAATAGACTATTAGGTTTTTAGGTTTTGATACCTCCTGGATTTCCAAGGTTGGATTTGGATTTTATTTTGCGTTAGACGGTTAGACAAACGTTCGTTTGTTCCTTTTCATCAAGGGTGTCTTGGACAGAATATAATAAGGTTTGGAATACTACCTAGGGACATCAGGTCCGTATCTATTCCATCAACCAGTGGTGATGTAAGTATGATGCGATGATGTGATGCAATAAGAATACGAGTTGGTAGATTTCATGTACCTATGTACCTTTTCATCTATCTTCTCCATAATATATGTATATATTCTCCAATATGAAAATCCTCAATGTAACCCCTAACTTAAGACTTACAACGCCTGCAACGTCCGTATGCATATGAATATGCAGTGTAACCAACTGTAACCAACAAACAAAAACGTCTTGATCGCTTTGCCTACTTATTCGATTCATTCCATCGTCAATCTAGAATTCCATCAGATCATACCCCCGTGGCAAGAACCGTTCTATACGATTACTAAGTGATTCTCCATCAATATTTCCCTTATATTTTCCTCGCGGCACCAGCGGCATATAATGAAACTAAACAACTAAAAACCCAAACAACCAAATAGCCAAATAACAAAAACTTAACAAGTTGTGCGGCTGAATATCAGACTCCCAGATGTATGGTTGGTTCAAGGTTCTAGACCAGAAAGGGTATAAATTATATCATAGCTCAATAACTTTAACTTCACTTGATATTCTAGATGCGATCTTGAAAGTCAAAAATCCCACGGATATCGCGGATTTTCCCAATCATTATCCACCTCCATTATTCCAGCATTGCAAAAAGTACACAACTGGACTTGCACAGTACATCTCGCCAAATGCGCCTATCTCCAAAACTCCCAGACTCCAACTTCAGACTCTCGTCCCTAGAGATCCACGTATAGAGACTACAAATCTGTACAAGTGAATAACCACAGTAATAAGTTTGATCCAGAACCATGGATATCGTAGTGTTTTCCTTCCCTTTCCTTTCATTTCTTCCGACTTGGCCGACCCTGGTACTCTGTAGACTGTATCTTTATACCTAGTACATACATACGTACATGCATACATCTTCGGAGTCCGGACGCCCCACGTAAAATCCCTAGCATACAGTAATGAAACTCTCCCCCCCCCTAAGCAAAGGTTATTTGGTGGGTTTTATCCACTGATATGCAATTTATAGTATATGGGTGGTTGGGCCAATAGAATCTACTAGAATATACCTTTTAATTGGCCTATGCATCATCGCTAGGCTTATGCGTCGTCGCTGACGGCAAAAAAATGAAGATATACTACATCAAAACCTGTACTATTGTCTAGTTAGGAAAGCGGTAAGCTTTTGTATAGGTTAAGTTACTCATATCACTGTTGTGGGCTTGGCCCACCAAATAACCTTTGCTTAGGGGGGGGGAGAGAAGTAATATATAATCGGTTGCCAATGCCGGCAGTCATTGGTGTTTCGTCTGTGTACTAACTGCGTACTTACTGCATCCGGTATAGAGACACGAAGTGGGTGATACCTGGTTATGGTATTCGTGCATAAGGTGTAGTAGGTACGAGCGTCAATGCGGTTTATGCAAGAAATGCAGGTATGACAAGTTGATGTTGGTGAGGTGATGTTTGCTCGATGCTTGTAGGGTACGTTAAGGTACATAAAGGTACATCCCTTGGAGTTACGGAGTAGATACAGTGTTATGATTCGATAGTTGCACAAACGATGGATATTACTTCAAGATGTATGCGGATTTCTATTTTTCTTGGACCAATAGCAGGGGACTTTGATATCTTTCAGATTGGGGGTCATGAATCTAGAACTTGGTGTTGTTGATTCTAGAGGGAGAAATGAGGGGGTTATATTTTGGGTTTGCGGCTGGCTACTAACTAGTTAAGGATGATAGTATGAAGGTTCGCATATTCTAAACATTTTTATATAAATAAAAAATCAAATGTATCCACGTTTATAACGTTTGTTTGCAAATGAATACGAAATAGTTGCATATGTTTTTCAACGGGCAACTCAATATGCTTGCCCAAGCAAATATGACACATCAAACTCATCGTGGATACCAAGTGGAATTTCGTTATATGTGTTTACAATCTACGGTCTGCCGATATTTCAACCTTCTAACCAATAAAGAAATCTCAAAAATTCCCGATCATATTTAAACCAGCCACGATGACCACGATCAAGCAGAGTAACCTAGAACAACATCCCTAAACTCCCGAAAGACCCCTAAGTAGACAACCTTTCCTCGCACAAGATTGGTACAAGCAATACTCCGGAAAAAGCAACAAGCATGACCTTTCAAATATCTACGTGGATGCCGCCGGAGCCACATCTCCTATTTGCCCAGCTTTCTCAACTTGTCTGGGGTCGTCGACAAAGAGTAATGCTGGAGCTATCATATTTCGAAGAGAAGTTTGGAGCCACCAAGGCCATGCTCGTATCGTACTCAGGATATGCATCTCGTTGGGTAGAACGATGTGGCCACTTCTTCCCGATATTACTTGATTGACGATGGCATTGGTGACGGTTTCGGGCTCGAGAACTGGATCTTTGAAGGTGGGTTGAGCGATTAGATCTTCGATTAATGGTGTACGGATCCAGGACGGATTGACAACACTATGTTATCTGTAAGTATGGGATGCTAGTGGCAAGGGGAATGGAGTATATTGGCACTTACGTGGTTCGTACGTTGGGTGCGTTGTATCGGACTCGCAATTCCGATGCAAGTCCTTCGTGAAAAGCCAGTGCACTTGCTTTGGTACAAGCATAATCTACATTGGCCGCGTGGACTAGATAACTGGCCATACTCGCGATTGTCACCACGTGACCATGATTCTTCTTAATCATCGCCGGAAGAAATTCTCTAGCCATCAGGAAATGAGATATCGTATTAACATCGAATGTCTTTCGAATTTGTGCTTCAGTGCCTTCCAAAATAGGTTGGAGATAACCTAGTCCAGCATTATTGATAATTACGGTAGGATCTCCTTGACCTTTGCGGATCTCCGAAGCTGCTGAAGCAATTTGAGATGATGATGTTACGTCTACTTGATAATAGAAGACGTTTGATGCTTTAAGTTTGTCAGTAATCAATATTCCATACTTTCGGGAGAGCGAACTCACGAAATGGATTCTTTGGAGGGTTCACATCCATCACTATAACCTTAACTCCCTTGGATGAGAAGTCTCTTGCCATTATTTCCCCAATTCCACTCGAACCACCGGTGATCAACACCAACTCCTGACTTTTGATAAACTTCGCATTCCCCTTCCAATTATTCAATACCATCTGAGATAACTTATTGTTTGCACCTCGTAGGGCACCAAATATGAATAGAGCCTTCAACGCTTTAATAAAGCTAGGAGAAGTAATATATGGCTGAATGCTAATCGGTATAATAGATTGCAATTTATGAGGGTAATACAACAATGCCACGAGAAGAGGACCCGTGACTTTGGGACCAAAAAAAGTGGCGAGAATGGCTGACATTTTGGTCTTTTCTGCGATTGTCAATATCGATTGTAGGGGTGAAGGAATAGATGAGCCGAGAGGCATGATGGGCAATGATTTTGATATAAACCAAATGCCAATATCAAGCACCGCGGTCACACTATCTATCTATTCGAGGAGTCGACTGAGTTGACTGAGTAGCTAGTTGAGTACTTGGTGGTCAGTGGTGGTTTGAACTCAAGATCGACGACCTCGTGTAAGCTGCCGAGGTTGTGGAATGAGGGGCTAATAAGAAACAGGGGTATGGGGAAACGAAGACGCGTTCAATGTAAAGCACGTGAATCTCCGGTAGATATACATTCCTTATTGTTCGTAAGTTAGAGAACATCCATATATACATCTCTTACCTATCTATTGAGCTCGCAAGAAATCAGGAGATAACACTTCATGTCACATCATTGAAATCGTAGACACCAGTTCATCCGACCACATATAGATCAGAAACATCAAGTCGAGATGTATAAAGATGAATGTCCGAGCAGAGGGGTCACGTGCTATAGTGTTGATGGATCTCCTCTACCCCGCCTGCCACGACGAGGGGTTAGGTTACCCCGCCTTGCGACCACATCACTTTATCTCGAAAGAGAAACAATAATAAGTATTTACATTTTCAAGAAAGTTATCTTCTGAGATTCTGATTCTGATACAATCGTAACCATTTCATTCTTCACTTCAAACATCAAGACAAGCGTCAAAAAACCTTCATCATGAGTTCAACCAAACTCCCATTTGATGTATGTATGGTTTCTCAAACAAATACAAAATTACCCCTTATTCAGCTCGCAACACTAACCACCCGCATTTTAGCTCAAAAACACATCGCTCTTCCACGATCAATCTTATATTAATGGAGAATGGGTAGAGGCTAAATCCGGCAAACGCTTCGACATCATAGGTTTGGATTCCTTCATCACACCAAGCCACAGTTCCCTTTAATCTCGTCCATATCTAACACCTAATCTTAACCAGATCCCGGAACTGCCCAAGTATGGGCCACAGCACCGGATAACGATGCATCCGATGTAGACGCAGCAGTACAGGCCGCACATACTGCATTTGAATTATTCAAAAAAGTTAATCCAAGAACACGTGCTCAGTGGCTTTTAAAATGGGATTCTTTGATTAGGGAAAACAAGGAGGATCTTGCTAAGATTGTTACCTATGAGACGGGAAAACCTATTGCGGAGAGTCTTGGGGAAATTGATTATGCTTTGGGGTTTACATGGTGGTTTGCTGGGGAGGCGGAGAGGATCACGGGGACGATTCAGGT
The DNA here is from genome assembly GCA_002162505.1 of Myriosclerotinia scirpicola. NCBI lineage: Eukaryota > Fungi > Ascomycota > Leotiomycetes > Helotiales > Sclerotiniaceae > Myriosclerotinia > Myriosclerotinia scirpicola. The sequence goes on along the minus strand of NGKG01000008.1, from coordinate 262,797 downwards.
GAGTTTTGGGATTTCTTTTATGTTCGCAAAATATATCTTTCGTTGCATATTATCTCATGTCCTTGCACTGGACACTTCCTGTATTTCTTGGCATTTTTCTCTTGCTTAGAAACAGCTAACCATCGTATCCCTTAATTAGACCCCCTCAGCGCCAGGTAGGAGAGTCTTCACCGTGAAGCAACCAGTCGGCGTAGCTGCCGCACTGGTCCCATGGAACTTCCCTATTGCGTGAGTGATCTCAGTTTGTCAAATTAACTAGCTAATGACAATTAGAATGGTCTTGCGAAAAGCTGGAGCAGCGCTTGCGGCGGGTTGTTGTATGATAGTGAAACCATCACCAGAGACGCCCCTCTCTGTGCTATCTTTGGCTTTGCTTGCAGAGCAAGCAGGATTTCCCAAAGGTGTATTCAGTGTCTTGACCACGAGTTTGGATAATACGCCTCCTTTGAGTGAGGCCTTATGCCGTCATCCATTGATCAAGAAAGTTACTTTTACCGGCTCTGTGGGTTTTATTTTTCCATATCTTAAAGAATACCCGGATGCTAATATCAAAATTTTCAGACCAGAGTTGGTAAACTCGTGGCAAAGTTGTGCTCTGATGGGTTGAAGAAAGTAACCTTGGAACTTGGAGGCAACTGTCCTTTCATAGTATTCGATGATGCGGATTTGAATCAAGCTGCTGATGGTACGTGATCTGGTCCTCTAATTTACAGAGATATTCTTGCGATCCTGAATTTCATACCATCAAGCGTCTCCACGGACAACATATTGACATATCCAGCCCTCATGGTCCTCAAATGGCGACACGCCGGTCAAGCCTGCATTACAGCCAACCGTGTGTACGTCCAATCTGGCGTCTACGATTCCTTCGCCTCCCTCGTCAAAGACAAAACCTCCACCCTAAAACTCGGCCACGGTGCCGAAAGAGGAACTACAATCGGACCTCTGACAACCTCTCGAGGTATCGACAAAGCTGCAAACCAAGTCGAAGATGCCGTTAAACACGGTGGAAAAGTTGTACTTGGAGGTGGAAAAGTCAAAGATACAACTGGATATTTCTTCGAGCCGACAGTTATTTTAGGGGCGAAGAAGGAGATGTTGATTACGGAAGAAGAAACTTTCGCGCCGGTGTTGGCGTTGTATTCTTTTGAGACTGAGGATGAGGCGGTTGAGGCGGCTAATAATACTAGTGTGAGTTCCATCTACATATTTCTAGGCAATAGTATAGCAAATGTATTACTGACATGATTTTATGGATAGATGGGATTAGCATCATACTTCTTCACTAAGAATGTTGACCGTACATGGAGACTTCTGGAGAATCTAGAGGCGGGTATGATTGGTATGAATACTGGTACGTACATCGATACTCTAATTCGTTCATACTGGAGATTTTTATACTGAGAATTCCCATTGTAGGCAATGCATCAGCAGCCGAATCACCATTCGGAGGTATCAAAGAATCAGGATATGGAAAAGAATCCGGGAAGGATGTCGCGGTTAATGAGTACCTCATTGCTAAGACGGGGACGATGACTATTGATGGTCATTATTAAGTGAGGTACTAGAATTAGTATCCAGGGCTTCACTGAACGGGGAAAGTGGAAAGCGGAACGCAGTGATTCATAAGCTGCTTTATGATAACTCCAACATGACTTATGAATAAACGAACGGTTTTCTTACAATCCTTCCTGGAACTTTCAATAAAAAGAGTATCTATGTTTGTTCTGAGGTGATGTTCAATACGACTCCAATCCCAAGTTTCGAGACGCAAAGTTCGGAAGAGTCAATTCACTTGTAACATAGAATTAATCCATAGTAAAATAACCCCCCCCCTCCTTCCCCTTTCCTACATTCATCAATAACCTCTTTTCTCCGAGATAACTCACTTCATATACTACATAAATACCCAACCACATAAAATCCAAAGGCATGATAATAGCAAATACAGCTATCTATAAATTTGTGAGTAAGATCTTATATTAGTCTGGATGCAGCATTGTAGATGTAATTTAATGTGATGGTGTTATTCGGTGCTGTGGTGCTGCACTGCCACTACTACCTTTCGGGTTTGAGATTTTGGAGAGAGTATACAAGATATGAGGTTATTTGTAACCTTAATCTTACAATCTCTGACTTGGAGTAGAAATGAAGAAGATTACTACAATGTAACATAGAACCTGGAACTAGGTATAAGTTTTCATCTCCCATTTCAAGGTATCTGTAAGGGATATTCGTTCTTAGGACGATTATTTCACCATCTTTGATCTAATTTTCTCTACTCTTCTGATCTGCGATTGATTCTTGAATAGAGTTATAATTGGGGAGATAGAGTAAGTTTACGGGCGATGATTTGTTTGGTATCGAGTCTGTTTATTTATGCTATGTTGAACTGGACTTGTTGTTTTGGTTATTTATTCTCTACCCCCTGGAATTATTTGAGACATTTGATTAATGGGAAAGCTTCCTCGTATGTTCTTTTTCTTTGNNNGGGGGGGTGGACCATGGTCAGAAGAAATCATTTTGTATATGAAGAAGGGATATATGCTATACATTTATTTTTCTAGACAACTTGCAGAAATACATGTACCAAAACACCTCCACCATCCCCATGATCCTTCCAAAATAAAATAAAGAATGTACAAGCGGTGAAACACCTGCTTGCTGGTATATGAGAAAGATTAAGCAATCGAAGGGTGAGCGTTGAGCTCGATAGCCCCGGGAGCGTGTGAAATATCAGCAATATTTCTACTGTGGACAAAGTTTTCTTGTGCCCGGTGTACTACTACCTTTTAGTAAGGCCGCCACATGCGAACGCTGCAGTTCTCAGTATTCATTCCGGATTCCATGGCATATCACAGGGATTTCGTATTGAAATCAGGAGCTTGTTGTTTCCATTCCTTGCCTAGACATATGTTATCATACCGCCGTCTGCATCCTACATTAGCTACCCGGCTAGGGTAGCATGTTGAGATATCAAATACAACACCACGGATGAGATATCAAGATTTATTGGATAGAAATCATGTTTTATTGAAGATAATAGGATTAACTTAGTGGGTACTTGGTAGTTCTTTCGTGTTAAAGGAAAATTGGGAGAGCAAATTAATGGTTGAGGAAATCAAAGCGAATGATTGTATTGAAAAAGATATCAAAGGGGATGTTGGTATCACTTGGTGGTTTTTGGTTGTAAAGTGTAAGTAGGTACTTAAATCTATGCATATAAAAATCGTTGTATTCCTAAGTGTATTGAAAGCAGGATCTATAAATACATGCCCGAATCACTAGCGCCTCGCTAGCTAATACAGCCCATCCTCCGCTACGGTCATCACATGACTGTTGTACCGACAGGGGAATGCATTGGATCTAAAACACATTTTAGTAATTGCCATGAGACACAAGGTGACCATGCATAAAAGAGTTCCTCGATTGACATGCCGATTAGGTATAGGGCTTCAATAAGCAACTGAGCTCGACAAATAATTTGTCATTCTTCGGCAATCCGAGTAGAATATGCGGCTTCTTGTCCCGCTTCCAGCCTTTGGCAACCTGAGCATCGCCCGTGATAGCATGGGCACTTTTGGACCGATTTCTGAGAGCCAGGGAATCGCAAACACTTGCTTCTGTTATACATTAAGTTACCTTGGAATTATGGATCTTTGGAGTTCACATAATCGGCAAAGCTGCAGCCTGGCTTATGATTTAAAGACTAAGGAGTTGCAGGAAATTGGCCTTCATTGTGAATGACTATTCTATCGGCTCGGGATGAGAATGGGAATAGCAAAAGCACCGAATTGAGGGAAAGTGATTGTGAGTCTTCAATTCTGCTTCTTGCTCGAATACTATTGAGCGATATGTATGAGATGAAGAGGAGAGGTCATATGTTGATTCCACCAAACCCTGTTTGATTTGGTGTGCGGGACATCAATTTTTTCGGGTTTTCAGAAGACTTAAGCAAGAATATACGGTAGTAAATAATAGAGATAATTTTCACTTTCTTTATCCGAGTATCCCAGCACATATGATGAAAAACATAAACAGAATGGGCCTTTCCATAGTAAAGCAAATGCAGTACTCATAGCTATACCATCCATCTTCTTCTTAGACTACTACTCTGATGCTGGCAGCACATGATTGACCGATATGCTTAAAGCACTATCAGCCAACCGACTAGTTGGTCAATCCGGTATCCTCGATCTCAATAAAACTCAACATTTCTTTGACGGCAAGTTCCCAAGCTCTCAAGTCCCCAACCCTCACAAAACACATCCAGCAATGGCCCGGGTAAGAAAGAAATCCACGATGATTTTGGGGAGAAAAGAGACCAAGAGAACATCAAGAAAAGCGGTTGAGATAGGAAGAATGGAATCAAGAATGAGATGTGAAGTCTCGACGAATAATAGACGAGTAAGATCTTACTAGCACAATTAGGCACTCTAGAAAATTCACTATTTTACATACTAACTCCTAATGATGCATCCCAACCTAAAACACCACACAAGAAGCTTCCACACAACCAAGCACCCTCATCATCACCATCCCTATTCTCTCAGCTCCACTACGAGCCCAAGATATTGCCTTAGGTGTACTCAACGTACCCGCCCCATTTCCATTCCCTCCCCCAACACAGGAACCCTCAAAAACCCCTTCTCAAGATGATGATCCAAATACTTCCCTGAAGAAAAGCTTGCCCAACAACCCGCAAACCAAGTTCTTCCTCATAATCAAAACCTGAAATAACCAATGTGCAATTATTTCCCTCTTGGCTAATCGGCAGTATTGAGCTTTCAAGATTGAAAATCAAAGATGTATTGGAAGATGTAGGAGATATGAGGTTGGATTAAGAAGGCAGACTAAGCCCTATAGCTAGAGGAGATGAACATGGGTGATATCTCATTAGTGTATTAACCACCATGGGACGATTGAGTGAGTACAGATTGAATATCGATTACATAAAAACCTTGAGCATCAACAGCAGAGATTGGCCCCAGAATACCGCTAATCCCACTATCAAACTCTAACAACGCATCCTTTAAGCTTGCACCCACAGAGGGTGATGGTGGTCTCGGTGTCTCGCGAAGCTTTTGGAGAAGCATCCAGATGATGTATGGCCACACTGTCCCCGGACTGTGTCTCTACTGCACCATGGTGGATATCAACTTTGCCAATTTTACAAGAATACTCTACTCTACTCTGTACAGAAATGCTTCGGATTGGAACCTTTTCCTACCCAAATATAGCCCATTCCCGAATAACTGGTAATTTTTTTAATGGTGCTTCACCAACTAGCTTGGTATCGAGGGCCCCAAGTGTTAATGAGCCAGTGCCGTCTATGGAGAGCGTAAGTCTCAATATACATTCTGAGACGAGGTTTTGATTGCAGAGGTTGTGGAATTAGGGAGTGGAAGTACTACCACTGACTCCCGAGTGAGGGGTCACCAAAGCCGACAATTCCATCATGGGGGTACACGGAGGTTGTGGTGGTATTGGTATTGGATGTGATTGTATTTATGCCGATATTTTGGCTGGATAGAGTGAAGGATTCGTAGAGAACAGTATCATTGTAGAGGTAGCCATTAATCTGAAAGATGATAAGCTTATGCAACGTGTGAATTTAGATAGGTGATTGGGATGTCATACAGTTTCGCTCGAATTTCCAGATGATGAATCACTAGTGATTATTTGATGCATCACGTTGAATGACTTTTACAAATTTACAGAGGCAGAACTGGGTTTGTATAATCCTAGGTTGAAAACTAAGTCCGCATATCCGGTATCGATCAGAACTCCAATGGGATCCCTCGAGGTACCAAATCATCAATTTCTCAAACCAGAATCTCTAAAGTTTTTTTAGTTGTAGACAGCGCAGGTTATATAGGCCGACTACTGTTGTCATAAATCGTAGGCCCAGTGATCTGAGTCTGTCTCCTATGCAATGGAATTCTCATTGCCCTTGGGTCCGCAGCTTGAACGAAGGAAACGAGTGCTGAAGTATTGGCAAGTGCTACCGCTAGAGATCCAGTACTTGAACTGTACATTAAGTGATTATCAAAGTTTTTGAAGCAAAAGAAAACCAGAAACCACTGGGAAAATGAGAGAGAATACAACATTGGCCAGAAAACGCTCCAACACGCATTCTTTAAGTATCTCACTTGAGATCATGAAGCCTACTCATCCCATTCCTCAAACTGGATACTTAATCATCATCAACCAAGTCAGCATCAATTTGATCATCGAAATGAGACTTTGGAGGTTCTAGTCTATTCTCATTGGCTCATTCGTTTGGGCATATATATGTCCATTTCCAAGGCCAGATAATTGGGATAGGGAGAACCCATAAGACTCAAACACTCCTCCGTAGCTACGACCTGTAGCAGGTGGCTCATCTGTCGATTATGGGGTTCGCTTGTCATCTGGAGCAAGTGGCTTAGAAATGACTCTAGAATTTATAAGCAGTGCTTGTCGATCGAAGCGTCTGCGAATCATTTCCTCCAAAAGCCTGTGTTTTGAACATATAATATTTGCTAGGACCGAACGTTGGACTTTTGTAAGTAAGTTTCATGACGCCACAGTTAGAGGAAATAGGGGTCATCTCGTAACCTACTAACCCTTTTTGGACGCACTAATCCCATTCTCGGTGCAACTTCACTCTCATGTGAAAAGTGGGGGTGATAGAATATGGAGAAATATCACACAAACCGACAACGATGATTGGATCATTGCATATCCAAAAGGTGGGTATCAACAACGAGGCTCGATAGTATTTACCCAACGCCCTACCATGTCCGCTCAGCCTCCACGTAAACCATCTACCAAACGAAGATGAGCTCCAGTATTATACGGTTTCGATACGGCGGTAGCAAGGTCCGATCGGGCTGCATTACATGCAAGTATGTTGGATTCCTAGATGAAACCCCCGGATAATTCTTTTCATTAAGCTTATTTTGGTTTAGGACGCGGCGTGTGAAGTGCGACGAGGGCAGGCCATCATGTCAACGGTGTCTCGTTGCCAAACGAACTTGTGCGGGATATGCACCACCGTCATCCGCAGCCGCTTCCAATAGCGGGCCTCTAAAATTCATCGTATATTCCGCTTCTGCACCCGTGGAAGGATTAAGTCTTTTACCGGGTGCCACGGAAAGACAGCAGAGATGTTTTGACTTTTTTAGGGTTCGGACGGCACTGGAGTTGGCGGGACCGTTTGGAGCGGCTGATCTTTGGTCTACGATTTTACTTCGGACGGCGCATGCTGAATCGTCCATTTTTAATGCTGTTGTTGCGTTGGGGGCCCTCCATGAGAATTTTGGGCATTCGAAAGATGCCCACGCAGCAGATTCAGAGTATGCGTTAATTCATTATCAGAAGGCTATCCAACGGATAATTGCGTTAAACAATGAAAATTTGATTTTGCATGTGGATGTCGTCCTAATGATGTGCATAGTCTTCTCCGCGTTCGATAGTCTGAGGGGTCATTATAGGGCCTCTTTGACCCATGTCGCTAGTGGTATAAAGATTCTTCTCGATTCAGATAGGAGACTTGGGGGACTTAGGGATGGCTCCTTGCAAAAGGAAATTTTCCTTCCCATTTTTGTCCGATTAGAAAACCAAATCACAGAAGTAGGACAAGCATCCGCTGTAGTAAACACTACACGCTTCATTCAACCACCTACCCTTTCGATACCTCGTACCTTTAAATCGGTAAATGAAGCGCATCATACATTCGACTTATTCCTTTCTTATCTGTGGAATATAATAGCAAAAACGGAAGAACCTTCCAAATCTCCCATATCTCCTCCCCCGTCACCTGAACGCCATCATAGATACGACGGCCTTGCGAAATGGCTAGATCCTTTGGACCCTGTCCGGGAAAAAGTCGATTATTTTACTTGTCAAACTCCACCAATTCATGGAGCCACTATGCTACAAAGTTTTTCATCTTGGTGCGCTGCGTTTGACGCATCTAATTTTCCACCATCTCATCCTGCAGTCCCGATACTGCAAATAAATCGTGCAATGCTGTCTCTCCTCCTCTGCATTGATATTACGCTTGGTGAGATGGTTTGGGATTCTCATCTCCCCCAATTTCAAAATTTACTTGATTTTGCCGAGGGCATTTCCCCGAGTGGACACAGGAATGGTTCTGGTCAGAAAGGCACACCGCCGACTTTTCATTATCATCTCGGCGTTCTTGCGCCTCTTTACTTCGTCTGCACTAGATGCCGAGATCCACTGACTCGTCGTCGAGCTCTACGTATTCTCGAAGGTTGTAACCGAAAGGAAGGAATTTGGGATAGTGCAGTGTGCTCTAGGATCTCTAAGCAAATTATAGATATTGAAGAAGGGGCCGCGATTGAAGCTATGATTAAAAGTGACATCAGTCACAAATCAGGTGGTTGGGTAGTGAAAAGGGCGGAACAGATACCAGAAGAGGTAAGGGTTAAAGAGTGTATCATGAAATTTGGGGTGGAGAGAGAAGGGTTGATTAAGTACAAACGAGGTGGGGTCTGGTATCTGGTAGATGATGGATAATTGGGCAGCAGGATATCAAAGCGAGGAAGTGGTTTGGTAAAATACTGGGGTGTTTGAGCACTCATAGTATTGACGAGTGGTGATACAAGCTGTGAGCCTCCTTCATAATGGAAATAGCGGAGGGGGTGGCACTGCTTTGTAAAAGAGAACCTTTATAAACCAATATATTATAATTGCAGGCAAACATGCAGAACATCGGAATTTACCCAGAAGATTTAAGTGCGCTTCAATGACTCCACCATTATTGGAGGTCAATATTCATCAAGTGATGGCTGGGACTTTTCTTAGTCCTGAACAAGATCGTATTTGGTAAGGGCAACGCGTCGCTCAAAATATGCACTCCTACACGATGGAGAAATTATGAAACCATTTAAAGCTCGGCTTACACCATAAAAAAGAAATGCGGAGCAGGTGGATCGTACGACGACCACTATGGAACGATGACAGGATGAATAGCAGGGACTTGTCGTACAGACGCACAGAAACAATTTATCGGCTGTAGTTACCCGCTCTTTACATACCTAGGTAGTTTGAGCCAATTGTTATGTTGCATGGATAATGATCAGGCCCAATTTAGCAGTCAGCTTCGCCAAGACTTCCGTTGAATCCATCTAGATGAAAAACGCATTGAGTTGTACTCAAGTATCAAAGGCTTTCACATCTAGTCATATTCAACCGCAAAATCCCTTCGGCTGAAAAGTTTCCCGGAGGAAGACATGCAGCAATAACTATTCAGAAAAGAGAAAGTGAAGCTATAGCCGATGATCCTCCAAGCTAGCCATCAAGCAATATTAATTCGTACTCACAAAACCTGGCTTAGCCGCTAGGAGTGCGGCGATTAGGTGATTATGTACCGAAAGCACGCCGTTTGCTATTAATGTTTGTGTCCGTTGATATGCAGACGATTTTCGATAGGCAGCTAAATTTCAATAAGCAGTGGATGGGTGGTGGTAGATGATGTTGTAGGTTTCATCATTCGACGATTGTAAGCTCCTTGGGCATTTCTTCATGGTCCATCCAACATTTTATAGCTTTCGCAAATAGCTCCGGTTTTTGAGAGCTCCAAACATGTCGTTGACCCTTCACTAAAAAAGCCTTGCTTTCGGAATTGTTTCTTCTCAGTTGATATCCTCTCTCGATACAATCCTTCTCTTTATCATTCATAGTTGCCACAACAATGCACGTCCGGGCTTTTACACCCTCGAATTGGTCTTTCCAGTCTCCCCTACCTTTAAACTCAAAGCTCTCCCCGAGATTCTGCGCTATTGTCTTTCCTAGTTTGTATTTGGTGGCCGCTTTCATATTTGTTTTCGATGCCTCGATGTTTTCATTCCAGACTTATCGCTGATCACATTGAACAATGGTATCGGTAGATGCATGAATAGCCATGTTGCGGAAAACATAAATAACCCCGCACCCCAATTGTACCAACTGTTATATCTACCCCAAGATCTCTCGCAGCCGCTGACAAACACTCCACCATGACCTACTATATCTGGATATTTGTGCGCGAGATATATTGCGACATTTCCACCCAAGGACATGCCAGCTATGTCTGCCTTGCCATCTTTCGCATGCTCGCTGATAAGATCTGCGAGGCGGGAGGCAGTGTCGGGAATGCTGAACGGTATAGATGAAGAAGTCGATTGCCCGTGGGATGGGAAATCAGGGATGAGGATATAGAAGGAAGAAAGGTTCACGGAGCTTGATATAAAGTCCCATTGATGTGAAGAGGAGAAAGCTCCATGAAGGAGTAGCAGTGTTCGAGAACCTAGAGGATTAATGGATCTGAAGTGAAGGGTATGGGTACTCATATTCTCACAAGTAGCGGTTAATCTGAGAAGATCAAAGGGAAAAGAGAAAAGATAAAAAGTACAACACCTCTATGACCATTCGCGGGACTCAAAATTTGTAAGAAGCAATCACAGCAATTGAAGTAGGACGATAAAAGAGAGCTTACGTAAGCCGAAATATCCGATTAATGCCGATAACTCCAGGTGGTGGACCGTGCTGCCATGCCTGCCGTGCGTGTCGAAACACGACTGCTTCCTCTCAACTTTCATTGATATGAATATACACACACGTATATATATATATATATATATATATATAAAAGTGAATAGTGAACCTTCATCTTGAGAATTAACTGCTTGCAAAACTTTTATTTGCTCAATCTCATCTTCCAGAATCATTTCCTGCCGCAGTCCAAACGTAGCACCCGCACTTTGACAGTTTCCTTATTGATCCCGAAGCTTCAAATCGCAGTTCACGATGTTGATGACTTGCTATCAACAATTCTTAAATACATATAACAAGCTATCTTATAGCGATCAAACAGACAGCCTCGGGGACTGTGATAAATCTATTAGATCAACGGATTTACCATCTTATCAAAAGGTTTCAAGAAACCGCGGGGAATAAAACTTCCCAGAATGGGATTTTGGATTATTGGGAAAGTTTTCAATATGTAATATGTGCTATCAGGTTGGACTTAGAGGACCTACATTCACAATACTTCAAGATCTTATGCAGAGTCTAAAATTTTGCTTGGGGCGTGCTCTAAGTCCTACGGAAACCAATGCAGCTAGCCTTTTGAAAACTCATGGTTTATAAGGACATGATAGGCCTTTGACATTCCTGCCAAACATGGCTCGCCGCTTCCCCGATTGTGCAAGTTGCCAATCATCTCTGGGGATAAAAAGTCAGAAAGAGCAACCTTGTCTGTATCTCCTTCACCTTTCTAAGTTCCAAGGAACATTCGGACTGATCCGCAGCATGATTTAAAGAGTATCGCAAGTGCCAAAATTCTATGCAAAATACTGATAACATCTAAATTTTGTCAGTAATCAAAGTCTTTACATTTCACATTCTCATACATCTCTTTCGATCTCGATATATCAAATGACTATTTAAACTGGGAAATAGTTATTCCTTCAATGTATCGAGCCTTCGAATACCTTCAGTTTCTGGCAGAAGAACTCTCGGAATAAAACAGCCATCATGACATTCTCTCATCTCTACGTTACAGTGCTCATTGCAGGAATCTTTCTTAATGTCTTAGTTCAGGCTTTGTCATCTACTGATGAATATAGAGATGCCGATTTACAGCAAACAGGGTATCTGTGAGTACTTCTTTCACATCCCGAAGAGGAGAACTGAATAATAGTCAGGTCTAATCATAATATGGACCCCGGAATTATTGACAGCTCATCATTCGGGCAGCTGTGGAAAGTCGCTTTCAATTTCCAAGAACAGGTTAGCGATTTCATCATGTTTCCAATCCGACCACGGAATGTCAAGTCCCTCTACATTCTACGAGGCAAACAAACAGGTCAACTATCGGAGGGTATTATATCCTTCGATTAAGAGTTTATCTCGTCATAATTTGAGCCACTGCATTTGTCTCATGCAGATGTGATGTCTGAGAATGGGATCATTCTACGCAGCGCACGAGCAATTGCTGATGAAGGCAGTTCTATGCTAAACCATTGACCTATACACCACTTACGGGCGGCCCTCAGTTGCTATTTCTTGCATCCAGTCAAAATTATATCAGAACCCTCAATGCGAAGACTGGAGTTCTCATAAATTCAAGACAAGTTCATACCCCATTCTTGCAATCTGATATAGGATGTACAGGTAAGCTTCGGTATAAAGAGAGCTTGAATCTCATTGTGCTGATATCGTGCAAGACATTCCCAATTTCATTGGTATTATAGGTAGGCAAGAGTCAAGCTCCAGCTTTTTACATACACTAATCAAGCGGTAGGTACACCGGTCATCGACCCAGCTACAGATATAGCGTACTTCTTTGCCAAGACTTATATACCCAACTATCGGGTCGCTGGAAATACTGGAACTGCAAATGGCGTTTACTACTTTCATGCAGTCAACATCAGTACATTACTTGACGTGTTTCCGCCAATACTTATCGATGGTGCAATCGCAGATAACGCCCCCCAAAAGTATTTTATTGGAGGAGTTATTCTTCAACGCCCTTCTTTAACACAAATAGGTAGTGTTATATATGGTTCATTTGGAGGCCATTGTGATTTATTTAATTATACTGGTCTTATAATGGGTATCGACATTAACAAAGCCAAGATCATAACAAATTGGGCTGTTGAAAGCGGACCACTAGTTCCTCAAACAAACGTCCTTCTTCAGGGAGGAGGAGGTGGAGAAGGTGGGATATGGATGAGTGGGATGTCATTAGCAACCGATGGAGCCAGGATTTTCCTTGTGTCTGGCAATGGTGGTGTAAACCTCCCATCTCCTCGAAAGTTATTTCAGTATGCTGATGATTCTAGGCTCATCAAAATCAAGGGACCCCAGCTTCTGGTTCGAGTGGTTGTCAAACCCTCGGAGAGGCAACTATCAATCTGGCTCTGGACAACACAGGCGTAATTTCCGTATCAGATTATTTTCAACCCTACGACTATCAAAACATGGATGCTGGCGATCAGGACTTTGGCAGTGGAGGTATTGTTCTACTTGATCCGACAGTATTCAAAGGTACAGGTGTGGATAAGATGGCTGTCACTGCTGGCAAGAATGGAAAGATTTATATCCTGAATGCGAATAATCTTGGAGGATATAAGTTAGGACCTGGACAGACGGACAATATCTTGCAAACCATTGTTACAAACGCAGCCGTGTTCGGAGCTTGTGGCTCCTATCCTCTCGAAGGTGGCTTCATTTATTGTACTCCAGTCGGCTTAGCAACATCGGTCTACCAGCTCACGTTCACGTCCAGCGGTCTTCCCCAATTTTCCAAGGTTGGTCAGACGAATGAAATATCTGCAGGCCGTGTTGGAGTAGGGGTCCCAACTGTTACTAGCTTCAATAACCAAGCCGGCACAGCGATTCTTTGGATGACAGACCCTGATGCTGGCCTCCGTGCATGGTATGCTGTACCTCAAAATGGCGTCCTACAGAAAATAAAGTTACCACAAATTGGAGGAGCGAACAAATTCCAACGTCCAGCTTTTGGAGACGGTCGAGTATATACGACAGATTCGAACGGTGTTCTGTATTGTCTTGGGGCACCTGTCAATCTTCCTTGTGAGTGATGCTCTTCCCTCAATTAGACTGTTCATTAGCCCGGACTAGCAGACAGATTGAAGGTCTCAATATTCGAAAGGCTATGAATCTTTAATAATTGTTTGGTCATTTGAATCCTTTGGATGATTTACACCGATTCAAATTTTAAGAATCTTGCATTTTTGGACTGCAATCCTTACCGTCGGATACTGCGGGCCTCAGATGCCCTCTTGCTTGAGTGTAGGAAATGTGAACTATATGCTAACTCATTGTTTAGTGAATTGCACTTCGCCAATCGATTTCGGAATGGTGGCCCTTGGAAACAAGGCAACCCAAACCGTTAATTGTACTGCCAGTATTGCGATTGCTTCAATATCTGGTGCGACTGTCGGGAATGGGTTTTTCTCTGTTGACAATTCAACCCTGCCAACCGGCCCCTTGAAAGCGGGTGTCACATTCACATTTCCTGTCACTTGGGATTTGACGAATGTCCAAGTTGGAGTCACGGCGAATACCTCGTTCGGAAATGTATCTCCTGGTATCAAAAGCACTCCCTTAACGATCCTAACGACAAACGCTGTCGCTGGCTACGCCACTTTGTATCCAATAAGCCTTACTGGGACTGAAGTGTCCTCAAAACCTTTCCTGGCAATTGCTCCTACTACCGTGGACTACGGCGGAATTATCATCACAAATGTAAGTGATATCAATTCTCAGTCAGCTATCTTTACGATATCAAATAAAGGATTGATGGCTATGACAATCACGGGCTATGCATATACTGCGGATGAGTTGGATGATAATCCAGCCTTCATTAATAGCACAGTGATGAATGGAACATGGGATCTTGGATTTGGATACTTCACGGCAGTGGATCTACCAGCCATAGGAACCCAAATCGCCCCAAGCTCGCAGATATCTATACAATCTTCTTTCAATCCTACCAATGGAACTGGATCATATAACTCTTACTGGCAAGTCTGGTCAGATGGAGGTTCAGTCAACATCATTCTTGAGGGTATTGCATCTCGAGCTCCGATAGCCAATTTTTCAATCAGCAATGGAGAAGGTGGATGGCTTCCTCAGGCTAATATCCTCATGGATTTCGGCAAAGTAGCACCTGGGAGTTCGTCTTCTCTGCAGATACGAATCTGTAATATTGGAGGTTCTTCGCTAGAGATTAGCAAGAGCAAACCACCAAACGGCGTCTTTCATATTAGTGATCCTACGGAACTACACGAATCCCAACAGATTGCCGTGCATGATTGTGCATATGGAACCGTTATTTTCTCGTCAAATGTTGAAGAATACAACAAGCCAGATCTTCTTCTCAATAATACTTGGACCTTAAATACCGATGACGTAAGCTGGGGAATCCACGTTGTCGAAATTACTGGGACCGTCATCTCAAAGAAAGTTGGCCCTATAAATTCTACTACTGGACAAACAATTTACAACTACCTCGGATGCTTTCGAGAATCCACAACTGGACCACGTCTATTTCCCAATCAAGGCTATACTCCTAATATCACTCGAAATAGTAACAATATGTGCCAAAATGCATGTTATGGACTCGCACAATACAGCTTTGCTGGTACAGAGTATACAAGCGAATGCTATTGTGGAAATACTCCACCACCTCTAGCGGCACAAGATCTTACCGATGAATTGTGCAATTTTGCCTGTCCCGGTGATCCAAATGATGCCTGTGGGGGAACTGGTTATATCTCAGTCTTCTATGATCCTACAAAATACGTTGCTGGGACCGATCCAGCATTATATGGGCCTAAAACAGTCAATAGTGTTGGCAATTACAATTACTTAGGATGCTACAGCGAAGCAACCAAAGGTCGTGCTCTCTCCAGTCTGCAGCCAAAACCCCCAACTGGAGGTTTTACAATAGAATCTTGTCAAAGAAGTTGTTCGGCTTATGAGTATTTCGGAATGGAATATTCCAATGAGTTGGGCTCCCCTCTTCTTCAATAAATACACTCACTTACTAACCGATGCAGATGCTACTGTGGCTCAACCATCAATTCTGGATCTATTCTTCAAGCTAGCACAATACCTAGTGTCAATGGATGCAACATGTTATGTGCCGGGAATTCTAGCGAATACTGCGGTGGTATGTTTTCTTTCCTGACGTCCTATCCTATGCTACTCTATGTTCTAACATGTGCAAAACAGGAGGCTCCAGACTCAACATGTACCAACTCAACGGCACAATTTCCACACCCATACTAGACTCAACAGGGCCAATCACAGTCACAAACTTGACAGGATGGAATTATCTAGGTTGCTATAATGAGTCTACAACCGGGCGCGCATTAAATGGTCTTGAAAACCCAATTCCGGGGGCGAATAATAGTGTGGAGGCTTGTTCCACGGCCTGTGGAGCGTGGACTTATTTTGGGGTCGAGTATGGTGAGTTCGATTTTTCTTTGCTGGAAGTCAGAAAGGGAGGTTTTGATGTTGGGGGTATTAATAAATGGGATAGGGTGAAGAACGATACTAATAATGGCTGTGCATTTTTAGGGAGTGAATGTTATTGTGGTAACTCTATAAATACGGGCGCTACACTTCAGGTAGGTATGACACCGAGTGTAACGGGATGTGATTTGGTTTGTAAGGGGAATGGGAGCGAATATTGTGGGGGGAGTGTGAGGTTGAATCTGTATCAGGTTGTTTGAGGAGGGGGGCGTCGGGTNNNGGGGGGGGGAGAGGTGAGATTGAGATTGAGATTGAGATGAGAGAGAAGGTTGGGGTAAGAGAATATGAAATCATGCGAGAGAGGGAGTAATGTTTATTGCTTTTAGATAGCTGCTAGTGTTTTATTTGCGTAAGAAATATTAACATTTTTTTCTCGTTTGTTTAATGATTGATATGGGTTTATTGAATTATTTACACCGGAGTTTCGAAAAATGAAAGTGGTGATGTGATATGTGACTATGGTTGTGAAGTGAATATGTTATGTATACATGTCTGAGAAGTGGGAATAAGGAATCTTTTGAAGGTTGTGAGGTTCGAAGCGAGGATTTTGTGGATGGAGGAATGATGTTTTGGTATGGGTTATGGTTTCGTGGCGAGATGGGATGGGTAGAGGTTTGGGTGGTGGGATTGTGATGGATGGGTATGTGGTGAAGGAGAATGGGGAAAGAGGAAGGGGGAATGAGAAAGGGGGAATGAGTAAGTATTGGGGTGTTTGGTGTAGAAGAAAGGTTTTAAAATTCTATCTGCAGCTCGGGAATCTGTTTGTTTGTTTGTTTGTTTCTTGATTGGATGAGATGAGATGAGATGAGATGGGGATGGGGATGAGTTGCAGGTATGAAACGTAACGTTTTTTATAACATGCTATCTCTTGCATCCACAACTGCGTTTTGTGGAATCGGTAGACTGTGGTGGTGATTGAATAGTCAGTTTGGTTATTAGAAGGTAGATGGTATTCTATAGTTTATTGAAGATTGATATGTTGGATAGTGGGGATGGATTGCAGAGTACGGGGCTGGTGGTCAGCAGATGGATGCTTTAAGTGAGGGTTGTGGATGAGAAGGTTAGGGTTGGGGGTTTTTTGATCCTTTGAGGGGAGTTTAGGGGGTTGGGGAGAGTAAGTAAAGGGTGGGAGTTATGTCTTTTTGGGGGGAAAGATGTGAGGGAGATGAAGCCATGGTTTTGTTTGAAGGAGGGAAGATGTGTTGATATGGTAGATAGATGGATGAGAGGGTTCTCTCTCTTTCAAACAGCGATAGTTTGTGTGTTTAAATGAGAGACTATCGAGTATCTGCAAGTAGAACCTATTTAATCCAATCGCGGAAATGCATATTACTGATGTTTGCTTTTTAAGGGAAAACCAAATGGAGGCGGGGACACACTCGTTGCTGCTTGGGGTCTTTTGATGAACTCTAGACTGGGATTTGGAATTGCATTTTCTGTGAAGATTTAGTTCTTTCTTTTGAGCATATCTTGTGATGTGGAAAAAAGAAAAGGGGTAGTGATGATCGGAAACCCGGGCAGAAATGCGGAAAGCGACAGTATTGGCGACGAATAGGGATTTGCATTTGCGTGACTCATCTGGGTGATCCAAACGCAGGCAAGGACGGGATTGGGAAACGGGCTTTTTCTAAGGACAACAGGAAGCCTCAAATGTGTGATGTATGAGTAAAATATCCTCGCAAACAGAAGATAAGATATTCGATGACTTCAATGAAGTGGGTTAATTTGGTGCTACCTACATGAGAATAGAAGCACGGAGAAGACTCCTTTGCCTGTGCGATGCAGAAATAGCTTGAGGTGAAAGGACTTTATCAAAAGTTGAGGGGTAGCGTAAGCACGGACCCCAAAATGATAGTTAATCACTGCATGTATGTTCATCCAAGTGCACTCACCTCATCATATTTCGTCAATGTCACTTCATCCCATAAACTTGTTTGTGAATTCCCCTTTGTGAATTTCTTCTTGAAGTAAAAAGGGTCTTTGGATCTCGAATGACAAAAGACTTGGACATGATGAAGCAGCTTCTGGTCTCTTTTCGAGCTTCTCCATGAGGTTCTTGGGGGATGGTATACCAAGAGAGTGGAATAGGGTGATAGATATATCTGACCTGTGATAAGATGGAGCTGGAGAATCTACCATGGAATTAATTCATAGAAGCTAGTAGCTTTGCCATGGTGGTAGTGGGTCACTGGAGTGAGTGCGTGGAAACCTGCGGGCATGGTGAACTGCCTGTGTGACTTGAGATTAGAGCTGCAAGTGTAGAAGATCAGTTTCTTGTTAGAAACTAGATTTGAGTTTGCATTCCCGGGCTATCGTACCTGAAAGGTGTTCTTCTGGTCTCATCGCTGAGCTTCTCATGGTGAAGTTTTGGTTTTCACTGCGGACGTTGTGAATGAGAGCACAGCGGGTCACATCCCAAGCTGCATGTAATCACAATAAACGCGTTTCGGCAGCAGCTATTCCGAGTCAAAAAGAACAATATCAATTCACCTTCTGCGTTGATATTCACTGTTCGGTATCTGCCGCCCTCAATTGTTTAGACTATATTTTGTCCTTCGAGTCCCCTTCGATCTCAAAATTTTTTAGCCTTCAACCTCCAACCTTCAAACTCAATTTTGTCTTAGAACAAAGAACTTCTACTGCCTCTTGCGTGAACTTACTAGATTGTTCAAGGTCTTCAGTTCCTGAGACTTCAAGGCGAAGATTCTACGCTTTTGAAAGAACGAATTACTTCGATCTTGTATCTCAGCCTCTTACTTTGTCTACCCTGGCTTAATCAATCTTCACTTTCTGATCTCTCTTTCCCTCAATCAATCTTCAAATCGATCTCCGCCATATTCCCACGATTACCTGTCAAAGCATCACTTTAACTTCTGCGACCATTGTTATGCGCCATTGAAAACACTACAATTATGGACTCAAGCAGACCGAAGAGCAGGTTTGCCACAGAACCTCCACCATCATCTGATTCAGAAGTTATGCTGAGCTCAGAGGAAAGTTGGAGATCTGCAATTAGCTCTCCTAGGACTCCTAGTAAACCGTTGGCCGAATTTGGTAGAGAAAGCATTCTAAAAACACCGGTCAAAGTTGAAGAAAATGAAGTGGATGAATCTGATGCAGTCGCATGGTCTGCATCGCGTGCAGGCTTCACACCACGAACACCTCTTAAGAGACCTCGGTCTTTCCACCCGTCTGCGGAGACTGAGAATGAAGACGGAGGAGATGTACGCCCCAAGAGCGAGTCTCCAGAGTTTCCAACTTTAAAAGAATTCTTGAGTCCATCAAAGCGTCAAAAATGTCTTCGAGAAGGCAGTCAAGTCCTTGGCGAACAGTCCACCCACTCTGAATTGTCAGTGAACCAGAAGCCAGTTAAAGATTCTGCTGATGAGACAAGCGACTATGAGTTTGATCTAGAAGATAGTGATTCCAGCGATGATGATCACGACGAACACAGTCTTTTTGTATCGCCTCCCGCTGCACCATTCCAAAAGAAAAAGAAGACTCGCCAAAAGTCAGTGAGATCTTCCAAAGAGTGGTGGGATCGTTTTTATCGTACCAGGGTCGCATTTCCAAAGAGGAGGTCCCATAAACTCTTCGCGAACAAGGGAGCAACCTCGAAGATAGACAATTTCATTAATCACAATCCTATTGCTGCGCACACCACTAACTCTAACGAAAAAGAGATTCCTATTATTGCAGCTTCCTCGAAGAAAGATTTTTTCGCCCAAGTTCTCCGAAACGTCAAGACTGATGGTCGCATTCACAACTGCAGAGGCGACAAAACTGCACTGAAGATTGCGGGTGAAGGTTTCGGTCGAGCAAATGTCAAATGTGGAGCTGATAATAGATGGTCTGTTAATGGCATAAAGACACGTAAGCACCCCCGGACCTTCCAGATTATGACATGATTTGACATTCGAACTCGCAGCTCTGTATAATCATCAGCTTCTCTGTGCACATTGGATGCTGGGCCGTGAGTTCGACCCAGAAGGCCCATCAGGAGGTCTTAACTGCGATTCGATGGGCCTTGGTAAAACACTGGAGATGATAGCCGTATGTACATCATATCCCATCAAATCTTGGCACTACGTACTGACGTGAGGCATAGACGATTGTGGGAAACCGTCGTCCTGACGATGCAATCGAACAAGGAATAGGACCTTCATTGATCGTTGTTCCGTCTCAACTTGTAAGTACTTTGAAGAATCTGGGCGTCAATCATCTCTAATTATCAGCAGGCCGCACAATGGATATCAGAGATAGCTACACATCTTGCCGGTAACAAAACCAACGTTCTTCGTTATGCAGCAAGCCAGAACCTTACACAGAGCAACATTATGTCCGCCGACTTGGTTGTAACCACATATCCACAGATTCGCATGAGCTCTCCATATCCACCAAAACAATGGTGTAACAATCTAGCAAGACAGCTGAAGGAAAGCGGCCTTTCAGCAGATGCTCAAACTGATATTGAGGAGTGGATTGAAGATAATCGCCAGACATGCGGCAAAGTTCTACATCAGATCAATTGGTTTCGTGTAAGTCAAACATCTGGACACAATTCTGAGAAGGTTACTGATATACAATCTAGATCATTCTTGATGAAGCTGTAAGAAATCTTCCCCCTCGTTCTTTGGGTGATCTAACCATTGTAGCATCACATCAAAAACTCGACGACTAAGATTAGCCATGCAGTAAATGCTTTGCTCGGAAAATATCGCTGGGCCATGACCGGGGTAAGATTTAAAATACACTGATACTTACGAATTTGAACTAATAACAACAGACACCTATGATGAATAGTCGCGAAGGTTGTATCTTAAGTTGTCTTTGTAAATTTGTCAAGCTGACAGGTCGCAGAACTTTACGCATATTTTCGCTTTCTGAAGGACCCAGAAACCTCAACATTGGCAGCGTCAGTGGCAAATTTATCTCTCAGCTGGACTTGACTAACCATTCTCCCAGATTTAAACGCCGATTCTGCAATCACAAGGATGTTCGTTTTAGTAGTCTATATGATACATTGCCTTGGCTAATTTGTTTGATAGCTTGGGTGCAACGACAGACTCGACGGTGTTTTATCCCGTTTGGTGATTAGGTGAGATAGTCTTGCTATGAATTGCATGAACCTTTTCTAAGAATTAAAATGAATAGGAGAACCATGCAGTCCAAAATTTTGGGAAATGAGATAATCAAGTTACCAACCCCTCATTTAGAGGACGTAGCACTCCAGTTTGAGCCAGCAACAGAGGTTTTATATCGAGCTGTGGAAACCAAGTTCAGAAAGATTATCCAGGAGAAGGAATGGACCGGAGCCGACCCGCGTGACAAGATGAGGTACATTATAATATTATTACTCAGATTGAGACAGTAAGATTTCGCCCAATTTGATGTGTTTATCTTTTACTAAGTTATCAGGTTCACCGCTCATCCCATGATCATCGAGCCACAAATGAAGGTAAGTCGCAGGACACCTCCATATTTCTCCTTCGCTTACGAGATTTAGATCATGTTTAGTATTGGCGAACTTCGAGAAATCCAGAGAAATATGCAAGGCTCAAATGCCGCCTTACACGATCGTAAGTGGTGCATGCTTCCCTCTATCAAAAACCTTCTAATTTATTCTAAGGAATCGAGGTCTGGATTGGGGATTTGAAGCATGGTCGAGAGTTGCCGGATAGTTACAAAGTCACAGATGAGGACCTATGCCCCATATGTGATGATCCCGTTGAAGAACCGTACCAAATCCGCGCCGGTTGCAATCACGTCTTCTGCCATGATTGCATAGATATCGACATCAGAGAACAGACCGCCAGAACAGATGTAAGTTATATCAGGTGGTCAGTTGAAGATGTCTAAATGTTTACAATGAATAGAAACTTCTCTGTCCAGCACTGGACTGCGGAAAGCCATTTGATGGCGATCGTCTCAAGAAGATTGGTGTCAAATCCAAGGATGTAGCAAGAGACTGCACCAAAGGAAGAGACTCGCTGGACTTTTTGCCACGCCTAGATACCCGGTCTGAATGGCTCGAGGAGTTTGACAAGGGAAAAACTGCAATTCAATACAGCTCAAAGGTTGAGGCTATTCGGGGTTTGCTTCGCCAGTGGAAGCTCGAGGCGCCTTCTGACAAAATCGTTATCTTTGTTCAGTGGAAGTTGATGATGAGAGTCATTGGAATCATGCTTGAAGAAGAAGATCGACGATTCCTATATTTTGCTGTAAGTCGAAAGTCTGCACTTCAGGATCTGTGGTTACTGACGTAATTTAAGGGTGAGATGAAAGATACAGATCGAGCAGATGCCTTGGAAACATTCCAGAAGGATCCTAATATCACGGTACTTTTGATTGGACTTAAGGTAAGTAGAAATATCAATGACACGCACAAGATAGCATGGCGTACTGCTTACTTTGACTTCAATAATAACTAACAAACTCAGGTTGGCGGGGAAGGCTTGAACCTAGCGTTTGCCAACCGCGCGATCATGATGTGAGTAATCTCTCTTCTATTCTTTTTACTTAACTAATCAACATGCAGTGACCTTTACTGGAATGCCGCAGTAGAGTCCCAAGCAAATGGTCGCATCTACAGAATGGGCCAAGTGAAGGAAACCCATTTTCGTAGATTGCTGATGAAACAATCGGTTGATATACGTTTGATTCGATGTAGGTCACCATCAGCGAATCATGAAAATAATTTCACTAAAATTTGAAACAGTACAAGTCTACAAATCAACAGTCATCGAAGGAACCCTGGAAGGAAAGTCAGACCTAAACCAGGAAGAAAAACGTGCTCTCTTCGGCGAGATCACATTTGGTAACATCACACCTCCGCATCGTCTCAAGCAAGCAACTAATGTATTCTCATAGGCAAGCACGGTTCCCGTGATCTTGTTGAAGATTATGACAAGCTCGAAGCATGGTGGAGGGTATATTCACGTACCAAGCGTTCACAGAGAAAAGTTTGATATCGCATGCCTCAGGAGTTGCGACGAAATTTCTTCGCAAGAAAGTTAGCGTCCTAAACATACATTGATTCTCGATACCTCATCTACGTTGAAGCGCCAAAACAAACTCTTCTCAAAGATCAAAGATCTGCTATCTTATCCGAATTCTCCTACTCTCAGTCGACGAACACAAAATACCAACCCCAAGATCAACACCCTCAAAGTCTCCCCATCAAAAGTTTCACCCCTTTGCGTTCATCAAAATCCACTCCTATGCACCTCGCCCTACCAAATCCTCGCATCTAGTCTCATCCAGCATAATGCACGTCTTTCACTTCCCACCCCAACATTTCGCTTTGATCACCGACACTCGCCATTTATTACTCTTTACTCTTTACTCCGCACATCTGCTATCCTCCGACCTATGGCCGCTGACCATATCGACACTTATCCATCTCTATCCAAAAGCATTGTCATTTCCTATCTTCGCTCTTCTGCGCTTAGAATTCAATTCTCGTTATTGGTGCGAGGTATGGTAGTTTGAGTTGGTGTGGATGGTTGGATGGTTGGATGGTTGGATCTACGGATGGGTGCATGCATGAACATCTAGATCACCAGTTACAAGTTACATATACCGAAAATCCCATCCACACACAGCACAAACAGCACAAAAGTCACTATTTCTCAAACGCAACTTTAAATATTCCTTCTCATATTATTTCTCATAGCAGTTTTTAACATTTTCACTTATCAGACTTACTTTCCTAGGGAGTAGGAAGTCGGGAAGATGGTATGCAGGCGAGGAAGAAAGGGAGGAAGGAGAAAAGGAAAATTACTTATTTATATACTTAGGAGTCTTCAATGCAATTATTTCTTTACTTAATCTTGTTTATTTATGAATTTCCTGATGGGATAGATTGTAGGAATGTGATATCGAATGTTGAATGTTGAATGTTGAATGTTGAATGTTGAATGTTGAATATTGAATATTGAATATTGAATATCGAATGTTGAATATTGAATATTGAATATTGAATATACCGAGGCCCATATCGATGATTTTGCCAAAACCCCAAAAATAGATTTTGAGAGTGTGTTTTTATAAATCATATAGTGTTAAAATATAAAGTTTGAAATCTCAAATCTATTAATCTTGATATTCTTTAATAACTAATTAATAAAGTTGTTTTAAATTTTAAGTAACTATATATTACTAATTGAAGAGAATTTTAAAATACTTTTTTTAAAGTTTTAAACCTATTAATTGTTAAGTTATAAATTAATATAATATTGAAAATATTTTAATGTTTTTGATCGAATATATATCGGTAATACTAATAAAGCTTATCTATAGTTTAAACCTTAAAAAAATACTTTTATCTTATATTCATTTTAAAAATTTATAACTTTTCAACAAATAAAGTTAAAACTTTAAATTTAATATTATTTTATAGTTTATATTAGAAATTATAAGATTTAATATTAATAATGAGCTATTTAATAATTTTTTGTAATTCTTTATTATAAAATTAAAAACTAGGTACTATTCGAATAGAAAATTTACCCCACATTTTAGTTCAAGGTCCAAGCTTTAAATAAACTTCAAATCTTTTTTATAAATACTTTTAATAATTATTTATTTAATAAACAATTATATAAAGTATATTATTTAATTATATAAATATAGTTAAGATTTTAAAGATTTAAAATCTTTAATTTATAAAGTTGTACGCTTATTCGTTGAAAAGTAATTATTAATTAAGTGATTTATGATATTAACACCCTCAAAATCTATTTTTAGAGTTTTGGCAAAATCATCGATATGGGCCTCGGTAAATATCGAATGTTGAATATTGAATAAATATCGAATGTTGAATATTGAATATTGAATATCGAATGTTGAATATTGAATATTGAATATTGAATATCAAAACAGATTTATTTCTATATTTTCCCTATCTAATTTAATTTAAGCTTCTTTAATCTTCTTTCATTTTTTAATATATATTACAATGATAATTATATAGTATTTATAGTATTTATTGTATATAATATATATAATATTATAATAACAATCTCTTTACTTTTCTTTTTGTTTTTATATATAAGGGTTTTTTTTTCTATAGTAATTATTCTTTTATTTGTTTTTCTCTTTCTTTTTTTCTTTCTTTTTTTTTTTATTTTTCTTTCTCTCTCCTCCTACTCTTTTTTTTTCTCTCCTCC
>NGKG01000008.1:209566-222950 GCA_002162505.1 Myriosclerotinia scirpicola | reverse complement strand
GGGGGAGGTGGAGGGGTGAAAGGGTACCTTTTGGTTCGGTCGTCATGTTTGCGAGGGGTATCTGATCTGATCTGATTTGATCTGATCTTGTTTGATATGTACTTCGTAATTTGTGATTTGTATTTGTACACTCAATTCTACTGAATGTTCCAAATCATGGAAAGTAATAGACAATCAAACCGTCAATATCGGAGGATAGAAGCAGGAAGTGATGTGAAAATACTAAACAATCACAACTTCTATTGATTATAAGAATAAATGAGGGTTTAAGAGTTGAGAGTCGGAGAGTTTTATTAATTGATCTCATGGATCAATGTGTGAAGGAAAGTAGAAGCTAGGTAATGTATGTTAGCTCTCAAATCGTCACTCATAGTAAAAGTTAGTACGGTACCCTAGTCATGTACTTCGTACTAGGTAGGTAGGTAGTTTTTCTTAGCTTAACCCAAAATGATTTCTCCGCAATCATGGAGTCTAGCTTCAATTATCTGATAGACATGACGGGACGGAACGTACACCGAGTAGATATCTAGAGTAGAAGGTATTTTAGTTAAATATTTTATAAATTTATTATAAATTTATTAAATATTCTTATCCTTTACAATTGAAAGTTATGCATCATTTTACCGGTACTGGGGGATTTTGTACGACAATAGAGGGGCAGAAAGAGAAGGACAAAGCTTGAGAGATCCAGAATTTCTGCGTGCAAGCAAACACGCATGCAAGTTTTCCTTCGCTTTCCCCCGCACTTTCCGGGCTGCGATTTTGATCCGAGAGATACCGAGTTCAAGGCAAATTGGCCTTTTATTCTCGATGGAAGTTCAACCCTTGAAATTGTTGTTGGCTTCGTGAACTTCGATGTGGATTGTTATAACGTCGATAGCAATTTATGCGATACAAAGTTCTTTTGAAGGTCGGACATAAGAGATGTTTCGTTCAAAAGCTCTCACGCGGGGTAGGTTTGGAGTAATAACCAGTAGGAGGTCTTTGGGAGGTGCTGTTAGTCCAAGTGTCATCGAGGATAGATATGGTAAAACAATCGACAATTTGAAAATTGGGAGTCATACTAGAGTTATATTTCAGGGGTTTACAGGTATGATCATTGGGTTCCCCGTTTGAAATTTGATTATAACTGATTTAGTTCAGGTAGACAGGTGAGGAAGGTTAGCAGTGATTCTATCAGTACTGATCTCAATCTACAAATAAGGCTACAGCAAATGCGAAAGAATCAATAGAATGGGGAACCAATATAGTTGGTGGTGTGACGCCTGGGAAGAGCGGGGAGCATTTGGGATTACCATTGTTTCCCACCGTAATGGAGGCAAGCATATCATGATTGAAACAATATCTATACTAATCCATACAACTAGGCAATGGAGAAACTAAAACCAGATGCAACTGGTATATATGTTGCAGCAAATCAAGCAGCAAGCGCGATTGAGGAAGCAATCGAAGCAGAAGTTCCTCTCATCGTTGCTGTCGCTGAACATATTCCCCTTCATGATATGTTAAGAGTATGATTCCATGACTACTCATTCAGCTACTACTGACATAATCAAGATCCATTCTATACTAGACACTCAAACGAAAAGTCGATTGGTTGGTGCCAATGCTCCAGGTATAATATCAGCGGTTGGAAAATGTCGGATTGGGTTTCAACCACTTTCTTGCTTCACACCAGGTCGTATAGGTATTGTTGCTAAATCAGGAACTCTAAGTTACGAAGGTATAATCTCATGCAGATGATCACGATAAGTACTAACAAAACCAGCCGTCGCATCAACAACTAGAGCTGGACTTGGTCAAAGTCTTTGTATTGGAATGGGCGGTGATATCTTGGCTGGAACCAATTTCGTTGATGCTTTAAAGGTTTTTGAGCATGATGATGAAACTGAAGGCATCATAATTATTGGGGAAATTGGTGGTGAAGCGGAACTTGAGGCAGCAGCTTGGATTGAGGAATATAAAGAGCGTTCCCCCAACCCCAAGTATGTTTTCTGTAAACCTCTTTGGATTGTACTGACCTATCACAGGCCTATCGCAGCACTAGTAGCTGGTGTTCATGCACCTCATGATAAGGTTATGGGTCATGCTGGAGCCTTTGCTCTACTAGAATCCAATGCATTAGCAAAGATTGAAGCTTTTAAGAAAGTAGGAGTTACCATGGTTAATCATCCAGCAAAATTTGGTAATGCTATGAAGGTTTTGTTAGAGAACTCTGGAAATTCAAGCAATGGTGCAAATACAGGTCTCGCTTCTCAAAAACGAGGCATGCATACGATGAGGGTAAGGCCAACATCAAGACCTTCAGCTACAGACATAACGCAAAAAAGAACTATATACCTCCAAAAAGAAGACATAATGAAGTTACTCGACGAAAAGAAACTCCCCCGAGCATACAAGCTTACGAGCGTGGGTTGGAGAGCCACGACGTTTTGCAGAGCTACTATTAGCATTGATCGAAGTAACCGCTGTTTATGTATTATACTGTGTAAAACAAAAACTACCGAACGGAAAAGTTTTCCCTTTCCGTACAATTCAGATCATAGTGCTGCTCAATGGCAAAATTTTGTTGCATTTCTCAAATTGGAACAAGAAGCAGAAACTGTCAAGCAAATTTTCAGCAGTCTTTTCGAAATCTTCAAAGAAAAAGAAGCCTTCCGCTTCGAAGTCACCATAAAGCGGCTTGAATTGGATGACTCTGGCTCAGACAGCGACAGCAGATTCATAATAACAAACGCCACTTTTGGTTTCGACAATGCAGCCTTCCAAAGCGCAAATCGTCACTCTGAAATCCACTCGCTCCCTCGAGCGGATGTTCAAAGCGCTGCCGAAATAGAAGCCGAAAAGCATGGTATTGTATACATCAAACTGGCCGGTGATGGCAATATCGGAACGCTAGTCAATGGCGCTGGATTGGCGATGAATACTGTCGATGCATTAGCGGATGCGGGTGGGAAAGCCGCGAATTTCCTGGATACGGGGGGGAAGGCCACGGCTGAGACGGTCAAGAGGAGTTTTGAGGCGATTTTGGGGGATGAGAGGGTGAAGGTTGTGTTTGTGAATATTTTTGGTGGGTTGACGTTGGGGGATATGATTGCGGAGGGCATTCTGTTGGCTTTTAGGGAGTTGGGGGTGGGGGTTCCGGTTGTGGTGAGGATTCGGGGGACGAATGAGAAGGAGGGGCAGAGGATTGTAGGTTTTTTTTTTGGTTTTTTTTTTCTACTTGGTTGGTTGGTGGTTTTTTTGAAAGGGGTCGAGGGGTGAGGGGTTTCCTGATGGGTTGGGATATGTTTACTGACATTTCTTGATTTTGTAGATTGCGGAAAGTGGATTACCACTATATGCATATGATGATTTCGATGAGGCTGCGGCAAAGGTTGTTGAACTGGCCAACGCAAGTGGAGCGTAAGATTATTATGATTAGATTTCAAATTATACCAAGACGAAGAGGACTTCTGGTGTGAGATCTGCACAACTGATCTATTTTCTGGAGATAGTCGTTACAAGAGCTAGATTGACTTTCGCATGCAGGATGTACCCACGCGGCATATGGAAGGCGATTCTTCGGTCGGATTGTAAGCGGGGAACTAGTGCAGAGGATTTATATATGTGTTGTTTGTCTTTTATGATCATTGCTGTGGCTGGCTATTGTTATCATCTTTTTTTAGTTCTTTTTTTAGTTCTTTTTTTTTTGGACAAGAGTAGAGAGTTTTGAGTTAATCCTGGGGAAAGCTATATTTAAAGAAGTCGAGTCTGTATGTTGTCGTCTTGCGACGATCATGTTACTGAGTACCAGATCATGTTTCTAACCCGATACTCTATCTACTCGTCTAATCTCATAGACTTGAAGTTATTCTCTTTTATACTGTGAATCTGTGATTGTAACTATACCTGTAACTGTAATATTTGATCTTTATCATTTGAAATCTTTGTAGTTGGAAAATAAGGCGATGGGTATTAATCGTTGATGCATTAATATATTGTTCTAGATATTTAAAGTAAAAATTTGGGTTGATCTCGTTTTGGATTGTGATGGGTAGGCACTATTGTACTGATTATGATTTCATCGCGTGTTTTGTTGTTTTGAGCTGTATAATGAATGGCGTGATGTTGTTGTTAATTTGTTTGGAATATTGCATTGGTATACTTTAATAGTATACTTTGTACTCTATACTCTATACTCAAGCCTCCCACTAGCGATACAAAGTCTTCAAAGTCATTTGAAGATTCCCTCGTCTCGAAAATATTCGAACTGCAATCTATAGTAAGCATCCGTATACTAGCTAATAATTACGCTATACCTAAAATAACCCTTTCAAAATAAAATGCAATACTTTTAAGCTACAAAAAGCTTTGAAAAGTCCGTTTTAGGTATAACACAGTTAATACAAATCACTTGTGCACGGATATCACGAAAAGTAACTGTAAGAGTCGCTTCGCTTGACGAAAATGGCGACGATTAGACTCAGAATGCTATAATGTGATGTTTATCGAATAGTAGGTATCCAATGTAAAATGATGCAATACGGAAAAGACGGAAGAAATTCGAGAGTCAAAGATGTACAAATCTCTACGTCTAATGATAATATAATCTGCTACTCGCAGGGCATTATTTATACATCTAAATCTAGTTTATGAAGGTGATTGAGGTTAGTGCTCTTCTTATAATTGTAGGATTGCAAAGGTTGGAAAGGTAATATAATCAGATGATACGATTGATGAGAAGAAGGGTTTTTATGTTTGCGTGTGTGTGCTAAGTGTTAAGTTATGCCTGATCTGGGGGTTTATGGGTATTGTGTGGTGGTGTGGTATAGTAGTGTTTGCGTTAGTATATGATAATAAAACAATAGCGCGTATTAAAGCTCTAATACAGTAGTTTATATATATCAGAAGAGAAGTATACTATTTCAATAGATATCACTTAGAACGGTATTAGTAAGAATATACTAGAAATATTGGAATTTGAATTTGAATGTAATATATTGTAGTTCATTTAAATATATTCTAATATATTTAAGAATTTAGATTGTAAAATATTCAAATTAAGTAATAATAAAATTAACATGTTAGCATTTTACCCTATTCTATATATATATATACGTACCTTTTTAATAGTATTCAAAAATTTAAATATATTAAATACTTTTAATAATATCAAATCTTAAATTTAATACTACATACTTATATACTATTATATAAGCCCATATATAAAATACAAAAAATACTAACATAAACACTGTAGTATAGTATAATATAATATTAAAAAGGAGGGAAAGAAAGAGTAGAAATATAAAAGAATAAGGGATTATAGGATTATAAAATTATAGAATTGTAGGATTGTGAGATAGAGAATAGTTTGATGGTTATTTGGGATTTTGTACAAATTGTTATTATATAATTATATAACTTAATATAGTTTATATATAAGATTATGGGAGTTTTAAATTATGCTGTAGGGTTTTGGAAATGGGTAATCTAAGGATTACTTTATATACTTGATTAATAAATTAATAAATTTTGGGGGCTTTAAAGCTTATATTTAAAATATCTATATCGTATATAGAAAACCGCAATTAAGCTTTATATTGTTTATTGATTTTAAAATAAAATATTCAGAGTTGGGCATTGGGTAAAGTATACCTAAAATAACTCAGGGTATAACCCAGAAAATATACTACTTAGCTTTACTTCTACGAGGTAAAATATAATCCTCATAAAATAGGGTACTTATAAGTATTTAGTATATAAGGTTATATAGTATATAAGATTATATAATACATAATAGGCTATATAGTATATATTAGGTTATTTAGTAGTTAGGAATAACTTTTTTAAACAACAACTATTAAACAATCATATAATTACTATTAAACAATCATATAATTATTTTAATGTTATTATATAATTGAGAATAATTTCAATTTTAGATGACAACTATAAAACAATTATATAATATATATCTCTGGGTATTTGGGTACTTGTTATATAGTTTGGATAATCATTTTATAAAATTTTGTTAGGTAGGATATACTACTTATTAAGGCTAAGTACCTGCGGGTAAAGTAGGATACCCAACCCTGAAAGTATTAATGATGATTCAATAGGGGGAGTATGGTAAATATAAAAAGTATGAAGATTTGATATAATGAAGTAAGATTGTTAATTAATTAGGTGAAGAGAATAATATTCAAAATGATAGCTTTCTATTTAAGGGGGAAAAATGGAATCGAATTGGATAAGTTCTTTTGGAGATTTTGATGTTGGAATGGGATAAGATATCATTTTAATTCCTATCTATTTTCTAAGTTTTGCAAAGTAAATATATGAAAATTGGAAGAACAAGAAAGTAGTAAGTATTGAAAAGTAATACAGGCTGAGTTGTAAAGGTAAGGTAAGCTTTAGTAATATTGAATCTGGGTTTTGAGGATGAGAGTGAGTGTTAGGGTGAGATATTTATATCTATATTATAAATATTAAGAGAAGTTTGTAGATATATAATAGAAAGGGAGGAGGGGAGAGGAGGGGAAAGTATTGAATGAAGGGAGAAGAGGATCTTGATAACTATTCTTCCTCATTAGTCACGTATTTTCAATGAGTAAACTTACATGTGGCATTTACTACTAAACATACTATCCTTTACTATTATTCTCTTAAAGATTAGATCCTACATAGTGTACCAATCTAGGTATCCGACGGTACCATTTTTTTATTAGGGGGCTCTACCCTCTATAAATGAAAAAGGGTTGTTTAACTTCCTTTAGAACCCTCTTATAATAAGATTGATAGTGCATATATCATATACCTTACCTCTTCGTAGATGAATAATCCACAAAGCTTAACGAGGTTATAACTTGAAAGATGAAAGATCAAAGATTGGAAAAAGATGTTGAAAATGTTGAAAGGGGGGCTAAGGGGTAAACCCTACTTTAAGCGAATTGTTTACTTCAACAAGAGAGAATCCATTCACCGAACCATTTACTGGGAAAACCCAAATCATATACTTGAACATAACAACAATAAGAGTTTTTTTTGGCAGTCTTAAGAAATGCTAGTGAATAATTCGAATTTTGAAAATGAATATTTGGGTTAGGATAAGGCTTGGGTTTGTAGTGAGGTTTGTGCAATTTTCGAATGAAGAATTTTTCTTGATTCACCACTTGTTGGGTTCATTTGGGGGGAGAGGGGGGTGGCTGGTTGTATAAGAATTGAGGGTGATGGTACTAGTTTTGTGAGTGTGATTTTGAGGATTCTTGGGATTTGATGTTTGTTTTCTTGGAACTGGATGAAGAAGTGTAGTATTTGTGTTAGTTACATTCTAGCTGGTGGTCCACAGGAATGGTCTAGGAAGAAGCTTGAGTGTATACTCTAAGATTAGGTGCTGAAGTACCTTTTCCCTAATATCTGGGAAAGATAAAGAGGATTGATTAATTGATAGTTTTATGGTTGGGGATGTATCTTCTGGTTGTGGAGATGGATCTTCGTTTTGTGACTGTGTTTTGGTGGGTTTGTGTGTTGTCTTGCTTTTGGGAGAATATTATTTGGGGTCTATTATCTGGATTTTGCATATTTCAAGTAAAGATATATATATCTTCCTAGTAGCAGTATATAAGGACCAAAATATGATTATTTCTGTAGAAATTCCTTAGCTCATCGGTCCGTAGATATTTTTCTTGGTTGCTCAAACTCTCTGGGGATTAATTTGGTCTCTATATTGTGGGAAAGCACATGTTTTCAATATACTTAGAATAGTTTAGTTTACTGTTACGTAACTACAAGTTCAATTAATATAAGCCCATTAAAATCCTAAACTTATACTTATCATCGAATTGTACTATTATTATTATCTATTTAACTTTACCCCCAAATCATTTTATTATTAGTAACCTTTATTAATTCTTTATATATTATTATTAAATTTCTAATCTCTATTATCTTTTTTTAGCATACTATCAGGATGTACGTATCTCGCACGACTCTTTCATAATATATAAGGCAAAATCCAAATCAAGATCTTCAAGTTGGGAATAGTCGAGATTTCGATGACGTAAGCGGAATAAGTCGAGGAGATTGTGGTAGAGGTTGAGGTGTTGTCACGCGTGGACTCATGGAGACCATATGGCTTCCTATCAACGAAATCCCAGTATCTTTTAATCTCGAAACTCACCTTATTAAATGCTAATGAGGAGTTAAACGCCACGTGCTAGTGTGGAGTAGATCGCTAGTACGATTGAAAAATCTAGGGCAGGTATGAAGATTCTTGTTATATACCCATACGTTTTTGTAACCTTGTCTTCGACAACGAATATCATCAAGATCAAGTTTGTGCCATCATGTGAACCAACATAAACCTGGATACTACAGTTTGGTATATATATTCTATTTAGTATTCCGGTCTTCTTGGTATGAGCATGAATTGAGGGACTACCTTGTTTGAGTCTTTCTTTTCACGAGTAATTCTAGTATATTTTGTGAGGTCTAATTTCCGATCATACTTTGTGATACTGTTCTGACATCTTTTGGATATTTACTTATTGGTCATCTTTTATCCACTTACCTTAGCCTTCACTGTGAGTATCTTTTACTCAAATATTTTTGGAACCTACGCGCCCTGACGAGTTTTCCTCGAGTACAAGTCAAACCTTTGCTTGAAAACTGTACAATACTCGATTTACTCTCCGGAAGCATCCTGTATTAGTATTCGTACCCAGTTCACTAGGATTGTAAAATATGATAGTCACTCAGGAGACCATTTTAAATATACAAGATCTCTGAAATATGATTAATAGGGATATATTAGGAGTTCGGGGACCTTGATAGCTATATTTGAGCCGCTGTGGATCCACATGCAAACTTCATGGTGCCACGTGGATTTTAATGACTAGATTCTCCAGACCGTTTGTTGGAGGAAGGTCTTATATAAAATGGGTTATACTTATCTTGCTGAAGCATATGGATAGGAGGATCAAATGGCCAAGTATCATACTGGCAATTCATGACTATCAGACCTTCAATGATAATACCAGGGCTTTTATCTATATACATGTTATAGAAAGAATTTCCCCCTGAATCTTGGTTCCCGATATGACGTTCTAGTATAGCCTCTTGTACATTTTCAGTCCATTATCTGATTATAGTTCAGCCGAGTTCCCATTTCTGGTTATTCATTGTCATTTGAATTAATATATGTCGCACCCCAGAACTTTAATTGCAGATCTACTGATACTTCTTTTGGTTTGGATACAATCTGTATAGAGAGACACTCTAGGATTAAACCACTCCCAACTCTGCAAAAGTCAAGCATTGGTCACTTGTTTTTCCCCGTCCCGTCCCATTTTATCCATTCGTATTATCCTGATAGCTCGAGTTATCCGCTTACTTAGTATATAATCTAAAGTGTAACAGTATTGAGGAACGGTACATACCGTGATATTGGGGAAATTCGTTGGGAAAGCGGAACCTTGATGGATAATTGGACAATAAAATATATTGTTGTTACAACATTACGCCTATTTATCATCCCATACCACAGTCAGACGAAAACTTCTTCATCGCCGATATTTCCCTAATTACTTATGCGAGAGATTGAGAAATATAAATATTTGATGGAGGCATACCATCTTACATGAATTTAAAAGGGGGGTTACCGAATCACTCGAGCGCGAACCCTCGTTCCATCACATTCCTAAATTTGATGTCCCCGATTTAATGAATTTCCATAACGGATACCTTCATAGTTCATACCTGCAGACCTTTTATAAACACAAGAGCAAATTCTAGAATAGAACTTCAGGGTGGGGAGACCAAGTGAATACAAAAGCCCGTGTTCTTCAACCCCAGGAATGGCTGGTCATCAATATAATCTCCTCCGCACCTCATTAGAGTGAATTTATCTTCCTAATAATTACACCGAGTTTGAAAAGATTCTTTCCTCTCAAGGCAAAGATGTGATATTTAAGCATTGTGTGTGTGTCTTTTACATCAAAAATCAAAAATCAAAGCCTTCAATGTATATCAAAAACACAAAATAGCTATGCTACACACACCAATAACGTGAGAACGATATGCAAGCTCCCTAGATCCGAAGTCTCCTAGTTGGTAATATTCGTCCGAGACTATATTGATGATTTGAAAAGTCACGGTTGGAGCTTATATGCTGTCGAACCTTGGTTGGTATATTTAGTGCTAGTGAAAGAGTTAAATATCGTCTGAAATCTTGAGCATTGCCACTAAATTACACTATTTTCCGGAAATTCTGGGCTGAAAATGATTTATAATGACGTATTGGAATGGAATGGTATAGTGAGAATATCAATACACGGCTGGCGAAGCAAATCCGCATTCTTCTTTGGTGCGACCGTAAAGGATGGTAATTAGCAAGTCCAAAGTACCAGAATCTTATAGTTTATATATCCATTCGCGTTACTAATTTAAGTCAAGACCCGCGACCCACCTACTGTATGCCAAGTCTTTTATTGTTCATCATTCAGGCATAAGCCCACAAGATTCAGATTGCGTATAGGTGAATGTAAGAGACGACTTACTGTTACCTAACGGCGATTGTCCGGTGTTTCAGTCTTGGATCGATGTTACAAGCTAAAAGAGGCTATACAACGCCTTCATTTTAATGGTTAGGCAAAATCCTTAGGGAAACTTTGCGAAACGGAGATTATGCAATCGAACAACGAAACTTTGGCATTTTGCTATCGCAAGCAATTGTAATTTAATAGCTTTGATATTCCTTTCTTTTAGAAAGTAATGAAAAGTTTTGGCTTGTGTACTATGTTGATTCATTGCTTATTCCATTTAACACTTACAACCAAAGAATTAGAGAGGCATATATAAAATACCTCCATGCCACTAGTCTTTCTACCTTCAAGCAGGAGCGGTTTAGTGAAATGAAGTTGACCAATATTTTTGTGCTGGATTATTGGCTCTGGTTATAAGGTGCGATTTCTAATTATATGCTTTAGATAGAAAATCACGACTGTCGTTGTATTTTATGGAGTTGAAATGATATTGCCTGGGGTTGGTGACAACAGGTATGGAAACGATAACAACGAAAGATAACTTTGATATGATAGTAGTAGATGAAAAATTACGATTGTTGTTGTATTTTATGGATTTGAGATGATATTGCTTGGGGTTAATAACAATAGATAAAGAAACGATAACAACGAAAGATAACTTTGAGATGATAACAGCAGTAGTATAATGATATCATAAGGTTGCTTTTCAATCGATCTTTTTCTTCCTACATCATTCCCCTCAACCTTCCAAACCTCCGAGTTAAATCGCAGCTACCAACATTCCAAAGCAGTATTGATAGATGGTATTGCAAATGATACCCTAACACTTTACTTTTCGAAGCTCTCCAGCTAAACTCTCTCTTTATATTCCAGAACGAGGCGATCATCACTGCACATATCAACGAATTCAGTATTAACGCAACAATCCTCGCTAATTCCCAGACTCCTTCTTTCTTTTAGGAAATGCAAGCGATATAAAACACATCCAGTAGTAGCATGATCCCTCAAACGAACGCGCGGACCAAAAAGGGGCTCGCTTAATATGGCAAGTTGGCAACCAAGCCCAAAATCAAATGTGTATCCCGATTTTGAGCGTAACGCAGGGTGAAATTTCTCCGATCTTTATAAATCCATAGTTCTCATCCTTATTTAAGAAATCATGTTATCGAAAATATAACAGTAGCGATAATAATCTAACGGCAGCGGAAAAATCATTTCGACAATGAGAAATCTTTCCTACTCGTTTGAAACGATATCCCCACTTAAAACCGCACAGCCACAGTAGTGTAACTGCAACTTTTCGAACCGGCAGGTGCAGAGGTTGTAACAGCCTATTGAATCCTGTTTGCATCAGTTCGTCAAGTTATAGAGCTATGAGATTTCCCCATCTTCTTAACTCTTAAGCAAACATCAAATTTCAAGTTTCTCGGAAATGGGATGTCCCGTTCCGTACACTTTTGTTCTATCTTGATAGTAAACTAATTCACCATTTTGATTTCTCATAATTGTATTTGATCCTATTTCATATTATATCATATCATCTCATCCCATAATCATAGATTACAAAGATAAAAGAGTAACAACGGTAATAATAACAACGAGAACAACAGTAACAAGTCTAACAAATATTCAATTACTACAATAACGACAATGACAATAACAATAACAACAACAACAACAAAACCACCCCTCTGATATATCCCAACCAAACACACCTACATCCTAAAAGTTTCTAGATAAGAAACAAACCAGCTATCTCCTCATCATAAAGCAAAAAGTCTTCTATTGAAAATATCAACGAGTGTTTTTTCCGTCTTAAAAGTTAGGGCTACTTTGGCAACCAAAATCCGCTCTTTTTTCTGCTTTTTTGTATAATAGCGGATTCCGTAATATAAAGAAAAAGCAAAAAAAAAACAGCGGTTTTGAAATCTTTTGTTATAGCTTTGGTTACCATTTCTACTATTTAACAATTATAAACTTTAAACTTTAAAATATAGTATATTATAATGATTAAAAAATACAGAAAAAAAGTGTAGGAAGCTTTTAACCAGTCCACACTTTTCAATCTGTTATCAATTTTCTCATACAAAAAATAAACAAAATGTAGAAAAAAATTTAAAGTTTGTGGAAAATTTAAAGTTTTTTTAAAGTTTAATTAAAATTTTGCTAAAATGCAGAAAATCTATATTTTGATAGCTAAAGCTAAATGCAGAATATTTAACAGAAAAAAGAGGAATATATAGCAGAAAAGAGCGGATTTTAATTGTCAAAGTAGCTTTTAATCTAATTACTAGTATACTTCTCCTAATCCAGAAATATCAATATTACCACCCCCCCCCCTGAACAAAGATTAAATTGTAGGCTTAGAGAAGAATAAAAAATTAACCCTTTGTTCAGAGGGGGGGGAGTACAAACACAGTTACTATAAACAAAATCCCACTTCTCACATCCACTCTTCACCTAGGTAATAACCTCAACCTTTGCAGCTCAAAACCCCAAACCTCGCTATTATTCTAAATAAAATTCTTAAAATCTACCTACCAAGTAATACCCACCAAGTTCAAACCCAGCTTTTCTAACCAAGCTTTTCTATATATATATCAAAGATAACCAACGTTACTTCTTAACTAAATCCCTCTAATCCCTCTAATCCCACATTTTCCACCCCCATCACCATCACCATCCCCTTCCCTTCCCTTCCCTTCCTCTCCAATAATACTATAATATAGGATATCATCTTCGCCCTGTTTCTCCAAATTTATTACATCCATCCCCTTCCATTATGAAAGAATAATTTCATTTCTACCCTCCCCCTCAACCTCAACCTCCATTCTTCATAAATTTTATTAACCCCCCCC
>NGKG01000008.1:178225-208101 GCA_002162505.1 Myriosclerotinia scirpicola | reverse complement strand
ATATAATATAATATAATATAATATAATATAATATAATATAATATAATATAATATAATATAATATAATATAATATAATATAATATAATATAATATAATATAATATAATATAATATAATATAATATAATATATATATAAATAACTAAAAAATTAATAAATAAATAAATAAACATTAATTAATACTTATATTCAAAAAACTATTAATTAATATTTATATTTATATTAATATATATATAAAAGTATATAAAATTTAAAAAATAATAAATAATAAATAAATCAAAACTTTTTTTATAAAAATATATAAAAAAAATATATATAAAAAAATATATAAAAAAAAATATATAAAAACATATATAAAAACATATAAAATTATATATAAATAAAATATAAAATATTTAATTGTTAAGAGTGTATAGTATATATATAATCTAGGAGTTAGGCTAATACAGTTTGTATAATATAAATATAAATTCTTTTAATAGCTAGTTTTTAATTCTTTATAGTTTACAATTTTAATTAAAATACTATTTTGATTTTTAAGTTTTAACTCTTGTATTTTGTAACAAAGTAAACTATTTATTAATAT
This sequence comes from Myriosclerotinia scirpicola, assembly GCA_002162505.1. Lineage (NCBI taxonomy): Eukaryota > Fungi > Ascomycota > Leotiomycetes > Helotiales > Sclerotiniaceae > Myriosclerotinia > Myriosclerotinia scirpicola. The sequence goes on along the minus strand of NGKG01000008.1, from coordinate 207,516 downwards.
ATTTAGCTTGTCGAATGGTATGATTTTTATGCTTTAAAAAAGCTACGATTTTTCAATTCTCTGATTTTTTAATCCCCTAATTCTTTGGTTCCCTAGTCTTCTAGTTTTTTGGTTTTTTGGCTTTTTGATTCCCTAGCTCTTTGGCTTTCTGGTTCTGTTCTAATACTATAATACAATTAATTCCGATGTTATAGTATAACTCTTGATTCTTAAATACTATATACAATTGATTTCGATATTATAGTTATAGTTATTGATTTCTAATTCCTAACTTAATTAAATATTCCTATTTAATATTATAGTATAATTGATTCTTGAATGTTATGTTTATAGCTAATTCTTTATTTTTGCCTAATTTAGCTAATTACTATAGTTATAGTTTTTGATCCTATATCTTCCGGATTTTTGATTTCCGGCTTGATCAAGTACCCCCGCTCTAATACTATAGTATAGCTTTTGATTCCTGATTCCTGGCTTGTTTAAGCACCCCTGCTATGATGCTATAATATAGCTGATTCTTGATTCCTAGTTTGTTTAAGTATTTTTGTTATAATATTATAATATAGTTGATTTTTAATTCCTAGCTTGTTTAAGCACTTTTGTTATAATACTATAGTATAGCTGATTCTTAAGTTACACAAAGGCATATAATATAAAAGAGAGGATAGTGTTAAAGGTGTACGGTATATATGTAATCTAAAAACTAGGCTAGTATAGTTTGTACAATATAAATATAAATTCCTTCAATAGTTAGTTTTTGATTCCTTATAGTTTATAACTTCAATTAAAATACTATTTTGATTCTTGAGTTTCAACCCTTACACTCCGTAATATTAATACTATTAATAAGTAAAAATATTTAATATTTTTTATCTAAATTCAAATTTAAATTTTTATATTCCCTTCTCCTTTCCTCTCTTTTATTTCTTTTCTTTATATTTCCAAGTCTTTTACATCTTTCAATTTTTAATAAATTATAAATAATCTATTTTTTCTTTAATCCCTTTCAATTCCCCCCCTCCCTTATCGGATAACATCAAGTTAACCTTCTTAGTATATCGAACCACCCTACCCCACTCCATCATCCCATCCACTACACACTCACAAGAGAAGAGAGAGATAAATGCAAATGAAACCAATTGATCTATTCATGCATCGCTGTACTCCACAATCACGTGGTCGATATTGTTCGCTGTAGATGAATAGACCAAAAGTCCTCGCTACACTCCTTGGACATGCTATCCCCACGCATCCATCCCAGTCCCTAGAAGAAAATACCACCCATTTGATGATCTCATCAATCAATCATCTATATATACAAATGTATCATCTCATCTTGAATCATCTCAGCTCATGCCAACCCAACCCATTCCCCAATCCCCCGTTTCCCAATTCATCCCAGTGCATCTCCACTCATCTAGAGTCATGAAGGTTGTTGTGATTGCCAGGTAGCAAGAAACAAAGACATAAAGCGCGTAAAACAAAAAAAACCTCCACCTAAAACACCATCGCAGAAAAAAACGACTTAAAATAATATCGCATGTGTAAAACGAGAGTGCCTCCAAAATATCCTAGGAATCCCAATGAACGTTTTTCTTTTGTCTTTCCTTTTGTCTTCACGTTTTCCTATCCAATCGGATGATCCATTTTCCTACTCTTTCCATCTCTTCTAATAAGAAAAATCGTACAACCCTCCAAACCGAACGGAAATCTCAAAATATGTTTGTACAATAGAATCCAAGATTCTTCATCCAACGACTAGTAGGATCACTCGTGTGCTTATCATCGTAAAAAAGGAAAAAGAAAAGACTCTTGAGTAGAATCTAACAATAACCATCGAGCAAGCCATCTAATTCATCCAACTCGATAGTTTCCGGACTTCTCGTATCGTAATCCACGGCTACAGGTTTCATAGCGGGGCTATTCATAAAAGCCGCGGCAACCGACACATTTGGGCGTCGACTTGCTTCGAGAAAAGGATCGGATTCCTCGGGTTTCGCAGTGTCTAATTCTGATGGTTTGGCCATATCTAGTGGTGTGATGCTATTGAAATTCCTCGTTTGCATTCCACGAGCCGTTTGAGTGAATTCCCTTTCGTCTTTCTCGAGACCCACCGAGGACGCACGGTTATTCCTCACGGGCCGTTCAAGGCGCCCGGGTAACGAACCAGTGGGAGTTGGAGGCGTAATCGACACATCATCATCGTATTCCTCCTCGGAAGATAAGTCGACTTCAGGTGAATCACAACGAAGTCTTTCTATCTCCTCTGTTCCATCGGATCGTGAATCTGCGCTTGATATAGAAGGAGAGATGATCGTTCGTTGAGGGAATTGTGATGGGTCGGGAATTGGTTGATGTGGGTAAGTCGTCAGATAAAAGTATGTTCTTCTCGGATGTACAGTTTCCAATTCTTTCCCGACTGGACACGGTGATGACGCAGTCCATGATCGTTTTAAATATTGAGATAATCGAGAGGAAATAATTGCGGATTGATTGGCAGATCTATAATTTAATTAATTTCATACTTTTGAAAGAGTAACGGAATGAAGCGCGATTAGCTTTGAACTTACTGATCCACGATTTTAACGCTCTGGGACAAAATAGCTGCGAGTTCCTTAACCAAATGAGGTCTATTGTTTGTTTTTTGTAATTGACGAATAACTGCTTCAACAATTTCATCTTTTATTCCATCCCAATCAATTTGTCTAGGTTTCACATCTTCGACTTTCACATTCTCTTGCTTCACATTAACCTCGACTTTAATATCGTGGACTTCGGGTGGCGGTGATGCCATTTCGCATTTTATCTGCACCCTCTTTGGTGGAGGGGACCATGAACATGAATTTCCACGCGATCGCTTTAATTTTTTTGAATATTGATGTTCTGATGTCGACGTCGCGGTTGAAAGCGGTGAAAGGCGTGCGGCCGCTTTTGATGCGTGAGATTGTGGTAAATCTATGCCTAGATCAGGTAAATACAAAGATTTTCGACGAGTATCATAACCCATGATTTCTGATTGATTTAGAAGGAGTTATTAAGAAGGATGATGAATAAATGGAGAGAGATGATGAGAGATGATGAGAGATGGTGAGAGATGGTGAGAAGGATCGTTGTGTGATTTTCTTGTAAATAGGTAGGTGGTGTTGGTAGAAGGTGGTAGGAGGTGGTAGGAGGTGGGTAGTAGGTAGTTGTAGACGGGAAATAGTTGACCAAAGGAGTAGTTGAGTTTTAGTTGAGTTTAGTTTAGTTTAGTTTTAGTTATGTTGATGAGTTGAGTTGAGTTGAGGAAAGATGGATGAATGGCAAAAAAGGAATAGGTATTAGAATTTTACTCTCCAGCTTGAATAGAAAAATGCGTACAGAGTAAAAGGTTTGTTGTTCCCTTCAATTCCTGCAATAATATGTAATAAATAATAATAATAATATGATCTTCCCTCGTAGCGACCGACCGACGGGTTAATTGATTAATTGATTAATTGATTGATTGGATCAATTTTAATTGGATACAGGGAGGGACCTTTCGGAATGTAGCAGATGGGATGGCGTGGTGCGGTGCGGTGACACAAGAAAGGAAAGACTAGGGATTCCAAGTAAGAGGTTGGAATTATTGCTGATTTTTTTCGATTTTTTTCTTTTTTTTCTTCTTTTTTCCACTTTATGATGATGGTTGGATTTTGATTGGTTCTTGATTGGTTCTTGATTGGTTCTTGATTGGTTCTTACTAAAGGCGGTAAGGGAGGCGATTGGTGACTGATAATCTCAAAGTATATGATAATCGATACGTCAATGTTTATTTTGGCTTGTGTTATGTGATGGTTGAAACGGTTCGTTATAAGATGATGGATAAATGGGAAAGTTCAATGGCGGTTTCAAAATGTAAAATTTGTTATTGGCAATGGCAATGGCAATGCAATGGCAATGGCAATGCAATGGATGAATTGTAATATGATAGATGATGAACATAAAAACGAATAGACACAAATTAAATGACCTAATAGTAGAATCGTTAGATACCTAAATAAACTTTGAATATTGAAGCTATCTATCTACCTAGTAGCTATCTACCTAGGTACCTACCTTGCTACCTAGCTATTTACAAAAGTAAAAACGTGTGATAAGCTTATAAGTCGAGAAACAAGAAAATGAGGGGGGGAATTTCAATCTACTCAATAATATTGAATTCAATCTACAAAGTAGGGGGGCCAAAAATAAGAAAAATAAATGGCAAAATTGTTATGACAGGCTTTAAATTTGGCCGCTGGCTTGCTTGCTAACTAGATGGAGGGTACCGGTAGTATTCTTCGGCGTTAGCCTTTCAATACACTGTACAGTAGGTACAACTTACAAGTCTGTACAATTCCCATAGCTGCACAGCACATTGAATTTGAAGAGATCGAGTCCCTTAGGTTCAGATTCATCACTAACAAAGAGGAGAACTCCAAACCATTCATTATGATTCAATATTATTGCATTGAAATCGACATCTGATAATCTGTCGATAAAGTCAAAAAGGTTGACCAGTGACCAGTGACCAGTAACCAGTAACCAGTAAGTAACCAGTAACCAGTAACCAGTAACCACCCACTTCCATTCCCGATCCCCTCAATTCTAAGGGTCCATTATCTCAAAAGGATTATTATCACGACGAGAAAGACATGCCGAAAACTTCCATTTTTATCAAGGGTTACGAGGTACGCTTTAACGAATTCTTACCGAATAATATGAATGAAGGAATGCAGGGTCTAGTCACTAGTCACTGGTTAACTTCATATAATTGATCTAAAGCAAAAAGTACGAGTGGTCTGTTGGAACATGGAAACGAAAGAAAAAATCCACATGAATCGTATATTATATATGGGTACGTACTGGCTCGTGGCGAGTGTAATCCACCGAGGGGCTTTTTGAGAGGGGGGGATATTCCTTGAAAAACTAAAGGAATAACAGATGCCCCTCTAACTCTCTCTATACTAATAACTTTCCAAAAGACCAAGGTGGTTGATGTTGATGTTGATCACACTAAATACATACGCGAAGGTCAATGTCATGAACGCTAATTTACCGGTAAGTAGTGACTGAACTCTCTTTTTACCGACCGAAAGTAGCTAAAACTATGACGTTCTTCCAGAGCTATCTACCTGCTATTTGAATACAAGTACAAAGATACGAGTAACCATAGGAGAGTGGTTGAGAAAGAATCATTGCTTATCACATTCGAATGAGCACAAGACATCATACCAATCCCCCGACCGCCCCATCCATCCATCCATCCATCAACCCACCAACCCACCAACCCACCAACTCACCAACCAACCCTCTCAGGAACGATTCGCACAATTACCATCCATTTCCACAACGTCAAGCTCCACAACCCAAAGCTAGATCCCCGTTCAAGGTTCCTCCATCCACGGTCCACCGCCAGGATTCCCCTACAGCCCGAGCGGATCTCCCTCGTCGTCTCGTCAACCCTGAAACTGCCACGCCCCACCCGCACCCAACAAGCCAATGAAAACCCAGCGGTTTGGCCAAAAGAGCTTCAAACATTCATTCGAGAGTTAGCGTCGTGATGGGTTTCGCCAACCGAACGGTCTTGACTCTTCCGACTCCACTACTTTTGCAGCGCAGGCGGTACTACACATCCTAGACTCCTAGTACTTGTTCTTAGGTGGCAGCTAACTTCGATTCTTTCTTCTGGAATTTGGGCTTTCCAAGGCCATAATTTGGTGAAGGGAAGGGAAGGGAAAAAAGGAAAGGAAAGGAAAGGAAAGGAGATTCGATCTCATTCTAGTATAGTATACAAACATTCAACTTTCAGGGTCTTTAAATACCCCTCTTATATTCAAACCATCATCCACAAGAATCCATTCTCTCTCCTCTCTCGAACGCGGAGAAGAATCTCTTTCGATAATTTCTCTCGCAAGAATCATCGTGAGGTGAGATGAAAGAACATTTCCCCTATGAAATGGTCGCTAAGAGATTACCTACCTACCATCCCACACATCTTCATACATAAACACCACCCACCACCATCCATCATCAAACCCGGCAGTCATTGGCCAATACGAGTAATGTGTCAGACGATAGATGCATGAAATGCACACTGTACCAGTGTACTCACTACATACTGCACGGTGCACATTCGCCAAAGATGGCGCTGTGCCAGCTATACCTAGTACCTACTGATGAATCGGTACGCAGTACAGTCACACAGCTCTACTATGATACATAATTCCCCACCCCACCCTCCAACTTCTCGAAATGCGATCGGCCGCGCCTTTTTCAAGGGGGCATTATTATTGGAACTTGGTTGAGAATTACCTACGCTTTGACGAGGCTGTGGCTGGTATTCTGCATTCCTCACCTCACGCGCTGGACATACTCTGTAATCACTCTCCAGCCATCTCATCTCCTTCCACCCGCCAAGCAACATGGTAGCCTTTCCCCGCGAAAAGTGAACTCGAAATTTATATTTACGGTTAATTCTCCCACTACTTCGCATCGCTTCCAACTGCGTTGCGATACGTAGCCATGCTCCGGTAGGATTTCGCCTTGGGGTTTGGACTGTAGATGCTAAGATTACTCTGTACATTTTCTAGAAACTCAGATCCGGTTGCATCTTAATCCTACTCCTTTATGCATACAGTATACTATACAGACGGCACCAGATCGTTCGCGCTTCGGGAATCAGGGCTTTATCCTTGCCCTGGGGATCGAGCCGAGCCGAGCCGAGAGGAAATCCCTTCTAGATTCTACATACGCAGTACATCATCGAGAACCGAGCTCTCGAGTCTCGAATCCCCATCGTATTCCTCCCTCGACCTTTCTCTCTCGAGTCTCGAATCCCCATCGTATTCCTCCCTCGACCTTTCTCCCTCGACCTTTCTCCCTCGACCTTTCTCCCTCGACCTTTCTCCCTCGACCTTTCTCCCTCGACCTTTCTCCCTCGACCTTCCTCCCTCGACCTTCCTCCCTCAACCTTCCTCCCATACCTCCTTCCTTCTTCCTTCTTCCTTCTTCTTCCTTCCCCTCGCTAATCTCCGAACCACTCCCCATCATAGCATCATCCCCATTCACATCTTGCAGAATCCAGATAGATCAACAAATACCCCAGTATCTCATTCGCCGAATCGCCGAATCGCTGAATCGCTGCCAGGCTACCTATACCATACCCGGTACATAAATCCCCTCCCCCATTTTCCCTTCTCGTTACCTAGTCGTTCCTCATCCTCGGACCTCATCACCTATCCTCGGCCTTGTTATCTCATCATCTCATCATCTCATATCGCATGCCACCATACATATCGTATCATCTGAGCCTCAAAAAAAAAACCCCCGAAGAAAAAAAACGGTCCTTAATCTTCCGCTAATAGCCAGCCCCCTGAATCAATACCTAGAACATCCAACTTCCCCAGTCATCAATATTAATGTCAGGCTGTCAGGAAATGGAAATGCAATAGTTAAGCTGACAATCTTAACTCAAAAGAACTAATACTCGGATTTCTACAAGGGTTAGATATGCATAATCTATGTATAATAATATATAGCCTCCCGAGGTCCTGAGGTCGGAATCATTATTTATGCACATTTCTTGCTTATTACAGCCTTAGGTACCAAATAATCTTCGCTCTGCTTCCTGCTTTTCACCGCCTGTAGACATTGAAGGCAGAATCTCATATTTGGTATTTAGCATCTCAAGTCTCACATGGTGTCTATCTGTGCTCGTACTTATACTATATCCACCCATCGTATTTAATTCTCGTTCCTCCGTTCTCCTTCCTGCCTCATCTTTCCTCCTTCCTCCTTCTTCAGTACACAGTATGTACTCTGCCCCGATTCTAGTGAATCACACAAATTCCAAAGTCTAAAAAGAAAGTCCAAAACACAAAATACCACATAAACATGCGCCCACCCACGCACCACTCGTTGTACAACTCTCCTCTCCTCTCCTCTCCTCGCAAACCGCTGCACCGCACGATTCATTCATTCTTTCCCAATTCCAGCCCTGCGGGAAAGTTCAGATGGGGTTAGATGTTACTGATTCGTGTCTCTTATCTTTCTACGCACAATGCACCATGCACAATGAATGCACATGTCCCTCACTGCACATGCAAACGTAAAAATTTACGAAAGCATATCTATCCCTCCCTCCCCCGCAGAGATAAAGTGGAATGAATGAACGAACAATGGGTTGCTCGGTCAGAAAATCACCACCACCACACGCTGCATTATTATTGCACACAAATGACAATCGAGAATGTAACCATAAGGCTTAGATCACCCTATGGCCTGGTACTCTCTCTCAAGTCTCAAGCGCCTTGTACAATGGCCCTGTCAGCCTGCCTGTACGCACAGGCCACACTGGCCTGGCCTGGTACATGCGTTTCGCTACTGTCCACAGCCCCTCCAAAGCCTGTACAAACCCCAATACAGTAAGTGGGCAAAAGAGCGGTAAGGCGGTAAGCGCGCGAAAGAGCTCATGGATTTTTTCGATTTTTTTTTTTCGTGCTTGTGGGAATTGTTTGCTGGCTAGTGGCTTGTTGTGTGATGCAGGTTGAAGTGAACAAGGTGGACAAGGTGCAGGAGGTGCAGGAGGTGAACTAAAGCTTACCTACCTACGCATTTCTTTGGCGAGATGGGCGAGAGAGGTGGAGTGAGGCGCAGATGGGAATCTATCTTGTTCTGAGGCGATCTTTTTCTCACGTCATTCGATGAGGATGCGACTCTGTATTTTTAAATTTCTCCCTTCTACTTTGATCTCATACCAGGCAGTTATGGTACTCCAAAAATCCGCGCATGACACAGAAATCAAGAGCTGAAAATACGCACAAAGTGACAAATACAACATCCATTCGTACATAAAATCCTGCGATCCATACAATGCGCATAACCTCCACGTTCATGCGACCATGCAGGTCTCGGCTACGGGCTTTTGCGCTGCTCTACCTGCTGTTCATTTGATTGCCGAGCCGATACCAAGATCCAATACAGTACCGAAGAATGAAGTGAGAAATGGTGATATCTCCGTTCAAAACTCCATATTGAAAGTTCAGGGAGAATGAATTGAGTTTCCGCGCTGTGATAGTTTTATGATTTTTGGGGCGTGTTGTGTTGGAAATGCATAAACGAACCCCCATTTTCGAGAGGCAATTCTGGAACCGTTGTTCAATGGTGGGTCTGACCCCGGATTTTTTTTTCATCGTCATGCAGGGGGGTAAGTTGGATGCGGGATGAAATGCGATTACTGTATTGCGGTACCGTATGATGTGAGGTGGCTTGGCGGCTGGAGCCGGATTTTCACCTGTTGGTTGAGAGCTTGAGACGTGATGCGCTTGGAAATCTAAATCCTGGAACTGGAGGGCCAAAATCCAACTGCCATTCTTCGAATATGGCATACCTAACGTGGGTGAAAATATCCCTTTATGATGGATGAAATAGGTCGGGACTGGGCGCGATGAAGGGGGTGTTTTGAGATTGGGGATTAACGTAGATGGATGAAGGGAGTCGGGAGCTGGAATTTGGTGCGAGGTTGAATTGAGTGCCCTTATTCCATCCTAATACGATGCAGAACAGTTTATACGGCTGTAGGAGTCGATACTGGTATGTTGGTACCTCTAGATTTTTGTCGTATTTCGTTGGGTTGATGGATTTGGTGTGTTGATCATCTGGGTGATTGCGAGATGTAGGGGAGATGTTCATCCTGCAGTAGTTAAGGGACTCCTAGGCTTCTTGCATGGCAATAAGTGTGGGTATTCATCGCCCAGGCGCGTGTAATATTCTCTTTCAATTTTCCGAAACCATTACCGTTGCTTACCTTTTGGATGTTTATTTTTTGGGGTTTCAACGTCGTTACTCCTGTGAGTAATTTTCAATAATTAATGTGAATTAAGGTCGGTATTGCCGTGAGTCGCGTTCCAGTCATTTGACTGCATTGATTTGGGGAATGGAATGAGTTACTTCCGTTTTTCTTCCATCGTTGCAGTTGATTTCACCTCTCAGACAACATCAAATACTTAGCGCCGATATCATCATGAAAACGAAGTAGCATATGTTTCGGCACACATGCGTAGAATGTTTTAGACTTTTCCGATGGCTTGGTTTCGGCATACCCGGTAAAATGATCTAGAATATTCTGGTGGCTTAGGAGTGTCTCTCGCCTTCCTCTGCCCCCCTACTCATTCTTGATCTCCAATATTGAGCAACTTGGAAAGTCGCGGTATTGTAAATGAAAAACTTCCACCAAAATATTCCCCTCTCCGGTACAATGTAGTGAGTCCCCTCAAATTCTACTTCCTTAATTCAATTACTCTCTCGATATCCTTCGTCAATTCAATTGTTCTCCTTGTCTAAAATTAAGCCACATAAGACCTCTTTGTCTAAGACCAAAACATACCACTAAGTACAATTTAAGTTGAGTTGGTGCCTAAAAGTTTTAATCATACCTAGCTTTCCTCAAAATTTCTTTGTTCCCTTAACCTCCTGTTCATCCACCTTAATCATTTTCGTCTTAAACTCTACTGAGGATATTCATTAGTTTGGAATCTGAGGTAGATACCCTTCGAACAAAAGAATATCATGTCTGATCTTTACATGCCGACCCCTACATTCTACTTCTGCAATGAACCAATATTTCGAAACAGAACCAATGGGTTCGTCACAGTCCTACATCCCGTATGTTCTGGTGGTTGCGACGGTTCTTTCGTGAGGTATACATATATGGCTCAGGCTGGCTCTCCATTAGATGAAAAGGCCAGCAATTCCAAAAACAACACCCATCGATACATTCTCTACGAAGGCAATCAGTCACATACTTCTCACACCTGAATTCAATCAATTCCGACATACATCTGTGAATACCCTTTTCCTCTTGTCCACCTTCTCCCTAAACCTCCTCCTTTCCATCCCACTGACTTCAAATTAGCTCGCGATCCACACATCTCCAAATTTTCAGCACCATCTACCCTTTCTGAGAAAATGCGTTGTTACTCGTGCCCAACCGACAATCCGACAGACCTCCCTAACTGTGAACGGTGCAGAGCCGTTATGCCCGGGTGCCGGGTTATAGAGAGGATAACCGTAGAACGCGGGGCTGGTCAAATCGCAACAGTTCAGCACGAAGGCCGTGTTGCAGTATGGAATGACGATTCTTTGGGGGATGACGGACGAGAGTGTCTGAATATCAACGTCAGCGCATTTGGCGTCCAATGCTCGATTGTGGTCGATGGTCATGGATCCAACCGTGTCCGAGTCTCCACTGTCAGAAATGTCGGACAACGGGCTAGGTCTGCTTCGTTGTGACTTGGTGTCATTGGGCCAGTTGAAGGGCAAGGGAAAGATGAGATGAGGTGGGGGAAAGATGAGATGAGGTGGGAGTGTGTGTGAAGGGTCTTTGGGAATTGTTAGTGAGGATGAATCGGAAGACGCGGAGGGCTTGGCTGCACGCAATGTTGTGAGTGCGAATTCGGCGGATGAGGTTGGGGTTGCTGCTTCCACATTGATGTCATTCATTAGGCTAGGCAAAGGGCAAGGGCAAGGGCAAGATAGATGGGAGAACATGGGACGTTCAGATTGTTCTTGTCTAGCTAGGTCGATGGAATATCAACTGGTGGAAAAAAAATTGCTTCCAACTATAATCGTGACCACTGCTATCTACAAATCATTTCATGTTCAACAACTTTTTCCTCTGCTCCACGCTTAGCGCCTTGAAAGCCGCCAAAGCCGTGGCTTCCTTCTCCTCCAAGCTTAGTGCCTTGAAATCCGCCAAGGTTTCTTCATTTTCCTTGAAAGCCTCCAAAGCCGTGGCTTCTTTCTCCTCCAAGCTTAGTGCCATGAAAGCCGCCAAGGTTTCTTCTTTATCCTTGCGCGCCTGTTCCTTGAGCCTATAGAATTCAGCAACCGACTCCATCCACTCCGCCTGGGTTTGCGGCTTGAAAAGCGCCATATATGCCTTTTCCTTCTCCTCCGAGCTTAGTGCCTTGAAAGTCTCCAAAGCTTCTGCAACCTGCTTAGCCGCCTCCCCCCTGTATTGATTGCGGTATAGAATGACTCCCTCAGGATACGTATTTGTTTCCATAAAATAGCGAGCATAATTTGTGCATTGCTTAATAGACTGTGGATGATTCTGCCACGGTTCGATTTGATCCCAGTCAAACTGATTATACACACCTTGAAACTCGCTGGCAAACTTAAGTTCTTCCTTTGGCCATGGCCCGAGTTGGGCTTTCATCTCCCTAACTAGAACTGCATGCCAATTGGGGTTTTCTATTACCTCAGTTTTCATGGCCTCCCACCACTCTGGAAAATACCCTCCGGACTCCCAATCGATGATACCGGTAACATGTCCATCTTTTACCATAATATTAACCGCGTTCAAATCACCATGCGTAAGCACGTATGGTCCTTTCACAGGATATCTCTCCTTGAAGTCCTTCCATACATCTCGGCGAGACTCTTTCAATCGAGGTTCGGTACGAGCCCACCACTCTTCAACATCATCTGTCACGAACTGTATCCTGTCTTGAGCACCTAGTCTCCTGTCTCTTAACAACGAACCATCTGGAGCTTCTGGTTTTGTTGAAGTAAACTTGCGCAACTGTACAAGATATTGAACAACTTCCTTAGCGATAGTACCTGCGTCTCTACCCTTATGTTTTTCAAAATATGATTCTGCCGTCTCGCCTGGAATTCTTTCCATCATGATGAAGTGACTTTTATCGTCCAACCAATAACGCATGTCTTTCGCTACAGGTATCGTTGAATTCTTAGCAAGAAAGTTGGACATTGAAACCTCAGGTCCCAAATAACTAGGCCGTCCACATTCTAACACCTTCCTTTCTTTTAAAACATATTTATTACCAATAAACCATATACCTCTAGTAGAATTACATTTAACCTTGACATTACTTATATATGCATGATGTTCTTGATGCTCTGCAGACCATCCACAATTGTGACATATCAAGAAATCTTTTCTTTTGGGAACATACGCTTCATACTCTTCTTTCGTATTCCCTTCGAATGGCTTATATAATGTCATTGTGCTTGGAGAGATGTGAACTTTGAAGTGATGAGTTCGATGTCGCGAAATGGTATGATACTTGATGATAGGAAGTAGTAAGGCGAATCTGATTACAACTTGTGAAGGTAGATGAAGTAGAAATATTTCTTGGATTTGAGAAAAAGGAGTCATAGAAGTAGACTATTGAGAACAAGGAAAATAGAGCTTAACAATAAAGATGAATTCCGTGATCATTCTAATGAAAAACTATACTACATCGGGATAAACCTTTCATGATGATTATCTTTGTGAAGTATAGGGAAAATGATGTTCAACAAGAAAAATGTCTTCTTATTCTTGTACTAAAGAAGGCTTTTAGGTCCCAACTATACTACATGCGGGCACACTCGATGAAATGTTTTATCTTGGTCACCGATAAGGAAGACAACCCTCAATAAAGAAAATCAAATTTGCTATCGCCAGTCTGTATATGAACTATACCTAATGCGAATGTAACTTATGTGATCTCTTTGATCTCTCGAAGTTCTGGATACCTGAGCCCCAATCTTCTGGGTCCCCAATCCTCCAGATCTCCACCTACTCGGCCTATTTGAGTCCTAACCTACCCATCTTAGTAACTCCCACCCACCACCCACCACTTAACCTACCCCTCCACCTGCCGTATCAAAGACCCCTCTCATCCCTATTTCAAATCCACAAGCATGCCACGCAAGCGATGGGACACAAAGGATGAGGTTCCCCACTAACGAAAGTAGACAAAGAATCAGTACAATTAGCGCTGTACTTCCTATACGACCACTTTTATGTAGATTTGCGCCGAAAAGACAAAGATAGGAATAAATCGGATGATTTGAAGGAAACAACAACGACTTGAAAGCGTACTCTGCATGCAAGAAGTGATTGGTTATGATGAGAATAAGTAATCAATAAAAGAACCCACGAACAAAGCAAGTCATCATACGCGATTGCGATATCCAGTCTCATCCACGCTGAACAAAAACCTTGGAGCATATGTCGGAGACCTGTGGATACTCAAAGCACAGGGTGAATAAAACCATAGAATGGGTTGGTATGGAAGATGCTTCCATGGCGCGGCTTGCCGCGGATAGTCCCGACACGGATTTTTAGATTGATGGCACGAGTATAATGAGAATGGAAACAACAGTCAGTGTATATAAAAACCGCAGAGATACATACACATAGGAATCAATACACGAAGACCTACCATAAGCCTTTAACTGCAACAAGTCCATCTATCCGCCCACACAGATGTGAAATTTCGCAAGCTATAAAAGGCAGACCTTTTACCTCACCCGCACCAGGCTTCATGATCTCAGCGCTGTTGTGGTAGTATTCTTACATGCATACACTGAAATCAGTCCGTGTAGTCGTTGCTAGACCGTGATTTGAGAACCTTACGGCAATTGATCCACATACCTAGGTATTGTTTATCTTCCTAGCGCATTGTTGCGTAGATATTCACTCTCATCATTGATAATTGATTATGCGCCTGGTCTCCGAACGATGGCAAATAGTGCTTCCAGAGGGAAACAAGTACTCAGGTTCATAAAGTGGTCTTGCTTATATCTTAATCTCTGGATGCAGAATGGGGCTGTGCCAAGCCTCCTCCCAATTGTATCGAAGTCCCTAACATTAAAGTCCCTAACATCCGCGTATCATCCAAATGTGGGCATTCAAGTGTGGTCAAATCGAAGGTGGTCGGCTGGCGCACCGCTCTCAATTTTAGAATGTAAAGTGGGGTCCTTGGGTTTGGCGAGAATTTGAATATCTCCAATCCATTATCAAGTGCCTCCAGGGCTTTCTCTGGACTTCCTCCATCTGTTTACGTACCTACCCAGAAACCTCCAATGCTAAGGGGGAAAAAAATCATGGGTTGAGATGGAAGACTAGTAGTGCCCGCTAAGGACGTGCCCCTGGTACCCAGTACTGAGATTTAAAATGGCAAAAAGTTCAGGCCCGCTACATGCCCTACATCTTTGCTGACCAGTCGTTGAGTGTGTATCCTTGACTCCGAAGGGATCGAATGCTCCCCACAAAGATACCACTTTCGCACCTCGAGTTGTTGTGTCTAACCGTTAAGCTAGATTGTCGCTTTGTCAATACCACCATTTGACGAGAGGATTTGCGGTATTTGCTATTATATTGATTAAGCGAAAATGCTTCAACTCTTGATCTTGCAGTCCGAAGCTAAGTAGTTGATTCCATTCATGTAAAACTCTTCCGGCAACATTCCACACGAATACAACGAACACTCAAAATTACGACGACCACCAAAAGACGACGATGATTGTTTCAATTTGACTCTTAACAAATGCGCGAGAAATATTGCGGAAATACTGAGCCTGGGAAGTATGTTGCAATCGCGATAATATCTTTCAATGACAATATTACGCCACCCACCTTCCAGTCATATCCTCACTTGAGGTATCCCAAATCAATTCCGCCTTCCTCGCGAAATAGTTGACCAAACATAAAGTGATAAGAACAGTTGATGATTCCAAGCATCTGGTCATGGACAATACAACATCAGGATGGCAAAAGATTGGTTCAAGTGAACTGCCACCCCTATGGAGGTAAAATAACAGGATAATCCTGCTCTACCCACTAAAATATACTAAAATATACTAAAATATACTAAAATATACTAAAATATACTAAAATATACTAAAATATACTAAAATATACTAAAATATACTAAAATATACTAAATTGAGGAATAAGATTAAAGTTTGATATTTTGCTGATATCGGAGTGGCAATGTACTAAAAAACTTGGTAATTAGATCAAAAATTAGCCCCTTTTGGAATGATCGAGGAGCTTTCCTTTCTTTTTTCTTTTTAACTCTTCAATTTTTCAAAGGTAAGTGATGTATGATTTCGAAGATAAGTGATATATAATTTCAAAAGTAAATAGTATATAGTTTCTTTGCTTTTTCCATTCGCTTTCCCCCCTATTTTATTCCTTCGTTCCAATACCTTTTTATTAGTAATATATCTTCAACTTTAGTGATAGTAATATAACTATATATATTTAAAGCCAACCAGAAGGACTGGAAGGTTTAAAAACTTTAAATAAAAGCTATAAAATGTACAAAACGGAGAGTATTCTAGCTTAATTTCAAACTTTATTGCTATTTTAATATAATCTCAATCTCAATACACAATATACTAGTAAACCGCGTTTAGAATCCTGCTACTATAGTAGGAAAGTCCTGCTATAGTAGCAGGATGAGTGTAGCAGGAAAATTCTGTTATTTTGCTTCCATAGGGCAAGGGCGAGATATTTCAGTGACGCGGTGGTACCAAGTGTTATTAAAAAATGCCAAAAAGAAGGGCGAAGGGCGCATTCGGGAGAAGATGACTCGAGATGGTGACATTTACATATACATGATGCTGTAATATATGCCGTGTAACTGTCCGTCGACTCCGACAAACGGTCTGCCGTGAAGACCGCCTAGACAATCGTGGTTACTGGAATGAGCTAGTTGTAGCTTGGCGGTAATAGTATGTCCTTAGTATTGACGGACCCAAACTCAATTTTTTCTAGCTAGCCTAGCCAAAAAGGATTACGTGTCCTGGCAAAAACTGGAGTTCAAATAGCAATCGATTTCATGAAACGGATATATTCTCGCTCTTGAAGTCAATCCCATTACTCCCCTGAGATAGCCGAGTTTCTTTGATGAATAATTCTTAACATTCACAAACACGATGTCAGAACGAAGCACCGGGACTCAAAGTCCAGCAAAAACCAAAGGGAAAGGCTCAATTCGTTTGGGTCGTTGGGATACGGAACATTTGGTTACGACTGTACATATCCAAGATGGAGAAAAGCCACTTTTGGCTGCTTCGGAAATGAATACGGAGTACATTAAGCGCACCAAAGAGATATATCAAAAGTATAAGGGTGGGATGAAATCTGGACGAAAAGTTAGCCCAAGAGTTGAAGCCCAAATGGATCTAGCCTTGACCATCTGCAAGAAAATACTGAGAAAAAGGATGTCGATCCTACCATCCAACAAAAAGGAAAGCCTCTACAAGTCATTAGAGCAGGTGGAAGGCGGATTACAGAAAACATATGAAATTGAAGAGCAGATTCTGCAGGCAGAAAGGCTTGCACGTCAAGTAAAGGAGCAATTAGTTGCTATAGAGGGAGAGAAGAAGGTGGTGGAGGGGGAATTGGTGGTTATAGAGGGAGAGAAGGTGGTGGGGGAGCAACTAGTTGTTATAGAGGGAGAGAAGAAGGTGGTGGAGGAGCAATTAGTTGTTATAGAGGGAGAGAAGAAGGTGGTGGAGGAGCAATTAGTTGTTATAAAGGGAGAGAAGAAGGTGGTGGAGGAGCAATTATTATTTGCTGAAGAAGAGAGAGATTTCTCAAAATCTCAATACAATATATTGAGTGAGTTAAATCTCAAAGCTGTGCAAGAAAGAGCCTACGAAAAGGTATTACTCCGTTACGAAGACTATCTCGAAGCCCGCTGTCACTCGTTCAAGATGAGTCCGGGATGGAACAAGGAACACTCTTCGTACTACTGGACCGAGATCCAAAAGATAGTTGAAGAAGAGGAAGCGTTGTTAGCAGCATATGAAGATGCAAACCATGGAATCAATGATTTAACATTGATCAGACCGGACAGACCGGACACTCCGGTTCGTGATAGTTTGGCTGATGTTGCAAAGCATCTAAAGATTCCTTTAGAAACGATCTTATGGACTATATCGGCATATTCTAGTAGGAACTTAATATGTCATAATGACATAAAAATTCTCGTTAAGAGAGAAGATTGGTTTAATCTTGCGTTTAGAACTCAAGAAGATTTCGAGACCATTGAGAGAATGCTTCCAGAGGCACAGAAGAAAGACGCTGAACACTTTAAGAAAGCTATTAGAGCTTTTCAAATGGATCATTTTTCAATTTTCGACGTTATACGAGGGCCACATCTTAAGAATGGCTGGGCCATTACAAATTGTATTTCAAACAAAGGTTTAGAAACAGCTAAACGATTGGAGGAAGCAAAGGAGGAAGCAAAGAAAGTAGAGGAAAGGAGAGAATTTGCTGCTATGAAGAAGGCCAGAAAAATAGCATTGCAAAGAGCATCTGCGGAGAGAAGGGGTATAAGCGGTACTGAGGATTCTGCTACTAGTAGTGGGACTGTAATTAGATATGGATCAGTCTTGGATAACGATGATAACGATGATGGTGAAGGATTATTAGGCTTATTATGGGAATAGAAGTACACTGGGTTTGGATTATACTTTAATGTACATTTTGTATGATTAATCAATACAATAAATACCATTGATATTCTGCTCACAACGGAGCCGCCGAAATTACTAAGCTCGAGATATTAAGCCCCATTAATCACGTGAACATAACATGATGTCGGGATCAACTGTGGCTATTTCGTCATCCATGGATTCTTGAAGTGGATCATCCTGTCTTCTCAAGTTCTCAGAACTTTTCGGCCAACCAGAATTTCTTTCCGAGCTGAGCTTAGCTTGACAAACAGATTGCTATGTATGGATCAGTCGAAGATTGTGGCGAGAGTCGAGGGTTGATGGATTGAAATTCTATTGGTTTTGCCGGAGGAGTTATGCCTTGGGCTTAGGAAAGCCATCAGAGCTTATCTCATTTTTGGGGGCTGGTGCGGGGCATTGATATCGTACCGCATTGCACCGTGCATATGAACTCTCCTCCACACAAGCTTTTAGACATCTTTAAGGTTGAGCTGGTGAGCTGGTGAGCTGGTGAGCTGGTGAGCTTACCATCAAAATCAGTGTCAAGTAGGACGAGATCTTGTAAAGGCCAAGTGGAATAGGCTTAAGAGATGAAAGATGGAGCATCTTGGTCCGAGATCTGAGCTGGCAAGTTGCAACCGACAAAAAGGGAACAATACCTAGCCTAGAAGGATTAATGGATTAATATGCAAGTCAGACATTATTATTCCAACTTCCAAGGTCGCATACCTTGAACTCAATCTTTTTACTGCACGCTAAAGTAGTATCCCCGGGGCTGGGCTTGGCTGGGCTAGAGGGGATATATTCTCCGATAGGCTTTATCTAAGTAGCTGGAGGTACCTAGGTAGAAACTTTCTTCTCTTTTCTAGTATAAGGGTAAGCCTCTTAATGACATGGAACTCTGAAGGCAATGCTTTTTTCTTCTCCCTCCTTCATCACATCACATAGTAGCCATTCTATCCCTTCGTTTTTCACACAATTAACCAATTCATTTCTCAATACTCAAGAATCCGTATAAGAGTGGCAAGTTTCTGTTCGTTGCTCACTTCAGATTGTTCCATACAATTCCAAGGTTAGAATTAATCAATACCGCCATTGATGTGGATTGCGTGGTCCAGTGCACTTCACCCGGTTCATTATTCACCAATAATTCAGTAAGTGCTCATCCCATATCGTTGCGCAATCCTTGTGAAAGTCCTCAACTATTGCGCCATCATCTTCCTTTTGTTCTGGGCATTTTAGTGTACCTTCATAGGAGATATGATTCTGACCTCATCAAACAGTTTCCCATCGAGAAAATGGCGATAAATCAAGAATCCCCCGTTATGTCGTCGGAAAATAACTCAAATAATGATGTCAACGACAAATCTACCAAAGAATTTAGCAACGACTACCAAAATTCCGGTGGTATTGGAAATGGAAGATATCCTGAATATAAGAAAGTCAGTTGGCGCAGTACATGGGGATTTGGCCCTGTAACTATTGGTCCAAGAATTGGTCCCGTATTGCCTCATCTTCGTGTGGATGCCGACTCAGCAAGCACTGAAAGTGATGGTGGAAATGATCTTTTGAACAAGCAGATTCAGGCTGAAGAGGGTTCTACGATTAAATATCGTAGTTGCAGTTGGCAAAAGGTCATACACAATCTTCTTATTCTTCGTATGACCGCTAATTCATAGTAGACTGCCGCTCTTCTCTTCTCGGAATATATCTGCTTGGCAATTATGTCTTTCCCATGGTCTTACTCGGTTTTGGGACTTGTACCAGGTCTTATCTTGACTGCGGTTGTCGCTTTCTTGGTTCTCTATACATCTTTAGTTCTATGGGAATTTTGTATGCGTCATCCTGAACTTAGAGATGTTTGCGACGTTGGACAAATGCTATTCGGTGGAAGGTGGGCATGGCATGCAACAGCTGTCATGTTTCTTTTGAACAATACCTTTATTCAGGTATGATAAACACATGTTACGCTCTACGAATGGTAGTTATTAACACTAGCACAGGGCCTTCATGTTTTGACTACCGCAAAGTACTTGAATACTATCACCAATCACAGTCAATGCACAATAGTATTCGCCGTTATTGCCGCCGTTATCTGTTGGGTTTGTTCTGTCCCAAGAACTTTCAGCGCTCTATCTTGGTTAGCAACTGCATCCGCAATCTTCACCTTCATCTCCGTTATGCTCGCCACTATCTTCGCCGGAATCGAAGATCACCCTCTTGGCTATAACCCCGACCCTACCTCCATCATCGCAGCTACAGGTCTTCACGGAGGGGCCCCCACTGTTACCGCCATACCAGTTAAGGGCGTTACATTCGTTGCCGGGTTCAATGCCTTTCTCAACATCTCCTACACATTCATCGGTCAAATCACCATTCCTTCCTTCATGTCCGAGATGAAAGAACCTAAAGATTTCCCTAAAGCTCTCTGGGCCGTTACCATCGCTGAAGTCATCGTTTTCGGTTTAGTCGGCGCAATCATTTATGCTTTTACCGGAAACCAATACATGACAGCCCCGGCATTCGGATCTTTAGGAAAGAAACTCTACGTCGATATTTCCTTCTCCTTCATGATTCCAACCCTCATTTTCCTGGGCGTTCTTTACGCTTCCGTCTCTGGCCGCTTCATCCTCCTCCGCGTCTTCCACAATAACAAACGTCACCTTACTGAACACACCATCAAAGGTTGGACTGTCTGGATCGCCATCTTGGCTGCAACCTGGATCGGTGCCTTTATCATCGCCGAAGTAATTCCTTTCTTCTCTGATCTCCTATCTCTAATGTCCTCGCTCTTCGACTCCTTTTTCGGATTCATCTTCTGGGGATTCGCATACATTAGAATGAGACGGGTAGATCACGGACCAGATTGGATGGAAAAGACTAGTAAGGTGGGGTTGGGTTTCAATATTTTGATCATATTGATCGGGTTATTGTTTTTGGGGGCGGGAACTTATACGAGTGTTCAGAGTATTGTGGATGGGTATAATAGTGGAAGTTTTGGAGGTGCGTTTACTTGTGCTAGTAATGGGATTTTGTAGAGTGGGTTAGAGGGAATAGAAAAGGTGGTAATGAATTGGGAATAAAGTACAATGGAGTACACTCGGATACTTTGGGAAGAACAATACGTCCCTGCGCCCGTATGGTATGCGCTTGGGATGAAAACACAGGGTGGAGTTTTGGAGTTCATCAACCAATAACCTTTGTTCTGCCTTTTGGATATCGCAGAACTTAGAGTTGCTTTTGGATAGGAAAAAGAAATGAAAAGTGATAAAGATTTCGTTTATTAAAGCGGTTCAGCTGATTGGTGCAAGCATGAATAAGAAATGAAAGATAATAACTTTCGTGGTCTTTAGAGGTTTTCTTTATATCCCACGTTTATGGGATGGGGTAATCAGACACATATCCAAGGTCTCAAGGTTCCCCCTCGCTCCCTCATTACCACGTCCTCACGTTATTACATCCTCCCTGATCTTGGTTCCCGACTTCATGATTCTTTCTATATTTTATATATAGTGAACCTTGATACAATAACCTCTTATATAAGTGTAAATATATATACAGCCAACGACAAACACAAGGACAAGCACAAGGACAAGCACAGCAACAAGCACAGGATAAAAAACCCCTAATACCTAAGCCTCCAACTCTAATCTTGAATCACCTCTCCTATCTGCGAGTAATAGGAATAAAGAGGAATAGCGTACTATATCTATCTACCTCTCACCAAAGCCCAACAAAGACGAGCTGAGCCGAGCTTTCATTCCCCATTTCCACGTTCATATTAGCCTGCTTTGAATTTATTTGTAAGATTATATCGGGTTTCATTCTTAAATCTTGAATATTAAATTTTGAAGGTTATTCGATACACTGAACATACGAATTATTTTCACTGATAAGATAGCTTTTGTAGAGTGTTGATGAATAGGTATCAGGACTGTTGTTGGCGAATATATTTCAAAGTTAATATTTCATTCTAGGATTCTAGGATTCTAGGACTTTAATGCTCTAATGGCTTTGTCTCTTTTATTTGGCTATACATCGATGGGTAATGGTGTATGGTGTATGGTTAATGATCATCACCAAAGCTTGCAGGGAAGGAGTAGGGGAGTATAAGGGTGTGCGGGAAAGATTTGGGAGATGCTGATGAGTGGTGATTAGTGGGGGGATGAGTTGAGGGGTAAGTGTAGCATTGACGAGTTGATGGTTATGTTGAGGACTTCGTTGGATGGAGTTTGGTACGAGGTTCGACTTTTGGGTGCACGGTGTATGATGCATGATGCATGATGCATGATGCATAATGCATGGTGGATTATGGATTATGGATTAGGAATGTGGAGGAGTCTTGGATTAGGATATTGAGGTTGCAGTTTTGAGTTTGGGATTTTGTAGTGGGGAGGGAAGAGGTAAAGAGGAATGAGGAAAGACGAGGAAAGGAATAGGATGAGTGAGATATTAACGCGAATGATCGAGCGATATTTCAACTTGCAAGGACATTTGAATTGCATACGGGATAGCGAGGAGGGGAGGTCGGGCGATAGGCTCTTTATGAGGGGGTATGGGTAAAGTATGAAAAGATGTATAAGAAAGCAGGAAAGATATGTGTTGAAGTAGAAGGATTAGATACTGGGAGTGGGGATAATGAGGTGCATCAAGGAGATGCAAGGGGTGAGATGAGTGGGATGAGGAGTGGATATGGAGGGGTAAGTGGGTCCATTGGAAACTCTTGGTGGGAAAAAAGATGGAACGAGCTCTTTGAGAAGTTTGAGGGTTCAAGGAAAACCTTCAAGTACTCATTCAAGTATTCCAAGGTTGTTCGTGAAACTTAATTTCGAGTCCAGGTTACAAAAGTGAAAATGGTATCTGATTCCTCGTTATGAATACGCCACCGTTCCTTTTGGTCCATTCCTTGTAATCATAGAATCATAGAATCATAGAATTTGCTTATTGCTAGCCATCAAAGGAGATATTTGCAGAAAAGACTAATAACGAAATGAGGAATAACAAGTTATTTTTCAGGCATGACACCTCATCTCTCGCATTCATATTTGGTACAAGAAAGAAAATGACTGCATATTGTTACGCAGGCTTGTTCAAATAGCAGTTCGATAACAGATCCTTCAACTATGCGTCGAAACGAAAAGTTAAGACAGGCAAAAAGAATGAAGTATCGAGAACTGAATGGCATCTATGCTTGAGCTTTCCTAATGCGAACCGTGGGGGCGTCGTGCTTGTAAACTGTCTTGTACTCTTGGAAATATCGCTCGGAATCTGCTGCAGCAATATCAAGGTAACGCTATTAATGTGTTAGAGGCATAAGTTGATCGAACTAGGGGTATATTTCATAGTTTACCTTGAGCTTCTCAGGCGACAACTCTTTGTACTCTTCAGCGATACGCGTCACGCAATCACGAGGCTTAATACCAGCAAAATCACCTGATTTCAATCGTTCTTGCAGGAAGAATGACAAGGCGCTACTACGGCTCTTCACCGCTCTGTCATCCTTGATGGTTTTTGGAATGGTGGGTTTCTTGGTCAATCTTCGGATGCGTCGACGTGCTAAATTTGCTAGACGGATCTCGTCGGGAGTGTGACTCTCAACCCATTTCTTGTAGGCGATTAAGTTGGCAGCCCTATTCTCGTTCGCGGTGTGATTTAGTTTCTGTAACACAATTAGCAAGACTTCACTAGAAAGGAAGCGGATTATCAATACCTCCAATTCTGCAGTCGACGCTGCCTTGTATTGAACTGACGAGGCCTTGGCCGCTTCAGTAACACTTTTGCTACCAGCAGCGTTGCCCAGAAACAATACCTGGAAAGCAGTTTCGGGCTTCCTCTTCGGACCCTCTGAAAGCAACGCAGCAATCTTCAGTTCCTTCAACTGCTTTCTCAGTTTTTGTGAATCGGTCAATACCACCTTCTTTGCAACCTTCTTCTTTGGCTTTGGCTTCGCCTTGGCTTTAACCTTCTTCTTGACTGGTTTCTTGACTGGTTTCTTGGCAGGCTTCTTGACGGGTTTCTTCGCAGCTTTGTTTGCAGGCTTTTTGGCGGCAAGTTTCTTGGCAGCAGCAGGTTTCTTCGCAGACGCTGCTTTGGTAGCTGGCTTCTTTGCAGTGGTAGTTTTGGTTTTGGTTTGGGTGGCTTTGGTCACAGTAGCATACAATCGACGCGCCAGGAAAGTTGCTGAGGGAGCTTTCAAGTTGGATTCGGCATTTTGTTGACCTTCAACGCGTTGCAATTGCCAAATGGTAGCAAGAAATCGGTTTGTTGACAAGTGAGATCCGCCAATTCTCTTAATGGCTGCACGTCCAATGTTGGACAGCATGATGACTGTTGAAATGTGGTAGCGTTACAGATACCGGATGTCTCACGAGTGAGATGATGGAATGTAGAGACAGACGATAACGGCGCAGAGGTGGTTGTAATTGAAGTTTGACCCTTCCCTCTTTTTGTACAAAATCACGCTAGTGCTGTAAAGCTTTGTAAGGCCCGTGCGCGTGCGGCAGTACGGTTGCCCAGATACACCAAAAGAACATTAAATATCTTTTGGTAGAGACTTGTAGCAACATCCATCCACCCTCGGGGACTCGTGGAACAGGTAACCACGATCAATTCCATGACTCAATATACATCGAGTATCATCAACTTCATATCCATTTGAACTATTGACTCTGAAGTTATAGACTAAAACTTGGAGGAGAGGATAATTCTATTTCCTGTCATTTTGATCGTTGCCTGAAAGTATTTCTACCCATCGAAATACCGTAACTTGGGCAAAGAATGGCTCGGCACAGGGACTCTCGCTCACCATCGCCAACAGGAAGCCACCACTCCTCGAGACGAATCCGAAGGGATGATAATGGCAGGCGTGATCGAGATCGAAGAGATGATGTTAGAGGACAGAGGCATCGCAGTCGTTCTCGAAGTCCTGACGTGAGAACTCTTACCTTCAGACCCCGCGTCAATCAGCTACAAGATACTAATGATCTACAGCGTCGCGAACGTGATCGAGATATGCCCCGCAGGAGAGATCGTTCAGTAGGAAGATTAAATGATGATTACCATAGATCTGGCCGTCGAGATAGATCTCGAGACCGCAGAAGCTATGCCGATAGGGAACGATCGCCGGATAGGAGACGACGTAGAAGTCGAGAACGAGATTACCGTGACAGGCGAGACGATTCTTATGATGATAGGGCTCGAAGACGCCGCGAGGATTCTACTGACTCATGGTCCCGTAGCAGAGGAGACGAAAATCGCGGACAAACTCCCAGATCAGATAGTGGCGCCAAAGTCAATGATGTGAGTACTCCTGGTTCGCATTACGACAGGTCAATTACTCACAAGTTCACAGGCTCCGAAAGCATCAGCACCCGCAGCGCAAACCGAGGAACAAAAGAAGGCAGAACGTTTAGCTAAATTAGAAGCATGGAAGAAGAAGATGGCCGAGGATAAAGAACGTAAGGAGAAAGAGCTGGCAGCGGGCGGGACTCGAAAGTTACTTGATGCTATAGATCAAAAGGCCAATGGTTCTCCCTCCCTAACCTCGCCCAACTCTCCCGCAACTCCCGCCACCCCTGCGACTCCTGGTGATCTCGCACCACCAACGAATTATGCTGGGAAATTTGATCCGAAGGCAATAGCTAAGAAAGCAGTGGCTAGCTCGAGTAGTGCACACGCACTTGGAAAGGATTTACCATTAAAGGAACTGTCTAAAGCGTCCGCCACCTTAACTTCTACGGTCAAAGGATTACAAGCTGACAAAAAGCCAACAGCTTTCAACAGCACTTCAAAAGGTAAGCAAAAAACTGCTCCTCTATGTTTAATCTTCTTGCTAAGTAGTTCAACTATAGTATCTGCGCTACCTAAGACGAGAGGAAACCTCAGTGTTTTCGGGCTAGGGGCGAAGGCTACTGACAATGAAAAGACGTCTCAAAAACGTGCACTAGATTTTGATGAAGATGAAGGATCAAGAAAGAAACTAGAAAAGCTACCGACCCTACCAATGGCAAACTCCGAAGAAGATGATGCTGCGCTCGCTAACGGTGATGAGGGACAAGATGATGACGACGATGCTGATCTGGAAGCTGCCGGTACGGAAGAAGAGGCCGCAGCAGCCGCCAGAGCTGCTGCAGAAAAGCGCGAAGAAAGATTGCAAGAAGTCGAAGCTCAACCACATACGAATGGCGATGTCCAAATGGAAGATGCTCCTCAACCAGATCCTACCGCCATGGATGAAGACGAAGAAGTCGATCCATTGGATGCTTTTATGGAAGAAATGGGCGACCCTTTTGCTTTACCGAAAACGAACACAACTTTTGTAAAGAATAATAGCAAGATTCAACCACAAGAACCAGAAGCTTTATTCGGGGATGATGATGTGGACCTAAAGACCATGGACGCGGACCCAGATGAGATTCTCGCAATTGCAAATAAATCCAGGAAGAAGAAAGATATTCCAACCATCAATTATGCAAAGTTGGATCTTCCACCATTCCGAAAAAACTTTTATACCGAACCGGCAGAGCTTGCAGACATGACTGAAGTTGAACTTGCCGACTTACGACTTGAGCTCGATGGTATCAAAGTAGCTGGTAAGGACGTTCCTAAGCCTGTACAAAAGTGGTCTCAATGTGGTCTTGATGTGAAATCTTTGGACGTTATAAGAAAATTAGACTATGAAAGACCTACCTCTATCCAGATGCAAGCTATTCCGGCAATTATGTCGGGTCGAGATGTCATTGGAGTAGCCAAGACAGGATCGGGTAAAACTATCGCTTTCTTGATACCCATGTTTCGTCATATTCGAGATCAACGGCCGTTGGAATCCTCTGATGGACCTATCGGTTTAATCATGACCCCCACTCGAGAATTGGCAACGCAAATTCATAAAGAGTGTAAGCCTTTCTTGAAGGCAATGGGACTCCGTGCGGTTTGCGCATATGGAGGAGCTTCTATCAGAGACCAAATTGCTGATCTCAAAAGGGGTGCAGAAATAATTGTATGCACTCCTGGAAGAATGATTGAATTATTGGCAGCCAATTCCGGTAGAGTTACAAACCTTCGACGTGTCACGTATGTTGTTTTAGATGAAGCTGATCGTATGTTTGATATGGGATTCGAACCCCAAGTCATGAAAATTTTCAACAATATTCGACCTAACAGACAAACTATTCTTTTCTCTGCTACCATGCCACGAATCATGGATGCACTGGCTAAGAAGACGCTCCAATCCCCAGTAGAAATTGTTGTTGGTGGAAGAAGTGTCGTTGCGCCTGAAATCACACAAATTGTTGAAGTCCGAGAAGAAAAAGAAAAATTCCACAGACTCTTGGAGCTTCTCGGAGAGCTCTACAATGCAGATGAAGATGCTCGAACACTCATCTTTGTTGATCGACAAGAAAAAGCCGATGACTTATTAAAGGATCTCATGAGAAAAGGTTACCCATGCATGTCTATTCATGGTGGAAAGGATCAAATTGATCGTGATTCTACAATTGATGATTTCAAAGCCGGTGTAGTTCCTATTTTGATTGCCACATCAGTAGCTGCTCGAGGACTTGATGTCAAGCAACTCAAGCTCGTTGTCAATTTCGATGCACCTAACCATTTAGAGGATTACGTTCACAGAGCTGGTCGAACTGGTAGAGCTGGTAATACTGGAACTGCTGTTACTTTTATAACAGAGGAACAAGAACAATACTCAGTAGGCATTGCGAAAGCCCTAGAGCAATCTGGACAAGAAGTACCCGATAGGCTTAATGAAATGAGAAAATCATACAAAGACAAGGTCAAGAGTGGTGTCAAAAAGGAGAGCTCAGGGTTTGGTGGAAAAGGTTTGGAACGTTTTGATGCTGAGCGCGAGGCTACTAAAGCCCGTGAGCGTAAAATACACAAGATTAGTGGTGACGATGATGAAGAAGAGAAAGAAGAGAAGGATGATGATGTTCTACTCAAAGCTGCATCGGTGGTTCAACCTGCCTCTATTTCTACTGCTCCACCGAAATTGCTCGGTGTACCTAAAGGTATCGATCTCGACGGAGATATCAAAGTCCACCGCACCGAAACCGCCACCTCCAGCGGATCCAAGCTCGAAAAAGTCACGTCAGCTATCGATGCAATCAACGCCCGTCTCAACAAAACCGGACAACTTCGCTCTGGCGTCCCAATTGATAATAAAGGACCTGACGCAGGTGCTTTCCATGCCACGTTGGAGATTAACGATTTCCCCCAGAAAGCACGATGGGCCGTTACGAATCGCACTAATGTTGCGAAGATTCTTGAGGCCACTGGTACGAGTATCACTACGAAAGGTAGTTTCTACCCGGCTGGGAAAGAGGTGCAGGCGGGTGGGGATCCAAAATTGTATATTTTGGTTGAGGGGGATACGGAGGTGGTGGTTACGAATGCGATGAGGGAGTTGATGAGATTATTGAAGGAGGGGACGATGGCGGCGGCTGATGCGGAGGGGAGGGCACCGGCTAGTGGGAGGTATACTGTTACTTAGGTGGGATGGGGGGGGGTGGATTGGTGCGTGAGAGGTGTTTTTACCTGGTGGTCTTTCATTCACTTTCAATATTAGCTTGATATGCACTATATGAGGATTCATTATGAGGGACGGGAAGGGGAAGGGGAAGGGGAAGGGGAATGACAACGGGGATAATGATGGGATGGAATGGGATGAGTTTATAGGAATATCATAACCATTCTATCGGCACATATGTTTATATGCTTAACCCTAATCCTGATAACTGCATAAAGTGTTAAATTCCCCTTTCTTTCTTTGCGATCTTCGCTTCATAGCCGACGTATCTGAAAATTCATCGGGCGTTACATCCCCCGAATCGCTTACTCTTTCTTCGTCCCTACTATCCTTTTTCCTCTTCTTTCCCTCCAGTCTGTCTATTCATAAATTCATGAAACTGAATAAGCCGTCCCAAATCCAAAACTCCTGGTCCAACCAATATCATGTTGCTCCGTCCGGACCCCGGGTCAAGAATGATGGATGGATCTATTCAATACGACTA
>NGKG01000008.1:148607-172299 GCA_002162505.1 Myriosclerotinia scirpicola | reverse complement strand
TGAGGATTTGAGGATAAGGGGGGATGGGTGTAAGTGGGGATGTGAGTGAATGGGGATGGGGATGTGAGTGGGTATGTGAGTGGGGATGTAGGTAGCTATATTCGAGAAGGGAGATGGATATAAGGAGGGGTATATAAAGAGGGGGTATGAGTTAAGCGATTGTAGGATTTTGGTATATTATGTAGAGTATAGTTGGGGGTGAGAAGTTGTGGGGATGGGGGATTGAGGGATATAGAAAGAGCTACTTCGTAGGGGGGGGATACATGAGATAAAGAGGATAAATATACTTGAGGGGTTGGTGGTTATTGTTAATGTTGTTGTTCTATGGGGTTTAGTTTTTATTGGTGATGATTGTGGATGAGGGATGGAGGGATGGAGGGTTGGAGGGATGGAGGGATGGGAGAGGAGAGTAGAAGAGGAAGGTAGAAAGGGGACGGGCTCAAACGTATAAGTATAAAGAAAAGAGAGAAAAAAATCTAGGAATTGGGAAACTAGAAAGCAGGGAAATGTGAATGGGAGAATATGAGGATAGCATGGACAAGAGAGAGGGGGATGAGAAAAAGTAGTGGTGCGAGATGATGTTAAGGATGAAAGTGGTATGGATGGATATATGAAGAGAGAGGAAGGTTCCTGGTGGGCTTTTGATTTTAATGGTTGGTGGATTTTGAATGGGTTGAGGTTAGGGGGAAATGGGGAAATGGATATTTACTGTGTATGTTTGGGATTGTTATATTGTGTTTCTTTTTGGGGGGGGATAGGGGGGTTTGGGGATTTGGGGATTTGGGGAATGGAAATGGGAATGGGAATGGGATTTTGAATTTGTGTTTTGTGTGGGATTGGAAGGAGAGGGAGGGAGGAAGGAAGGAAGGAAGGAAGAAGGAGATGTTTAGAGAGTGGGCGGGTTGAGATTCGTATATAAGTTTATATACAAGTATGTGTGTGTGTGTTCTCTCTGATTAAGACTTGAATTCTCAAGGTGTCGAGTCATTGATTTAAGCCGAGTAAGTCCTTGGAAGTTGAGATTTGGAGGTTGAAATTTGAGGTAGTGTTTGGTGATGGTGATGGTGATGGTGATTAAGGGCTAGGGGTTAGGGGATAGTCATTAGGGGATGAGGTTCTGATTTTAGGGGTTTGGGGGTTTCTGGTTTGGTGGTGATGTGGTGATGTGGTGATGTGGTGATGTAGGGTGTTTGGATAAAGGTAAATGGGAAGGGAAATAGGAAGGAGGAAGTGCTTGAATGGAAATGTTTGGATGAAAGTATTTTGATAGTGGAATAGTGAGACAGTGGGATAGGAGTGGTGGAGTGGGATAGGAGGGGTGAGCATATAGTATGTACTTCGTATACCTATGCATAATGCGTCAATGTTTTGAATTTTGAATGGAATGGTTACCTAGATAGAGATGCATAAAGTAGAAGATGTAAAGAGTACAATATAAGATATAAGTGTGAACGGAGAACAGCGAGGAAGAGTCCCAGAACTAGATTCGACATAGCATACAAAAGACAAATGTTACAAAAAAGGCAATTATACGAGTATTCATAATTTATAATAAATATCTCTCTCACATTCCTACATCCCATCCCCCAAAACCCAAAAGATAGATACCCACACCATTCCAACTCATCCGCAAAGTCCAAAATCCACAAAATTTCAAACTAATAATAACGCACATATGTACCAATCCCTCCTGACAGAGTCACCTCGGGAACCTCGCAGTGAGTACGTTATATCAATTATAACTACTCGAGTACAGTCTACATCGTAAATAGAAATACTACCAGATTAAAAGTATACAGGACTTATGAGTCATTTACAAGATAAATTATCTACTCCCAAGAGAGCGGAGATGATAATTCATAAGATCTTGTGAAAATATAGTATAAGTCTTCAAAATTATATTTTTTTATATTTATTATTCATATCTGTATATCTGTATATCTACATCCTAACTTCCCAAGTATCAACAAACATCAACAAATATATAAGAAACCCCAAAGTTGACTAAGTACCGGTGGCTCGACCAGTTTCATATACCAGTATAGAAGTGAAAGCCTCTGAGATAAATAGTAGGGTCTACTTGAATAAGTCATATTCGCAACAAAGATGTTTTGGAGGAGGGGGGAGAGGGACGGTGGAGGAGGAGTATTGGGTATGAATGAGTAAAGTATAATCCTAGTATGGCATAATTCTATTATAGTGAAGTTACCATTTTATTATTACCATTTCCATTTCCATTTCCATCCGACTCAGGTGCGCAGCAAACGCTTGAAGTGAAAGGTAACAGAGGGGTATTTGTGAGTTATTGAGGATTAAGAGATAAATAAAGTAGTGACTCGTACGTACGATGTAGTGGCACAACTAAATGCATAGAAGAGATGCAGTGGAGAAAGTTACCTAGGTAGGTAAAGGGAGTTGCAAGTGGGTTAATATCTCGAATATCATGGATAGGCAACAATCAGAGATGGCGAAGGTTTACAAATTTGCATATTAGATGGTAGGTAATGTATGCAGATTAGGAGAAAGATTCGAGGAGTAGGAAATATAACACAGAAATATTCGAAACTTTGTGAACCTTGGAAAGGAGTATTTGAGAAATCAGAAGTGGGTGTATGTGTCTGCTAATAAGGGTGGAAATTGGTTGCAGCTTGGGATTGAAAATGGAAATGAGCCGTAAGAAGTTATGGGGATGTGATGGGAAAGGTGGGTTCTGCATCCTTTAAATGTAATTCATTCAGGTTCGGATATTGGGTCATGAGT
Organism: Myriosclerotinia scirpicola; assembly: GCA_002162505.1. NCBI lineage: Eukaryota > Fungi > Ascomycota > Leotiomycetes > Helotiales > Sclerotiniaceae > Myriosclerotinia > Myriosclerotinia scirpicola. Next base: position 169,539 of record NGKG01000008.1, on the reverse strand, counting down.
ATAATTAGCTTGTTGACATTCCAGTAACTCCAAAGGAACGAGAGACAAGGACAGAAATCCAAAGACAGTGGTTCATTTGTAATTAAGAGGTCTGAAAACGGTATAAGCAAAAGGCGTGGGATAGCATAATCGTATCTGTTGGCTTTTTCATGAAGAACATCAGGGTGCGGTGAAAGGTACCACTGGCAATCGAGACCGAAATTTCAAGCTTGAGATACAGCGAATTGTGAAGTATAACAGCTTTTTCAAAATCACTGCTTTAATCGTTCATGCGCCTCCAGGTATCGATGCTCGCAAATTCCTTGGTATAAAATGGCTGTAAAGGTCTCGAACCTTCCTTCGACTTCGAAACCATGCCCAAACGCTCGCACAAGATATCACACCAAATCCAAAGGAACTTGTTGGTTTGTTTTTGCTCAAGTCGTTTGATTTATTGGAAAGGCTTTTTATACCAGCCATGCTATTTTCGATGATACACCGTGACCCGTGCGAAAACAAACCAGGCAAAAGGCGCCATACCAGCCATCCTCACAATCATAAACACCTACATCCAGAAAATCTATGCCTCCGCCTATTATGAGTTAGCATTTTACCTCAAAAGTTTCCTTCACCAGCATCACTCTCATCATATTCTCGAATGTTGACCCTAGGGTCGGTAGAATCGCATACCTTGATAGCGAACTTTCTTTGTGGGAAGTGGATCGATCTCTTCTTGGTCTTCTCCAATTGCAACTCCTTCTGGTGTTTGGTAAGACGTCTACGGATGGCACGAGTTTGTTTTGGTCGGAGATCGAGAGGAAGGTATTTCTTTCCCTTGTAGAAGAGACGGAGTTGTGCGCGTTGGTTGGCATTAATGACTGTGAGGACCTTGGCAATTGACTTTCGGACGTCGTGGCTATAAGTAAAATTTCATTAGTATCCATCTTGTTGAACTTGCATCTCAAAAATCCACATCTCAAGTTCTCCCGGTTGAAAGATAAATTATAAATGAAGTACGAACATCTTGGTGAGCTTAGCAGCAGATCCACCAGCAATCTTCTGGGTTCTCAATTGACCGAGCTCAGTCTTCAACTCTTCGAGTTGCTTTGCGAGGTCCGCCTTGTTCTTGGACCAAAGTTGGCCAGTCTTTACTTTTCCGGACGACTAATCGCGATGATCCGTTAGCCATCTTTCTCCCATAATTTCAACTTCAACATCTCTCGAAAAGATCTGCCGCATACCATTTTGAGTGAAGGGTCGAGTGGTTGTCGATTGTGGTTGTCGGGCGTCTCGTCGTCGTGAAAATATTGAAGTTGCTTCAGAGCGTGAGAACTTTTGGTGAGGGTTAACCGAAGCCCACAAACAAAATTTTTGAAAATCAACAGCCAATCAGAGTTCAGTCACATGACCTGGATATACTTCGGCGTAATGAGAAGGCTACGATTTTTGATTTATTCGCACTTCACCTGAACGAAGGTGGTTTTTAAAAATTTCAAATTTGATGTTCCATTCATTACCTTGACAACATTCATTACTTGCCATCCAATGCTAAAGATGACATTCTTCAAAGAGCTTGCTGAAGTCCTCAGACACACAACTCCACGTTGACAAGCTCTTATTATCCTTTGATTTAATATCAGAGTGAGTCCTGTGTTAGGTATAAGTTCACAAGTACTTGTACTCCATACTGTCAGAAAGTGCAAGCAGAAAATGTACATTTACGATAAAAGGACATTATCCTGACTTATTATATTTTTATACTTTCTGGCGCATGAGTGCCATTTTTAATCGGTCGAAGATGTTGTATTTATTTTTGAGCAGCAGGCTATCATCATCAGCGTACTACCCAGTAGTCTACAGCTCTTTCTTACAATGTCTCATTCTCCTTGGTGGATCATACTGTACAGCAGGTTGAACTTTTGGGCAACAACAAATATTTGGTCATAGACGCAATATAATCTAACCATACATTACTATCATAAAAAGGATCCAGTACCATTCTCGAAATGTGCGCGACAAATTGAGCGACCTGGGAACCCATCGCCGCGATCAATACTTTACCAGCGGGGCACCTCGAGATTACGTCGGAAATTCATCAGGTTCTTGGAGGGCAACCACATCCATTGGGGAAATGATGTCGTGAAATGGGAAAGATGCCTTGGACGTTGCTTCTCTATCAGGAGACAATCGCCAACAGGCTTTGGTAATGCCGATTGCCATATATTCAGGAGAATGCAATGCAAATGTAGTAATGGGGGCAGGTTGGCTTGAGGTTAGATCAAAATCTACTGTATTTAAAATCACAAATTGTTTATCTAGAGTTCATTCCCGTTGATTAAAACCATTATTGCGATGATGCTGACGTTCATTCATTATAGCTATGCTAGCATAATCCATTACTCCATTCATAACCTCAAAATCACAATCCCTATTGAAATATGTTCGCCCAATCGTATGTGCCGAAGAAAGCAAGCCCATACCATAAAATTGAAGTAGCAATGCTTCGAAACATCTCAAATAACCTCAATATCTTGTCACCAAAACTCCTCCATCACTTTCGCCTTGTCTGTCGTACCATCATCCGACCGTACCACTACGGAATTGCATCACATTGTGAAATTATGGAATAGCTTCGTATGAACCACTTCCGGAGTTGTGCGATTGTCTGTTGGAGAACAACCAATAGATAACCAATCCGAGAATAGGGAAGAGGAAGACAACCAAGCACCAAAGGAGTTTGTGGGAAGGAGGGCGGTTTGATTTGAGGACCTCGACTGTAGATATATGGTTAGATCTTATCTTATGATGAGGAATGAATGGTACGTACTGAAGACGATAATATCGAGAATCAAAACAATGAATCCAATAACCCCGCCACCAGAACCATACTTCCACGCATTACCATGACCAGCAATCTCAACGGGTTGAGCAAACGCCAAAGCGAAGAAGAAGAATTGAAGGAGGAGACTGAGTGTATTCTGGAACATATTGAATGATTTGATTGATTGCGTTTTGACTTGTTAATTTGTTGATTTGTCCTTTCGAAATGGCGTTCAAAGTTGATGAAAGTATTGTAGATGGGGAGATATTACTCAAAGTGATTATCGTTGAAGTTATAAGTTAGGTATTTGATGGATTGTTTGAAGGATTGTAAGCCTAGAATAGCGCCATTCATTGACGTCATAATTGGCTACATTTTCGTTTACAACCAGGGAAAATTGCTTACCTACCTACCTAGGTATGCAACTGGTCAACTGATGAATATTTTCACTGGTGGATTGTCCAAGCGGAAAGCGCGTTTGTCCAATTAGATGCGCGTGTTGACCCCTGGACCAACAAAGGATGTTTTTTGGATGTGAAACACAGCAGCTGTTGCTGTATTCTCATCTCGATTCTTTAATTGATGATTGACTCTGATTTCAGTTGAATGATTGGAGTGATAGCGAGCATTTGTTTCATTCCTTTGATAGGAGTAGCTCGTTTCCCCTGCCCTCGCCGCAACAAGTTGTCTATTTAAAATCTTTCTTAGCCCCTTCCGCTCAGTCAAATAACAGCAAGGCAAAGATACTTAGATATGATCGAAAGGCTGTATTTACGGTTAATTTAGTTCAAAGTTGCTTTAGATTCTTTTATTATAAAATCATTGAGAGGATTCAAGATCAATAGCAAGAGCCCCCAAGCTATTTGAAACTTTACCACCAACGGCAGACAGTCCGGATCTTTCGCCGCCGTCTTTGTATTTTTGTTATCTCCACATAAAAACCATGTTGTTGGGTTCGGAGTATGACAATGCTTACTGGCATTTCGTCTGAGTCCCGGGCGCTGGTAGTACCAGTTCCATATGGGGATTACTGGAGGTTTGCTAGTACTTTCATGTTCCTGTGATGCTCGGTGGTGCTAAGTTTGTATAGCATTGCAATACGTTCGGGTTCCTTATTTCAAAGTTCCGGCTTCATTTGAGATACTGGCAAAAGAGCTGATTCTAATCACATTTATGCACTTTACGCACTTTACGCACTTTACGCAATAACGGATGTTTCTCTAGTGATGGAGCTTGAAGTATATGTCTCCAATCCATGAATCCGGGAAATGGGTATATATACAAGTCTCCTCCTCATAGCTTAACCCCGTTTACCAACGGCCGAAGAAGACCTTGCAAATCCTTCATGGATATTAGTTCTTGAACGAGCCAATGCATCAATTCTACAAGACTTGGTATACTTCGTATACTTTTCTATATCTGAGATGCATTTTCTCTTCTGAGAAGCGGTATTGCACTTCTTGAGTGGCGATATCTCGAACGCCTTGACTTGGTAGTGTATGATGGCAGCGCATTATAGTGAAGTCATGACTGTGACTAGGACTAGGTCTAATCGTTCCGCAGTGCACAACGTGAAGTGAAGCGATTCTCACGGAATACTAATTCCCCGCCCATTATCATGTCCTATGTGATCAAGATTCTGATCGATATGGAATATCATCACTTGTAATTTAATATCTCACTATCAGATATTGTACATTCTATCTGTCATTCGGTAATTGGAAAACATACTGCGCAACGCAAACTTATACATTCATAACGCACCAGTTCCTCCGGTCCCCAACAAGCAAATACTCTATCTTAGATCAAACAGTAAGTATGGTATCGATACTCATCTCGAGAGTTGATATTTTAAGATGATCACTAACAATCATGCGCGGATCTCCGATGCGCTGTATTGTGTGTATACAAGAACTTGCTTTCTTTAGTCTTCTGTATGTTCCAATAAATCAATACCATTTCACTGTGACGTGTGTATTGCGCCTGATGCATTTTAACCACAACTGTAGAGGGCAATAAATCCTGGCTATTCCAACAATTTATGTGCCAATGCTTCATCAAATATCATATTGCCGTTGTCGTGGTCGTCTAGTTCGCTCTTGTTGTCTCTCCCTCGCCATTTTGAGAGGAGCGAAATTGATCGATTTTGTACTGGATATTCGTCATATTTACATGGCAAAACTATATGTTACAAAAGCTACGATTCTGCTAAATCTACAAACTAGAAGGTGACAATTCCACCGCCATGATATAACAATGCGCGTGATCTTCTTTTCGGGAAGAGGGTAAGATCTTCAACTTGGTGGTTTTGACCTGGCGATGCTGGAGACGATAAATGTGCGTGTGAGAACAATGTTTGAGGGTTGATGGTGAATATGATTCTTGTGTTGGGAGTTTAACGCTAGAGGTTTGTTAATATCTAGGCCCTTTTCTTTGAGTCTCGAGGAATTCTTTGGAATTTTCAAGGATATTATGTTAAATATCCCCTATGTGTACGCTAAAAGCAATCAGGATGCTAATATGCCTATTTACCATTACGGGCAAGTGCTATGATGTAATTTTGAATAGTAAACATGCGACCCTATCCTATCCAACAACGTTAAGGTCCGCACAGTTAGTATTATTACCATAAGCGGAGGATGATAGTAATAAGATTATATCTCCTAATACAGCACTTTGCATATTTGCAGTTATAGAAGGCGAAGATTCACCTGTCGTCAAAGTTACTATATAATCTCATCTCTAACTTTTCACCGTCATTTATTCGATTATTTTCGCTGTTCACCGCACAGGCTTTACAGATATTATAGTATGCTAGAGTTCTTGGAAGAATACCTATGATATGAATGGTGATGACGGGAGTAATACAGAGTTCTCCTATTCTTTCGTCGTTAAATGGAATGTTGTTACAGTAACTTTGGTTGAAGCACATTTCGAACCCGCCAGGTTATATAAAGCTAGATGCGAGGTGCTAGCTTGGGTGGAGAATTACCGGGGTGTCTGCAAAGAAATGTGGCGTCATATGGAGTTTAAAGTTGGTAAATTAAGATGATATACATATGCTAATGCTAGTAGCGTGAATGAGGTCAGGAGGGGATATGAAAAGGTGATGAGTCTTACATGAGGGGTAATTGTTGGACATATGAGAACAAGTGCATAGTTGCAAGACTTTCTATTTACTTCTCTCCCACTTGCCATCCTCTCCTCTTCAAGATACGTCGCTTTTAATTGTCTCCCGTTTTTAATTGTCTCCTGTTCATCTGCAACGCTTTGCACTTTTTATACAAAGCAGAATCTTAGAGTTGTTTTGGAAGTCATCAATGTATAGAAACTCAAATTATGTGTCTCAGGATGTGTGTTTAACAGTGATGTTACAGATACTGTGGAAATCGACATAGACCCAGCTAGCGTCTTGAAGACCATCAAAATTATACATCAGGGTGTTGGTTCGTGCTGATGATACAAATATTCGAGGTTTGGACTAATTACGTTGGTTATTGGACTGGTTACTGGTCTTTTGGCTTTGTCTCTGCCCTCCTATGAATTGGAGTTAGTGCAACCGTCTCTAGAACTTTATCCAGATAACTTCTAGACCGGCTTAAAGCTTGGATATTGAGCGTTTCGCTAACAGGTTCGTGGAAGCCTATGGTAGAGTGCATTTTGGAGATGCTGTTGGTGGTGATGACATGATTGCTTCAATTTACTTCACCATCCCTCTACCCGCTCTTTTATTATATCCCCCTCACAATCCCAAATCTTACGTCTATGTACTAGCTTCAGAGCGAAGCTGGCTATATGGAGTGTCATATACTATCGCAATGCTCAAAAAGAAGCTATTGCTCATTTGACACGGAGCCAGGTAGAATAATATACCTCAAAAGTACCAATATATTATTGAATGAAACACTAAGCCTATAGAGGAATTCGTTACAACGAACTTCAAGACTAGCTTTTATGGTATCGCGTTTTAGGATACGCCACTTAGCGGGTTTGAAAGGAGATATTGATATTTATAGTGAACTAATGAGAAGTTGTCGTTTATGATACCTATTCGGGTTAGAGAGAGTCGGAGAAGAGTACTAGGTATTCCCAGCTTTATATTCATACTCTCTTACTATTATGAAGGTCAACTAATAATTTAGCCAGAACACTCAAACATCCGTTAAAAGCAGGCCTAAAGGTTCGAAGTAGCTTTTCTTCTCGAGCAACTTACCTTTCTCGGCGTTTCGCGAACGTATGAATTTCGAAGATTATATGCAATTCCTGGAAGGCAAACTCAGACAGCAACTCACCCATTTGCGAATAACTAGAAATGAAGGCTATGCGGCATAGTTTCATCATCTATGATGAAAACTGCATGCCTCAATTTGTTCGCCTCCAGAATGAGGAGAATGAACTCGCTTTAACTTGGAATTTTGTTTTCTGAAATGCACAATAAAAGAAGTAGATTGTATCTCCTTTGTTTGCTAAGATACCCTGGAGGTCTTCAGTAGTGGGCAAGATATGAAGAAGGGAAAGGGAAGAAAGTGGCGGGAGACACCTGGGCTTCTAGCTACTAGAAATTTTATTTTTCAATGAAAGCTTTTGCAGTAGGACTGTGTTGGATAGTTGAAGAAGATACTGGTATGAAAATACCAAGGCGTCCTTTTTGTTGTCGCCTAATTCGCATCATTCGCTTGTCTCCGTGCACACGTGCATTAGAAGACAGTGTGAAACCAAGACACTTTGTTTCCGAAAACTACTGGTTAATAAACCCCACAGAATAAGTAAGAGATTCCGCAATACCGCGGGGTCAAAATGGTTCCGCAATGAGATTCTCAAACTTTCGATAGAAGGTCGTTCAATCTGTTAAAGGTATCTAACCTGGCTTGATAGGTCGTATTTAAGACAAGCCGCCCCGACAATATTCACGCTAAAGAAGGTAAACCCCTTAGAACCACAGCCACCATTATAAAGGTGACCATCTGGCCCTTCCAAAATGAAGCAGAAGCTATGATTGTGGGCGCAACAGACTTACACCATAGGCCGGGAAAGGTTGTGTGCATAAAAGTACGTCTCGCAATATCAATATCAATATCACATTTCTATTTGGTATACAGCAGTTGCTACAATCAGGCGTCCCAGAGTGCGAAATTAATTAGCAACAACAGCTTGTTGCCATCTTTAACACACATTCATGTCCTAGCAGTCGAGCCTTCAATCTCAATATCCCGTGATAAAGGAAAAGATCACAGAATTTAGATTTGAAGACGCCGGTGGCCGCTCCTAGTTCGGTTACCGGCATTCTGTGGAGGTTAACTTAACCATTTAAGTCACTTTGAAGCATTCATATGGATCAACGCCGAAGTTTCAGGTGGAGATGCGAGGCTTGGTTCTTGCCTGATCTAAATGAGCTGTTGCGCCCCTCAGGAGGAAGTAGCTGCTGGTGTATAGAAATCACTTGCTAAGTTTCGTCAGGCTCAAGTTTCAACTGATCCTCTACATCTTGGTCGAGAAGATCTCTTACGGTATTTAACTTCTCATTTTAGCACTAGACGAAGTAGCCGATAGACACATTCGCGTTTTCTAATTGGCTTTAGTTGGATATTCAATCTACCTCCTACTTTTGTCCAGCTTGACTCCTATATTTTAGTCTTTACGTCATTCTCATCTCTTCTTTCTCTCAGAAAGTCGTCATTGTTACCACCAATGACTTTTCGCTGTCTATTATATATTGTTTATGAAAATATCAGACGATAGTAGATTTCCCTTTCACGGGAGGTCCTGACTCAAGGGGCAGGCGAGACCGAGATGTATACTCTGAACTGAAGGCACTATGTCATAAGAAATTCCCAAGTCCATGGAAAGCTTTCAATGTCGTCTAATTTTTATGATTAGATATTGAAACGCTCTAGAAGTGTCTCAAATATATATAAAAAAAACTCAGAGATACTTGTTGAGCCACAGTGAATGTTTTATAGAGGGGTATGTAGATAATGATGGGAGAGTGTGGATATGTAATATAACTGTGCAATGTAGGTGGAGCTCCAAGAAAGAACACCTTCCGCTGGAGTCCATATTTTAGTACATTATTTTGTGACTGCAAGAGGCCTCTGATAGCCTAGAGCAATGTATTGATTATTCGACAATATATCGCGACACCAAGGTCCATCTACCTAAAATATCACACTACACCTTGCCCCCGCCCATCTCCCTCTCATAAAAGAAAAACTCAATCTTCGGCCTCTCCCTCCACTTCTCAGGCACCTCAACCTCAATATACCTATCCGGAACCGCCCTAAACCCATGAGTCTCATACAAATGTTTCGCAATCACTGTACCTTCAATAAACGCTGGTAACTTGAGGGAATCGGCAATATTGGCACCATATTGCACTAGGAGGGTGCCGGCGCCGAGGCGTTGGTGGGAGGGATGTGTTGCTAGCACGTCGAGGACTGTGATAGGTTAGGGTGTGGGTTGGAACATGGGGAAGAGAGAAGAGGAACTGTGGGAATGAAAAGAAGAGGAAAGAGGAGGGGTAGTACGTACTAACGCATGGTTCCCCATTTGTTCGGCTTAATCGATGTTCATGGATCCAATTAATAAGATATTCTGCCCATTCGTTTGAATCTTCATCAGGATGCCAATTCACATGGATTTGTTCTTTTCTTTGTTCCTCGCTCAATGGTTCTTTATTTAAGAGCCATTTTGCTGCACTTATGAGAGTTCCTAAGTTTATTTCAGTACATCCTGTCGAAATTTCACATACCCTTTAAAGTCCGTGAGAGAAAGAAGAAAACTAAAACATACCCTCCCCATCAACAACCTTAACATAAACCGCGCCAGTATCACCAATCCAATTATCAACCAATCGCTTGACGGCCTTTTCTCTCTCCTCCGTCTCAGGAAACAAGACGAAGAAGAATGGTTCGTGTGGGTTACTGAATGCGGCAATTTGTTGAGCGAGGAGAGCTGGACCGTCTGTGAGAGGATCGCAGGGGAGGAGGCGGAGATTGGAGTTGGGCTTTGATCTGGGGGTGGAGATGGGAATGGGGACGGGGTGAGAGATGCTGGAGGGGTGTGAAGTCATAATGCCAGCGGATGTGAGTGTATGTGAGTATGTGTGTGTGGGTATTAAGATGAGGCCTATGACTATGATACTTGTAGAGACGATACAACACTCGAACGATCAAATTGACAAGATATTTAATGTCAATATGTCAACGCTCTCCAGGTTTCCGTTAGTGACGGTACTAGCCGCACTAGGCACCACCTGCATAATCTCGATCCTTTCCTTCTTTCACTCAAAACTATTGAAGCATAAAACAAAACACGTAACAACAGCCAACCCCATAAGCCATCCGGTCGCAACCCTCCAATTAGATTAATCGAATGCAACTGTGATTTGGTTCTGTGGCTTTTTAGGCTAGGACCACTAGTCGAATGCTTGTGAACCCCTTTCTATCTTATGATTCAAAATGTGACAGCGGATTATTCCGCAGATATGTGTGCATGTTAGAAGTCAGCATATCGAATATGCTTCCAACAGTCCAACAGATCTCGACTCCTGAAATGATGGTTATTGGAGAGAAATAAATGATAAGGCAGCGTGAACACTGAAGAGGAGGGATGCGGAAGAAGAGGAAGGATCAACAAGAGCCGTTGCACTAGGATCCGTCGGGGGTGTGAAAGAGGAATTATAATGTGGGTCTTTTACGGATATACGAACGAGTGGAGTGTGTGATATTGGATGATTGCATGACTTGGAACGTAGAAAGTTTGATATATCCGGGCATTACGAAGTATTGGGGAGGAGGGGTCCGGAATCCGGATCCCAAAGGACCACGAAGTAGAGATACATGGGCTGTAACATGTGATGATGTGAATCGTAAGAGCTTTAGGTCCCGACAATTTGGAACCCAATCGGTATCTCGCGGTAGAATGAGGAAAGCGGGGTTTATGGATCGGTCAGCATTATTAGCCCCTCAGTGATACTTTCCCTTTTCGTGCTTTTGGTCTGATGTACAAGACTGTTTTCTGAATAATTGGGGTGTACCGTGTACGAAGGTGTTCGAGACTTTGGGATGATGATGATGTGGCGTGCTAGCTTAGATGAAATTTGTATGCAACTTTTTATTGTCTATTTAAAATTACTAGGTACGGTTAATTGAAGCTCTATCATATAAATTTTTAAATGCGTATAATGAGGAAGTAACAATCGATAAACCAATTAGATAAAAACAGTACGTTATACTATATACGGACGACATTTGAAATTGCCAAACATCCACCACAGAGCAGATCTATTGGCGTCTCCTAATAGGATCGACGATTGGCCACTTGTAAGCGTGTTTACCCCATATCATGTAGAACACAACGCTGTATATAATAGCTCCAGCAAAAATGACACAGGACCAGTTCATAGTGACCGGAGTAACGACTTGAGTATTAGGCCAGAAGCTGAAGAACATGGTGATGATCGAGTAAATCAATCCTGCAATATTGGCGATAGGACCAAGAATTGGCCCCAATTGCCATGGTCCCCAATGTATTCTATCTTTGACTGGGTCTTTTCGAAGGCGTTTCTTGAGGATTAGGACAATGGGTATCATGTACGAGGTGTAAAATGCCGCAACATTTACAGATACGATCGAGTTGAATGCCGCAGTGCTTCCGATATTGATGAGTGCCAGTAGCAGTGAGATGATGGCACTGACAAGTATGGAGTATAACGGTAATGCTGTTGGCTCATGCACCTGTAGAAAGGAGTTAGACAAAATTGATAAGATAATATGGAACGTCAGCTTACGCGAGAAATATATGTGCTACCTGGTAATCCGTTATCTCGCGCGAAAGACCAAAGTAAACGTGAAGCAGTTGCCATGATACCAATAGCTGCGGCAAACAATATGATCAGAATGATACATGTCATTCCAGTCGCAGCGGCATTACTATTGGTAGCCTGCCTAAATATTTCGATGAATGGAAATCCGGTAGTCGAGGTGAGAGCATCGTTGATGTCTCCGAGACAGAAGAGGAGCGCGATGAGCAACGCGAAACCCAAAACACCATTCAAAACAATGGTACTGATCATGGCCCAAGGTACGACAGTTGAAGCATTGTGAATTTCCTCACTCATATGGCAAGCAGAATCGGCTCCTGGATGGACATTAGCTCTGCTCTCGGCTGCAACATTGTAGGGAGTAATTGAACAAGTAGTCTTACCGAGAAAGGAAAAAACACTTGTAATCAAGCCGATAAAGAATGATATTCCGTCCGAGGACCAACCACCACCGTTGACAAAGGTAGCAAAAACATCACTTGCTTTTCCGTGAGGTGCAAGGTAAACAAGAGGAATGAGAACACCAAAGAAACCAAGTATATGGATGCAAAGAACCAGACCTTCAATTTTTGGTAACCAACGAGCCAAGTAGGTATTGACGAATAGAATGAAAGCTAAAACCGCATAGAATATCAAGGTTGCTTGCCATCGTTCAGGAACGTAGGTTGGATGGTTCAATATCACCAAAGCTTGTACTAATGTTGCACAGAGGAAAGCAACACTCGCTTGACCTGCTTGCCAACCAATGACTGTAAGCCAGCCTGTCATGTATGAGAGGAACTTTGCGTGGGATTTGGGGGCGAGAATAGAAACCCAGTGATACTGGCCACCGGACAAAGGCATCCTAAATGCTAATGTCAGATTTATAAATTCCTTGGAAGGGCAATACGAACATCGAGGACATTTCTGCCAAACTTGCAACGGTACATAATGTACCAAAGAAGCAAAAAATATAGCCGTACTGAATACCGGGGATTAGTATATTTAAGTTTCAGGGAGACTGCGATGGAAAACTTACAACTAATCCTGCCGGTCCGCCATTTTGAAACCCGTACAGGAAGACAGCAAACATTCCTTCCCATGTCGAGAGCAAACTACAGACAAAACCCGCAATCGACAGGAAGCCAAAATTACGCTGGATTATTTTAGCATTTATTTGTGGTATTTGCAATTGACGCATACCTTCAATTGCTGACGTTTTCCAAAATATGCCATTTCTTGGTCATCTCTGCTCGTATTTCCTTTCGACCGGGCATGAGGTATATCATCAAAAGACGCCGACCTAGCGATCACACCTAACTCCAAACTCTTGTCTTTCATGATTAGAATCAAAAATGCTATGCTGAAGAAACACTACTTGCTGAACGAGTTCATAAATAATGGACAATAGCAAAATGAAGAGATGTGGAGCAACAGAAAATGACAACGGGGATTGAGAGCTATCTGCCCTTCTTGAAGATACACTGCAGTCTGCAGAAGACTGCAGAGCAGAAACCTTGCATGGATCACCGGGTGGTAGATAGGAAAAAAGAAATGCATGGCACCACCTACAGTAGGTACATTATTTCAGACAGCAGGATAAATTGTCTCATTACACCCTTTTTGGTATCAACCCGACGCTTCTATTGAAGAAAGCTGCATCTGATTCTGTATATTGTGATACGTTCGTCGACGCAAGGGATAAATATGAATATGCATAAGATACAATTTAGGCCATAAAGAAGAAGGAAGTCTATGGACCATGGTCCATGAGGGCAACAGCAGGGAAGCGTTTCCTATTATAGTTAGTATTTTCACGTGCTATCGGCAACTGCTAGTTCATGCTAATTTGACAGACGCCTCATCGCCGCCGTAACACACCATCCAACATTTTCTTAGGAGACGACAACCATTGGTCAAGCTGGTGTACAAAGATCATACGAGCATTCAGTCCTGATTATGATACTGGGAATCTGGGATTCATCTCATACACCTTATTGATAAGATACCAAGCTACATCTAAGCATCTCGACGAATAGTGAACCATATAGATTCCCAGCTGTCTGGAAATTGTCTTCTTGTCCGATCGAGCTCAGCCAGGCCCATATTTGCGAGGAATTATGCTCTCAAGTCCCGTGTGCCTAATCACAAACTTGCGTCCAGAATATAGGCTCACGGTCATCACTGAGGCGACAATCTTGCGTAACCTGATGAGCTTTTAGGAGCTCTGATCGTTTCATTCAAGGCAATGAACAGCTTCAAAGAGGAATTTGTTTGGTCCCAATTTTATCGTGCATGATCGCCATATTGAACCAAAACTGTGGTGTTGAGATCTGGGATCAAGGAGCGGGCAGTGCTCAAGGGAGCAGCTCTCGAGACATAGACCCGAGCGTGCAATTGTTACCAAATCTCCGAATTGAAGGATTCAATTAACTAATTTCGCTATCGTTTATCATTTTCATCATGTTATTGCTATGGGCACATTTCTACGTCCAACAGTCTGGACGGGAGCAAGTATCATAAACTCGGGGGTACAGAATTTCTTTTTCTAGGTTGGCATATGTACCGCAAAGCTGGGCTCCCTTGCATCGTTCCAGTGAAATTTCTTTTTAAACCACTTCATGAAACTGTACATTGATCAGAAATTCCCAAATTCTTTTACAGTTGACGAATATATGCAAGATCTAGAATTGGAGAGATGTATATCTCATTCCATTGCCATCCATTGCCATCCATTCATATTCTTCATTATCATTAAATTATTCTTACAATGATATCAATACCTCTGTTTTCACGGCAAATCACTATATCAAGCCATAATGAAGGCCCTTTGGTTAATTTAGTATCATGGTTGGGGTTGAGCACAATGATACTTGGGGTTGGGGCGAGGATTGGTAGTAAGTATCTTGTTGTGAGACGATGGAACATGGATGATAGTTTGATTGTAGTTGCGATGGTCAGTATGCCATCTTATATTGCAGCTTAGGAAAACCACTAAGGAACAATTCAGTGCTTTGGAATCTGCCATAGTGTATTCCTTTCGATGATGGTTAACAATGGACTTGGTCGGGATCAAGATACTCTCAATAGTAAAGAGCTGGAGTACTACCAAAAAGTGAAATTCTCTCCATCCCTAAGACAACATAACGATGGGGCTAACTTCGAGGCAGTATGCTTATGCATCTCAACTGGTTTATATTCCGACTCTCTGCTTTGAGAAGTTGAGCACGTTGTTTTATTTACGGGCTTTGACTCCAGATTCAAATTACGCAATACTCAACCGCGTTGCCGAGATGGGTGTGATACTATGGGCCTTGAGTGCTGAGATTTCAATCATATTTCAATGCGATCTCCCAAACCCGTGGTCTGTTCTTTTTACCGAGAAATGTTTCAATATTGTAAGCTGAATTAGTGTTTCCATGTCGGAACAAATGGCTAAAACCATCAGGGCGCATTCTGGAAAACTATTGGAGCATTTGACATTGGAACCGATAGCGACATTATCCTTCTGCCAATTTTTCTCGTTTGGGGTTTACAAATGCCGTTAAGGCGTAAAGCTCTTGTCTTTCTAGCATTTGGGACCAGAATATTGTAAGTAACCACAGCACCCCCAAGAAGCACAGATAGCCTAATGACCTAGCAGCATTTTACCCCTATCAATAATTCGACTTATCGTGATTTCTTCTTCGGGATCTCCCACGCTTCCGAATCAAACACTCGTCTCATATCACAACTACCTCTGGACAACCGTCCAACTCAACGCATCCATTTTCTTTGCATGTTTACCATTCCTCAAACCTTTCATGGAATCAATGTCGTCCGGGGGTCTCGCCGCGTCAGTAAACGCAATGGATTCATCCTACAGCAATAATCATTCTCCTTTCAACTCAAAATTAAGTACCTTTCTCTCCTCCCGTTCTGGTTGGAAATCTTCCAGGAAACATTCTCCCAAAATACCACAATACCTTCGAACTATCTCATCTTTTCGAGACCGCGATGAAGATGATGAGATTTCCACTCCTACAACTTCATCTCCCAATTCCAATTTCAAGAAGTCGTCGCCTATGTTTAATTTTTGCATCAATAATACGAATGCAAATGCGAAGTTGTCCCACGAAGACGAGGAACTTGGAACCTTAAGACCAGACGGAGCTATGAACTTTGCGCATATTCGCCGCTCGACACCGGATGATACTGTGGATAGGAGTACAGTTGGTAGCGATAAGATGATCATCAGACGAACTACCGAATGGGATGTGCGAGAAGATTTTGAGAATAACGATGGGAGAAGGACTCGCTTAGGAGATGGAGATGGAGATGGAGATGATTCTGGGATACATAAGGCTAGTATGGAGAGGGGACAGCAGGGTTGGGGTGAGATGGGCACACATTATGTTGAGTAACCGACGGTGCTGGACATCTTAGATTATGATATGATACAGGATACCGTAAGGTAGGGGCGGGTATTAAACGAATAAAAGGTTGGCTATAGGACATACCACAAGGTAGGATAGGTGTATGAAAGGGGTAGAGTTCTTTGACGTAGGGTGAGAGGATTAATTAGGTCTACGGATGGGATATACAAGACACTGCTCCAAAATTATTTGTTTCATTTGTACGTACTGGATATTACAAGGGAATTCAAACATTCATCGTCGTATCATACTGTATTCTCTGGATTGATTATTTTGATATCTAATTAGCGACACTCGATAGCACCATGCAAAATTAACCATGACCTATTTTCGCATCATCAACAATAATACATCTGTCCCCTCGTCAAGCAACAGTAATCCCCGCCAACCAGCTTACAGTACATTGAATCCTTCCATGCTACAATCCCCCACTAAGCCCCAGCCTCCATTTCAGTGCCTACAGCACATCAATAATCCATACGGTATAAAACCATCTTCATCTCCACCAGCTTCACGAAGCCTAGTAATTCAACACGCAAATCATTTAAATCGCCTTCACCAAGCGCATCACACTCCACAACCCCACCCCAGCTCCACCACAAACCTATCAACCAACAGCCCAGCAAAATCATAACAACCTTCCTCATCGAAATAAACCTCGCTGGAGATGGCGCCACTGGATTCACCCATTTAGTTGAAAGCCTGTCTAGTACTCCTCCCGATCCTGATATCAGGACCGAGCCCGGGTTATCAGAACCTGATTGTGTGGGGGTTTCGCACGAGGGTGATGTCGGAATTATCGTTGTTCGTGAGTCTTCCCCTCTCTTTTGCTATGTCATTATATCTCAGACAATACCTATTCATATCTAATACCATATTCATATCGTATTCAAGATGGGTATCTGTGATGTGAATTTGGTTAACAAAAAATAGGAAACCGCACTCTCACCACCCTCACCAAAATCCTCAAACCGCATCTTCCTCATTTTTCCATCCCGCCGAAAATCACGAGGACGGGTGAGAGATGCGTTTATGATTCCCCTGGATATCCTGTGCAGCAACTTTCTATTTATGTACCTGTGGATGATGATAATGGTGATGAGAAACTCGAAAAGTTGAAAACTATTTTCGATGTACTTTACATACAACTTGAGAGAGGGGGGAAAGTAAGTGGGATGAGACAGGGTGAGATTTCTTCTACTTGTTTTTCTTCAGGAGATAAGGAAATGGAATATGGAGGGGGGAAATGTAGAGTTTGGTGTATATGGATAATATGGGTATTGGAAAAGGAGAAATATGATGGAAATAGATAGGGTGGGGATGGGGAGGAGAGGGAAAGTCTTGCGGCGAGGTTTGATTGGGGGAAGATGAGGGTTTTGGGGTAGGGGGAGAGGAATTGGTTGGTTTAGATGTATGCGGAGGTTTTGGGGGAGGGGAAGGAGTGGTGTGTTGTTATGTGAGGTGGTGTCAGGTCGGTGAAAGTGAAGGGGGTATGGAAAGGGTGAGGATGGGAGATGAGGAGGTAAAGATTATATTGTCGGAGTTGGGATTTACATCGCACTATGAATTATGTTTATAGCTTTTTCAGGCCCATTGTTTTGGCTTACCAGTTTATGGTGCTCGAAGTCGAGACAACAAAATTACCTCCGGTGACTTTTGCATATTCAAACCACAGATCTCTCAAGTTCCTTTGATATTTGAACACTGGATAGCTGAGCTAATCCGGAGGCTCCGTTGGAGGGAGCTATGCCTACACCCGACGGTTAGTGGAAGTGAAAGATATGTTTTAACACTACAGCAAAGTCATTCCAAACTTACATTTCCATTCTACTCACTAACATTACAATCTCCAAACTCAACCCCAGCTCAAATCCTCACGAGTTTGATCCAAAGCTATCAAATTTCCAATCTCGATGTTTTCTAGAACCATTAAAATCATACGCGGCACAATGATGAAAACATATGGGTTTGTTCAGTCATTTATTGGATATACTTTGAAGTTCAACTTGTTCAACACCATGAGCTTTTTACCCCTTACAATTCTCACTGGATAAGCAAAATTTCTCTATCTTTCACTTAATCTCACACTCTTCTCATCCGATCTCCCATCTCTTCTAAGCCTCTCATATATATCTCTTTGAAATATCTCATATTTTCCAACCTTATATCCTTTAATAGTCGGCTCTCCATGGATCAGCCGCCTGGTTCCCAAAAAAAATCGGGGAAAGCGAGTGTCCCCGGAAAGCGAGTGTCCCTTTGAGTATAAATCTTTAAATAACTTAGCTATCTATAAGTTAATATAATAAATATTATATCAATGAATTCAGAATTACTGTAGTAATCTAAATATATAAAAATTATTAGATAATTATCAAAATTGATAGATTGGTACTAAAAATAAGATATTTCTACTAGTAATTCATCATTTTGATGTATTTTACACCAAAATTAGCTAGAGGGACACTCGCTTTCCGGGGACATCTCTTCCAATCCTCTCACATCTTTTAATATCTCATCTCATCTTTTCTATCCTCTATCCCCAATCATATCACAACACTCCACCACCCCATCTCCATCTCCATCTCCATCCCCAAACCCAAACCCAAATTCAAACCCCCTATTAACTATTAAACAAAACCCACACTCACACTCACATTCATATTCACATTCACATTCACATTCACACCCCGCCTCCTCAGCTCCAGGGCTGGGCACCCGTACCCCATCCGGGGTTTTTAAGGCCTATAGAGTATTTACCCTACCTTGCTAGATTTCACAAAGTATTTACCCTAAAAACCAACTAGGTATAAATATTACCCTGGGTTTTTAATTAGGTGATCGTTCTATATAGTCGTTCAAAGTTGAGGCTATTTCAACAATTATATAATATTCCAAGGTTTGAAGCTTAATTAGTCCTACTACGTCTTTTAGTTTCACTTTTTATATAATATTAACCTTTTTACATTTTTTAATTTTACTTTTTATATAATACATACTATCCTATAATACTATTCTCTAATACTATCTTGTAATATTAGTTTATTCCTTAATATTATATTATAATACTAGCCCTTCTAAGTATTTTAGCTTTACATACTAATTACATATTTATACTTGAAAATCTACCTATACCCAGCTATATTTTTAAAGTATTTACTTTACCCTATAAAGTAAAGCAAAGTATTAAACCAACAGAAAATACCCCAGAGGACCCCAAGTATACCCTACCCTATGCCCAGCCCTACTCAGCTCGCCTACCAAAACATAGAATCAAAATATAAGATCGTACTTGCATATTGAACCAAACCAAAATGCCTTGTATACCACTCTATAGATCGATTATTCGAATTCATATATATATATATATATATATTCTTAATACTGTATTGCTAAATAAAGTGTTAAAAACGTAATGTCTAGTTCTTACTCTTTTATCCTTTATTCCACTATACTGTTGAATCCAAATCCAAATCCAAATCCAAATCCAAATCCAAATCCAAATCCAAATCCAAATCCAAATTCAAAAACACAACAATATAAAACACAACCCAAAACCATCCAAACCAACCCAATATATCCTCCCTACCCGAGTATCCTCCCCATCAGAGTATACATACCACGCACCAAGTATAAAGTACAAAATAACAAATAATAAATCAATAATAACACTATACACTATACAATCATCCACCCACCAAACAACAAACTTTAAAAAAACACCCTAATAACCTCTATATAATCCCCCCCTGCCACCCNNCCCCCTTTCCCGGAAATCCCATCCCCTCGCTTCAACTTTAAAATCTATATATATATTTATATTTAATAATCGTTACTATATACTATATACAATCAAGATAACGATATATATACTAGTTTTATTATTATATTACTTTATTTTATTACTTTACTTTATTACTTTACTTTACCTTACCTTATTACATTCTACGCATTCCATTCTACTACAATATCCATTACAATTCCTCCCCCTCTTCCCCCTCTTCCCCCTTCCCCTCTCTTCTTTAATCATAAACCTACACTTTATCCAAAATTTCAATTTCAAACCTAATTAACATCAAAACCACAAACTTACCTTTTACAAAAAATAATTAACAATCCATCCCACCTCCATCCCCTCTCCCCCTCCCCCTCGCCCTCTTTATAAACCACACTCCCTTCAAACCTCGCTAAAACCACTAACTTACCTCGTACAACAAATAATTAACAATCCATCCCACCTCCTTCCCACCACCTGCTTACCTCCTTTTCTATATCCTAATTCTATATTCAAATTGTTAAAAGTTCTATTAAAAAAAGAAACAAAGCAAAGCAACATTAACCTTATAAAGTTTTGACGGATAGGGTATAAGATGGGGCTAGGGTTAGTGTGTCATTTCCTCCCCCTCTCTCCTCTCCTCTCCCCCCCTAACCATAAAACCATAGGTACTCCATTCAAATTCAAACCTCGCTAAAACAAACCATCCCACCCCCTCCCCACTTCCATCCTACTACCTCCTTTTCTTTTTTACCACCTCCATCCTACCACCATCCTACCACCTCCTCCTCCTTTCTACCATCTTCTATATACTAATCCTATACACCAATCTTATGTGCTAATCCTACATACCAATCCCACTTTTTTCCTACTTTCATTTTATTACCTCTTCCTTCTTTCCATTACCTTTTTCCTACCTCCATCCCACCTCCATCCCACCTCCTTCCCACCTCCTTCCCACCTCTTCCTTCTTTCCATTACCTTTTTCCTCCCCCATCCCTCCTCCTTCCCACCTCCATCCCCTCTCTTCCTTCCCTCCTTCCCTCCACCTCCTCCTCCTTCCTACCACCCACATACCAATCCCACATACCAATCCCACATACCAATCCCACATTCAACCCATCAAGAATTATATTAAAAAAACC
>NGKG01000008.1:137507-148569 GCA_002162505.1 Myriosclerotinia scirpicola | reverse complement strand
AACCAGAGCAAAGCAAAGCAAAGCAACATTACCTCATAACCTCATAAGGTTTTAACGGATAAGGTATAAGATAGGACTAGGGTTAATGTAACAGGTCATATAAACATTACAATATATCCTTCAAATCTACCTAGTAATTATACATCTTACATCTTACAATTCTCATCTCATCTCAACTCATCTCAACTCATCTCATCCTAATATATTTAGTACAGTGTGATTTGATTTACTTTATTTTACTTTACTTCACTTCTCCTATCCCCTTTTGTCCTATTCTACCCCATCCCATGATTCCCATTCCATCCCATCCCATCCTATCCTATCCCTTTCTTTTCCGAGTTTCTTCATTTTCCTACCCTCGCTTAAACAAACTCATACAAACTCTTCATTTCATTTCTGAAAGTTCCTTATCCCTCTCATCCCTCCCACCTCCCATCTCCCATCCCACCTCCCATCTCCCATCCCACCATCCCACCATCTCATCCATTCACCACCCCGAAAATTCCCAGCAAATCAAATCACAACTCCAATGCACGCATCCATCATCCCATCCAACCCATCCAACCCATCCTTGAACACCCCACCCCATTCCATTTACCCCAAACCCTTGGCCCAACCCCTTAGCCCCACACCAACCCACCAACCTACCAAACCCAACCAGCCCGCCCGCCATAATGCTATGATGCCATGCCAACTACACTTAACACCTACACCAATATCCCATCCAAAAACGCCTTTAAAGTACTTAAAGTCCTTAAAGTCCTTAAAGTCCACCCAGAACACAAACACAAACAAAACCGACCATGCTATAATACTCCTTCCCATTCCAAACCAAAGTCCTAGCCCGCGTCCAAGTTTTTATAACTCCCACACCATTGTCCAATACCAATGATTGAATATGCTAAACCGACCCAAACAACACTGACCCAGAAAAACCCCCGAAAACAAAAGAAATAAGAAATAGACGCTGGTGACCAGATCAGATTGTTGTAATAATAATGTTGAGTGTGTGTACCCCTTCTCAGTGTCCTGCAAAAACTCATGTCTGTAACAAAACATTCTCCCTAGTAGATCCCTCTACTTGTTCTGATTTTTTTAATTTCCCATCCCCCATTGAAACAGGAACCTCATTCGACCTATTCGGTAATGGTTCACTAGCAGCCACAGCAGCTCGATACTCTCTTGCATTCATTGTCGAATTTTTACTTGCATTTCCAGTCGTAGGTTTCGATAATTCCCTCAATGGTAAATCCGTACTTCGACTCTTGTGCAACTGATGTACCATATTGGACGAGCTAGCAATCGTGTATAAAAGCGGTCTTCCCCCTGGAGCTTCCCTCATTTCCGAGTCTCTTATTGGGATGTGTTCGGCTTTGCCACGGGGTTTGCTACTTGAAGCTTTGGGTACAGTAATCGGAGATGGTTTTCGAGATCTTCTTGTTGTGTAATCATCTGAACTACTAGAAGAATCGGGGGATGAGCTTCTATTCCTGTCATCATGGTGACCACGGTGGGTAAAGGATCGATTTTCTAGTTGTGAAGGTGTTTCACCACGTTGTACTTTGGCATCGATGAGTTTTTCGGTAACAATTCGACCTAATGTTTGTCCTTCTGTGCCTCTTCGACTGCTCCCACGACTGCCGGCTCGATTCCTACTACTCACTCTCTCCTTTCCCTCCATTACTTTTGCCGATGGAGGTGGTTGTATCATCCATCTTGTTTCTTCTCTACTCCTTGGTGCCGTACTGACAATTGGTGGATGTAGGTCATTAACTGGTGGATTCCTCGCAAGATAATATGACTCTGGGTTTCCATCAGATCCATGTCTACTACTAGGTCTCCCATCCACTCCAAACATTCGTCCAGCAGATTCCGAAGCTCTTGTAATTGCATCCATAATCTTATGACCCGGCCCATGTGTATCTCGACCCCAAAGTTCCTCATCTTCTCTTTGGTATCGTTTCAAATTCCATCCTTCTCCAGATATTCGGGATCCTTCTTCAACAACTGTAGGACTGCTCCCAGTATCAGTACTCATCCCAGCACTACTCGCATAACTACTCCCTTGCCCTGCCGTATTCAGACCTCTCTGACTTCCATTCTTATTCTTTTTGTCTCCCTTTTTATTCGGTGGACCTGGTCCCATCAAAATTTCTTCGGTCCAATACGGATTTGTAGAGAATGGAGAAGGATGCCTATAGAGGCCCGGTTGTTCACTTTCCAAGGCATGCTTTTCGGCTCGTTCTCGTTTGGCTTGTGCCTTTGCTTTCTTCCTATGGCTGATCTTGGCGCAAGCACCACAGGATAATACATAGAATGCGACTGACTGTAAAGCGACATCTATAGACATGATCGATGGTAAGAAGGGAGAAAGCTATAGAATATGGGGTGAGGAGATAATCGAGTGAAAGAGGTTTAAAGCATGAAGTGTATGTTGCGCTGTTCAATCATTCTGTAATTGTGGCTGTGGTTGTTTCGAATGGTGAAAAGAGTGGAGGGGGAAAATGTTGGCTATGATAGGTATGAAGGATGATTCTTTAAGATTTACACCTTGGGAGGTATTGTGTAGAATGACTGTCTATCAATTAAGTGAATGATTGATTGATGACTTGTGTGGTTGTGTGGTTTGTGTGGTGAATGAAGTAGTAAATGTTAATCCACAATCATCAATTGTAATTGTCCTAGTCGCTATTCCAGATAGTGCCAGACCAATGTCCTATCGATAATACCTCAAGTGTTTGAGATCCAACTGTGCGTTGTCTTGGGTTGGAAAGTTGGATGTTGATTGATTGCAAGAAATAATGAATTATGATTGAAGTGATGTCAGAGACTCGGAGTGGAATTGACAAGTTCGTATTATACAGGTTGAATGAAAGTTACCGAGGGTGATCTTGTTGATCGCTGCTAAGAGAAGAGGGTTTGAAGTTTTTAGTTAATATGACCCTTTATCGATAATCAGATGGATATGGATATGGATATGGATATGGATATCATAAACCAGGGGTTTGAGGTATGCCAAGCGATTGATTGAATTGAATTTCAATTAAGCATCATTCATGATGTTCATGTTCATGTTCATGTTCATGTTCATGTTCAATATAAGAATCTTGGAATCTTTTGATAGATCCTTTCTCAGCAAGTGTTGAAGTTTTGAAGTCTTGATGCTACAATGAAATCTCATCACTTGTTCAACCATATTCATTCCATATTCCACATTCCACATTCCACATTCAATCCTCCCAGGTTCTTACCACGGCTTACCTACTTAGGTAGGTACAAGACGGGAAATTAGTTTCAAATACAATAAAATCCCTGGGGTATAGTACTGTATATATATCCTCGTTTACCTAGTAATCCTGTATTCGCAGATTTCCCCCCCTTGAACCCCCACTCCTCAATGTTACTATCGCCACGAGGGGTCCTAGGTACCTAGTATCTATATGTCTGGAATCTGCATATGGTAGGTAATTGAATTCCGAGCTTGGTTTGTATGTTGTTGGCTGTGTTTACTTTGTATGGACTGTTAATAAAGTAGAATATCAAATATAATCCAACAATCATCAACCATCAACCGGACATTCAAAATCACAATCCCCTCAACATCCATCCATCCACCCACCCACAGATCATAACAAGACCCCTGAAAAATACCTGCCATATTCATACCTACCTACCTACCTACCTACCTACCTACCCAGTAATAATAAGTTGGGGAAGTTCGCTCGCTCGTATACGGAGTAAACCCCTGATTCCCGAACCCAACTCCATCAACTCCAGTCTCCATCATTTGAAACACGAAACAAAACCCATCATCATACTTCGTGCAGTACCTACAGTCACATTATATTTTCTCCGTGCAAAAATATAATAATATCCGAGGAGATGGATAATGCAACTTTGCTCTATTATTTACATAGGCTAAATTGAAGTACAGCATAAAGCCTGGTTATTACATACATACATACATACATCCATACATCCTAGGGTTGGGGGAATTATATAATTCGGGGCATGATTATATAATTTTATAATATAACGACTTTTGAGCGTGATAAAATATTACGCCAAGGTTACGCCAAGGTTTTTGTAACCAATAGAATCGCTAAGATGAATGAAAGTGGGCTCAACTCGAAAAGATTTTAGGGTGGGTGGTAAAAAATCGTATTATGTCGGAAAATCTTAGAATTTTCATATAATTATCATGTGACTATGGAGTGATTAGTCATCAACATCGTTCATCCTTGATCAACTACAATTATACTATATTAGTACTAGTATACCTATCACGTGTAGTATAACGAAATTTGAGCATTATTACATATCATAATCTGTTGACCATTATACCCTAATTATATAATTATAATCCCCCAACCCTAATACATCCATACCTGGGTACCTATGCAATGCAGATAGATATGCTGTGCAACTCTATCTACCTAGGTATGTACCTAGGTATGTATGCAGTGGAATGCCCAAAGTATGCAATCCGGAGTTCTGGATGGATGATGGGCTGATTTTGGATTTATAGACTAGGGTTCAAGTTGATATATATGGGTTGATAGAATAACCATGTGCACATATATCAGTCTTCACGATAGTGAGGTATTTTAATCGTCAGTTACTGTGGCATTCTGGAATTCAATCTTTAAATCAATTGATTCAAAAGTCGAGTCGGAATTAACTTCAGGATTCAGGAAGCCTCACACTCTAAAAAATATATCCGCCAGGCAGGCACGGAAGAAATACTCCGGGTCCGAACTCATGATATTTACCACCCAGCATAAGAATCCGCCGGCAAATTCGTCAACGCCCGCTCACACTCCGATATCCTCAAATACCTCTCACAAATCACAACCCAGCTCCATCAAAAAACCCAAACCACCAATACCTAATCCCTCGGCACATACCGCATCGCCGTCGCATATTATATACTCCCCAAACTCCGGATCCCAATTGCAACCCGCCGCTTCCCGAATCCCAATCTATAAACCCCATCACGTCACATGTCCCTTCTAAGTTCTCACCCATCAAAATATTACGACCTCTAAAATCCCCATGCGTAAACTTCACCCCCCGGGCGCTGCAACCCCCTCAGCTTGCGCGCCCGCTGAAGCGTATCCTCGTAGTCTTCATCGGAAATGCATGCATGCATGCATCAGTAAGTACTTAACGAGCATTCCTCGCAGGCCCAAGACCAAGTAAATAATCATAATCGTGACAATCATCTAAATTCTCACACGGACCGATTTTATGCCCCGGATCCCGTGGGCTGCGCATCTCGATGCTACCCCCAGTAATCAATCGAACAGATACGATCCGGTCCCCAAGGAGAGACCCAGTCTCTCATAATAGCTAAATAGTTTTAAAGCTCTGCTAGAGCCGTTGATTTGGCTTCGGGTGAGAGAAAGGTAGGCGTTTGCTAGTTCCATCCCTGGAAGTCGCGTCGTTAGTATCGATATAGGCGCGTGTGGAGTATCGGGGTGGTCTCCATAGTTGATGATCTTTGGTGCGGGAAATCCAGCAGTGTAATATACTCTTGTCGCGAGGACTTCTTCTAATCTAGTCCCATTAGACCAGTTTAAAAGAAGACCGAATGGTAGTGGTGCAATTTCATTATCAAAATAAATCATAGCCTACCCAGCGACAGTCACGCACGGAGAAGAGTTGTAGGTAAGCATGAATGAATGAATCCGCAGACTCGTCGTACGAGAGGATGATTGGGTTGAGGTGTGGAGGCGAAGATTGCGTGGGGTCCATGTGAAGTCTGGACGGTGCCATTGGAAATCTGGTTTCACCATGTATTGTGTTGTGCAAGGGCTGCCAAACTCACCGACACATCTGCCGAAGAAAGTTCAAGAAACAAAAGCAAGTCGCGAAGATTTTGGCGGCGGTCAGTACGATATTAATGCACGTGATCCAATGGAGAAATCACACCCAGCTGCATATGAAACAAACACGTTTCTGAAAGCCGATAGCTTATGTTATTAAACTGGAGTCTTGTCTCATTTTGATATTACTCCGGATTCCATCATTATTTTATGACTTGCCTTAGAACATGTCACCAGAAACTTTCCGTCCCAATAGCCTCTACATCCTCCTCTTCAGCCGTGGATATCCCAATACATAGGCTCTCGACCTCTACGGCGGTCCTGATAACGGGACTACGAAATCACATATGATATATCAAAACCGTAGGCCCCAGATAGATCACTGACCGAGTTCTTAGATAAATACTCTTCGTCGGTCCCGTTTAGTTCTCGCTAGTCTCTTTCAGGTCTGAACCATTATGTATGTATGTGCATCAGCAACGAAATCATCTCAGGCCTAGAAGAGAAACCTTATAACACTTTCGAACATCCTAACTTATTTTCAATCAAATAGTCTCTCGGATCTGTGTTTTGACGTGCGGTTTATTTCGTACATCATATACCAAAATATGATTTCTTAGGGTATTTGAATATTCGAAGAGAAATACATATGATGTCCAGAAACTCAGTTGTGATACTGTAGTATATCTGCGTTGAAGAGGTAGGTTCAGAACTTGGGAGATCGGTAGATGGTGAGGATGATAATGCGCAACGGCGCCCTGTGGGAGTCTCAAGACCCCGCGGTTTGTGATATGCGCGCTGGGTTGGTTTCTCTGGCTGTGGTGGATGCAATGGGTGAGAGGAATCCCGTACTTACGGACATGTTTGTTTCGTGGTCGATGCTGCTGTCATGTGCAGATTGATGGAAACATCAACTGCGCAATCTTCACTGCAAGAATTGTGCTGTGAATTTCTCGATGGGGATTTGCTCATCTTGTTACTAGGTTGATAGAATGAGAAGCTGATCGATGGATTGTGCCCATATGTTTTGGGGACACACAACTGACTTCAGCGCGGTGTATCTACTCGAGAATCCTCAAGGATTATTGGTTGTTTGATATACCTAAGCAAGCACTAGCAAGCTTGATGATTGCATCTCGCTATTGGTCGATTCAACAGCCAGAAATAAAAGAGCAGTAAATTATAAAAGGCGATGCGATCTTTGAATACCAAAAATTCCATATTGATCCGAGTAATATATAAGAAAATCGTAGGCTCTCATATATAGACGAGGCTGCTTCCATCCGTGCCAAGAAACTATTCCGTCGGCTACATACAAGCTTATTGAAATCTTCATACTAGCAATACGTGCGTTTTGACACTAGTTTCTTGACTACCATGTTTTAAAGAAAAGTAGTGTTGAAATTTCCGCTCTGGTATAGGATTATAATGACGAAAGTTTAACTTTTTGATATCGATAGCTGCGGAGAGTATTAATTAGTACAGTACAGTATTCCCTTCGTCAAAGATTGATTGTGAAAACCTTTTTAGATCTTTTAGACTCGGATGAATAGGGCGACTAGGGCGACTATATTAGCTCCCGAGTAGATTCGGATCGATGCGCCCACTTGAAGAAGAAGGACAAAATACTAAACTCATCAACCTTTGAAATCTTTCCTCGATTCATTGCTTGTCTGTATGTACTCAGTACTTGGTATCCAAATCTTCTAATTGGTCACAACCACAGATTCATTCTGCATACGATTTTGAGATTATACAAGGATAAGTGCATCGGTTCCTTGCTTCAAGGTTTGATCGTCCTTTACCCTTGCTTCTATGGAGAATTTTGAACCCACCCAATTTGATATCATCATATCACCATACATTTTCTCGAATCATATCTATTTGATTACTTTCTTGGCGTAAATAAGCCAAGAGAAAATGCGAGTTTATCTTGATTTTTACCGTCAATTGTATATGAATTCTTTCCCGTTGTCTTTTCCTAAGTGTTGTGATATTTATTCTCAAGGAAGTGAGAGTTTTGGCATTTTGATGCTCGCTGCCGAGTGAATTGACTTTAAATAACACAAAGAACGGCAGTAAAGATTTGAGGTTGCACAAATAACCGACAAGAACGCGGATTTTGCCATTACCTCGACGCATCCAAACAACAATTTAACATCCTACTTCTTTGCGCGCACATCGCGAACAAAGTACACGCGCAAACAATTATCAGATTCCCATCTTCCGAACAACGCGAATCAAGAACCAAATCAAATATGGCAGCTCGCCATCGCGACGAATTATTCCACGGGAAAGACCATCCCGATACCCACGCATCGGCGAATCGCTGGCGCCACCAAGAATCCTCGACCTTTGCCAAACATGCGAATCTCGGAGCTCGGGAAGCGCAGCGCACACCGATTATGCGGGCGGGGAATGCGCAGGATGCGGAGCTTGAAGCTGCGAGGAGGGAACAGGAAGAATTGGAACAGAGGGATGCGGTGAATGGGGTTCGGAGGGGAGGCGCGGGCGCGACGGTTAAATGCGGTCCGTTGCTTAATTATAGGAGGATGGAAAATGAGGTTTGGTATGGGAGTGTGCTGATTGTGGTTGATACGCAATCGGGCCAGGAGGACGTGGTGCCGGAGTTGAGGTTGAGGATTTTGGGGAGTAGGCAGACTATGCAGAATGGTAATGGAATGGATAATGCCACCGGGGATGGTCATGCTGAAGCGCAGGGGGTTATTAATGGAGTGGACTATTCTGAGAATCGAAACCCGGCAGAAGCATCAAATGGGAACATTCCGATTCATGGTGGACAAGACAACGGTTCCAGCGATTCGGAAGAAATCAAGATTAGAGGAGTCAAGCTATATGCAGATGTGGCGAATACTTTCTGGAGATTTCATATACATGTTCCAATGCAACAAGAAGAGATTCAATGTGAATATACCATTCCCGGACTCACGTTTGCCGAGGGGGGAAAGACGGATAGACAAAACTTTTTCATACCGGCGGTTACGGAGAGTATGAGGATAATGTTTCATTCTTGTAATGGATTTAGTGTGGGCACGGATGAGGCGTCTTTTAGCGGTGCTTGTCTTTGGAGAGATGTTGCGAGACAACATGAGGAAGCTCCGTTCCATGTTATGTAAGATGTTCCCTTTTGGTTGAGGAGTGGTAAAAACTAACATTTCATAGGCTTGGTGGTGGAGATCAGATATATAATGATGGAATCAGAGTAAACGGACCTCTGAGACCTTGGACTGATATTGGTAATCCGAAGAAGAGAAGAGAATATCCTTTTCCAGAAAAGTTGAGAAAGGATTGTGATGATTATTATGTCAAGAATTATCTGCGCTGGTCAGTTGACGACTGTATTCGAAGATTGAGTAAATGGGAAGCTGACTTCAGATGTAGGTATTCGACAGAACCTTTTGCTGCGATGAATGGAAAGATTCCTCAAGTCAATCTCTGGGATGATCATGATGTAGGTTTCATTTTCTCCTGATGATAGTTATATCTGCTAATTGACCATATAGATCATTGATGGATTTGGCTCATATGTCGATGAATTTATGCGTTGCTCGGTCTTCCGTGGTATTGGAGGCGTTGCTCATAAATACTATTTACTGTTCCAACATCACATCGCACCTCCGCCATCTACTTTCACAACTGGTGCGTTATCCTCTAACATCTTTACCTTCTATTATTACTAACATTTCTCAGATGCACCTCAGACTACGTCAACGGATGGGGTTGGAATTGATCCACGTCAAATAGAAAACACATACGTGTTGGAGGATGATGTTCCTGACCCAAGTTATATCATTGGTGATAGCCCTGGTGTAAGTAACTTGGACTTTGTGTTGTTGATTTAGCTAATTATTTGCAGCCATATGTAGCAGAACGCTCTCGTAGTATCTATGCAAGATTGGGTGCAAGAATTGCATTCTTTGGTATCGATGCTAGAACTGAAGTAAGTCCTCATATTTATTATGAAGCCAAGGTCGCATACTGATTTTGAAATAGCGCACACGTCATCAAGTGAATTATCCAGAAACATACAAGAAGATTTTCGACCGTCTTAGAGCAGAACTTACAGCCGCAAAAGCATCTCCAAATCCTATCGAGCATCTTATCATTCTACTCGGAATTCCTATTGCTTATCCTGTAAGTTATTGACGACAATTCTGATGTATTCTAGTGCTAATCTCCGTAGCGTTTGACATGGTTAGAGAATATCTTTTCGAGCCCCTTAATGGGCCCACTCAAATTCATGAACAAGCGATTTGGTTTTGGTAAGCGATGTTTTCATCCATCCCCTAATTCATAGTCCATCTACTAACTTCTTCAAGGCGGAAGTTTCTTTAACCACTTCGACGGCAGCGTTGATCTTCTCGATGACCTCGACGATCACTATACAGCCCACACCCATAAGAAAGAACGCCACTATCTCATCTCACAACTCCAATCTCTCGCCTCCCAATTCTCCGTCCGCATTACCATCCTGGGTGGCGACGTACATCTCGCCGCCGTCGGCCGTTTCTATTCTAACCCTAGCCTCCAAATCCCCGCCTCGAAAGATTTTAGATATATGGCGAATATTATTTCTTCAGCTATTGTTAATAAACCTCCTCCGCAAGCGGTAGCGAATTTGTTGGCGAAGAGAAATAAAATTCATCATTTGGATCGCGAGACGGATGAAACGCTACTCAGTTTCTTTGATAGGGATCCTGGAGATGAGAGGAAAAGTTCAAAGAGTAATACAGTCACGATGCCTAGTCGCAATTGGGCGGTTCTTACGGAGAATTCACGCTCATCAATCTCCCCTTCTGCTATTCCTTCTGATCAAAATAATGCTGCAAACACTACCGACGGCACGACCACAGAATCCAGACCCTACGATCTCGAAACAAAAGATATCCCCAAAGATGGCCACGCTCCTCTTCACAAAGGTGAAACCGGAGCAGGTAGCACACATAAAGCAGCGGTAGCTGAATCTCATGGGAAGAGTGGAGATGGGAGTTTGGATGTGGTCATTAGGGTCGAGATTGATCAGCATGATGGGGAGGGCAGGACGAGGGGGTATGGCATGTCGATTCCGTTGTTGAGGTATGAGGGGGAG
Organism: Myriosclerotinia scirpicola; assembly: GCA_002162505.1. NCBI lineage: Eukaryota > Fungi > Ascomycota > Leotiomycetes > Helotiales > Sclerotiniaceae > Myriosclerotinia > Myriosclerotinia scirpicola. The sequence goes on along the minus strand of NGKG01000008.1, from coordinate 137,631 downwards.
GCGTTGGTGGTGGATGAGGGGAGGAGAAGTTGGGCGGGGAGTAGGAGGAGTTTGAGGGGGAAGAAGAGTAGGGGTACTGTTGCTGGGACGAGTGGGACGACTGGGACGGTTGAGACGGCTGGGG
>NGKG01000008.1:122255-137348 GCA_002162505.1 Myriosclerotinia scirpicola | reverse complement strand
TTAGTGAGTGAGGGGGGCTTCTAAGTATACCCATACGAGTGATGGAAGGATGAACGGGAATTATTTGATACCAGGGTTGTAATTTTCTCGAATGTATTTGTATTGCTATTGCATAAATCTTAATGTTTGATTTTTCACACGCGTTTCACACAATTCACAGAATTCACCATACGTTTACTCGAACTTTATGCTGCGAGTGAGTTGATATGTTGTAATCTAGGTTATGCATAAATGCATACCGCTTCTCCCATTCGCGCAAGTAAATATTACATTAACTTGAAGGAATACGATGTTCTCTTGATCTCCTTTTTTTTTTGGATATCCCTAGCGCCTAAGTTGAGATGGAATGAAATTGATAGAAAGGGGGAATGGGATGGGATATCTGGTGTGGTATCTTAACGCCGCGCATGCAAAATCATAACTTTTGGGGTTTCGAAATTCGGAAATGGTAATCTGAGATGAGAGGAGATGAGAGATAGGGGCGCAAATGTGCGATCAAAAATGATTTTGATGTCTTATAAATGCATACCCTCTTCCTCGTCCGCACCAGCATCTTCTCGCATCCGTAGTTCCATGGCTCGACGTAATGTTTCGTCGTCTAGTGATCCTCCTGTGTTTGTGGTTGCGGTTCCAGTTGTTCTTGATTCTCCGTTCGCGGGTGTGCTTGAGATCCCGTTTACTCTTGGTTCTCCGTTTGTTGTAGGTGCGGATGCAGGTGTAGGTGTAGGATCCATCACGATATCACCCCCAGCGATTCTTCCCGTGGTAAATGTTCCATCGGCCCAGGGATTACTTCTACTTTCTTCACTTGTGGGAGCTGTTCCATTGATTGTGGGGGCAGGGGCTGCCACTTCTGCGTCTGGTTTGGATTCGGCGCCGGCTTCATATTCGCCCCATACTCCGCCTCTGTTTTCGATTTCTGAACGGAGGAGGGAGATGCGGGTTTCCATGCGGGTTATTACGATTTCATTTTCGCGGATCGCGTCGACGCTATTAGAATCAAATTAAAACCCATCTTCTACTTTTCCTTCTTCTCTCCTTTCAATACAGGATAGAACGAGGAGTAAAAAATGAAATCGCATACCAATCATCATCCACCTTCCCATCCACACATTCAGGCGCCCTTCCTTCGGCAAAAGGCTTGAGTTGTTCGTTGGAATAATCGAGGTGTGCGATGCTATTTCGTAACTCGGCGGCTTTGAGGTGGAGGGTAGACATGGGGAGGTCTTTGAGGGCTTCTGCGAAAGCGGTGGGGGAGATGGGGAGGGCGTCGGCGGACATGTTGGGGAGATGGGTGGTTTGTTTGGGGGTATGGCGGGGTTGTTTATAGCTTTTGTGTGTAAAAATCGTGTGTATTGAGATTCAGGGTTGCGGAAATTGGGTATCTGAACTTGGTAATCGAGAGAGATATGAGCGCTTCAGATGATTCGAAGTTCGTATATGATTTTGTAATATGGCGAGTTGATTGTTGGTTGAGTGAAATTGAGAGTTATGTTGATGGAGGGGTTGAGGTTGAGGCAACAGCTGCCCGCGCGGAACTATCGCAAACTGGTCTGTGCACATATTTTCTATGCTCTTCAAATCCCAGCTTCAGGGAATCGAACGACAAATTAGAACACCACAGCGGGGTTGTTTGCTCCCAATGATTTGAAGCCAGATATGAGGTGATAGCAAGAAGCCGAATATGAATAGTCTTTGGCCCGCAGCACGAAGTTCGTGCTTACAGACTCGGGCCACTCTACACACGTGTAGGACAATTGATAATTTGGCCTCGAGGCTTGCACAGGGAGCTATACGACCTTATTCGATATCTTCGACGTCCTTTCGACGGAGGGAATTAGCGTTGGGGAATTGTGAAGGTGGCAGTTATGGATGGACGGAAGTGTTAGGGCTTCAATGCTCCAAGAGGTTCTATGCCTCTAAAAGAAAAGCACCAAAGATTCCGAAAAGTTCGAAATTACCCAATGAATTACCCCCAAAGAAATTACCTTCAAAGGCTGTACCTAAGACGGAGATATATACGAAATATGAGCAATTACCAGCGGACTACGAGGATCAAATAGGCCTTGATTATCGAGAGGATCCTATAACAGAGGAGGAGATCCAGGCGATTTTCGGACGTGTGATGGATATAGATTCGGCAGACAAATTTCTGAGAGTTATACATGGACGAAGGGTAGCAGGAACACTACCAGATCCAGATGAGCCTAGTTCTTTAGCATACTGGGAGGAATTTGCGCAGAAGAACGCATTAGCATGGCTGAGGAAGAATGTCCCTGTCGATGAGGATGAAAACGCGGCATTGAGGGCCGAGCAGGAGTTAGCTGAGATTGAAGGAGGTATTATTGAAGATTCTAAGAGAATTGGTACATATGTACCGAACGTTGGCGGGAGTTCAACAAGAGGTGGCAGAATCAATATTAATATGTATAAGTCAACCGAGTCGAAAGATTCAACACCAGAGACCAAGAGTTTATATGGTGACAGTGGATTAGATGCCATTAGAAAAGCGAATGAGGCAAAAGCAAGGATTGCTGCTCAAGAACAGAAAAGAAAGGAAGAAGAGTTGAGCCAAGCGGATGGAACACAGCAAAATACAGGCACATTAGATCACGTCAAACCTCGATCACGAGTAGAACTTCGTCGAAAAGGCGAAAATCCATGGCTTCAATACTACGCAAAGAAGGCTGAAGAAACTGCTCCTGCTGTCCCTCCCGAACTTTCTGCTTTTACTCGTCTTTGGCCATCAGCTTTAGTTGTCCTCTTAACAATTGGCGTCTCGTGCACTTTGGCACATATCTACATACCTCCCGTCCGAGCCGCTCGCATGTTTCCAGAAATCCCACCCGCCATTACCACACTCTCTGGAATTGTCCTAGCTAATGCCGTGGTACTATTCCTCTGGCGTGTTCCGCCTGCTTGGCAAATGCTCAACAAATACTTTATAATAATTCCCGCCTACCCTCGAGGACTATCAATGATTGGATCTGTCTTTTCCCATCAAGCCTTCCCTCACTTTTTTTCGAATATGATTATCCTTAGCATCCTGGGAGTCCAACTCCACGATGATATCGGGCGTGCTAATTTCCTCGCCCTCTATTTCTCAATGGGTGCTGTATCCTCTTTCGTTTCGTTATCATGGTGGGTTTGGAAGAAAGCATTCATTACGTCGACTATAGGTGCTTCAGGTGCAGTCTGTGGTGTCATGGCCGCGTTTTTGTGGAATAAAAGGGAGGAGGGGGTCAGTATTCTTGGGGTTACTCCGGCGATTCCTTCATGGCTATTATTAGGTGCCCTTTTTGCGATGGAGATTTTTTCGTGGAGGAGAGTGGGCAGGAGCACAAGGAAACAAATGTTGGATCATCAATCGCATCTGGCGGGGTATATAGCTGGTGTTGTTGGGACGGAGGTCATTAGATGGAGGGGCAGGGTTAGAAAGAGACAAGTGGAAGAGAGGAGGAAACAGATTGAGGGGTTGATGACGTGAGGGTTAGCGAGGTGAGATATTGTAATTTTATATACACATGCGTGAGGTGGTTTTTTCAAAGGTGCGAGTATACTTAGAAGAGAACTCATGGCTTGATAGCGTGATGTACTAGGTAGAGTTCCGACCTGCGATTAATCAAAGTACATATAAATCATATTCGCAACTCTACTTTGAAAGTTGAGGGACAATAACCAATTATGGTCCTCACTTGCAAATCCATGCAAACGAACAGGGGGCAGGTGGCACAAATACTAAGCTATTCCTAAGAGGGGTAGGTGGGTTGATGACTAATATTTTTCTTTGACGTCGGAAAAGGTTGAGGAAAAGGAGGGAAGAAGGAAAGAACGAATAGGATGTTAGGATGGATGTTCTGGGATGGTTGGATTGGGTACTAAAAGTGGATTTGATGGTGAAAGTGGTGATAATACAGGTAGGGGTTTTGTTTTGGACGGAAGGAATGATGGGAAGAAAAGAAAATCTTGAGAAGGAAGAAGAAAGAAGAGGGGAGGGACTCCGAGGGAGAGAAGAGGAAGAATGATGGGTTGGGTTTTTTGGTTGGGTAGCTTCCAGGATCGCAGGGCCGCAGGAGCCTCCAAATGTAATTGGAGTAGTTTGAATCATCCCGCCGCTGGTAAGATTGATGAGATTTTCTTTTGTTGAAAAAGATGAATAAAGAGCCACTCAAGTTGTAGAGATATCTATAAGTATGCTCTTGCTAGGATGCTGTGGACGGCTACCTGCATCAGCCACTGATATATTCAAGTGGCTCTATTAAGCTGGGCGTCGATCAGTTGAAACAGGAGACTCAGGGGAGTAGTTATTGTCGGTTGGCTGCATATGGTGGGGAGTTTTGTTTGCTATAGGGGTGCAGAAAAGATTTGGACTTGATGATTCGATGATGATTCGATAGTGCTTTTATGGGTAAAGGATTCTTTGGGCTGGGTCTCATAAATCTCGTTTGCTGTTCCTTTGCTTTTGCATTGTCGGGATACGTCGAGTTGATCGATGGGTTTATCGAGTGATGTTCGTTGATAGCAGCTCTGGTGGTTAAGTAACATATGCACGGGAGGAGGTTTCTACTATAGATAGACTGTCATACTTGAAGTTGGGCTACTGATGATCCCAGGAGTTTCTGGTATTCTAACCTTGAGTTGGTGTCAGAAGTTTGAGATCAACAGGCACATATAAAACAAGATACCACAACTGGACTTGTTTCATTACATTGGGATTAACGGGAGGATGCATAAATGATCCAAAGTACCTAGGTACGTCGAAGTTAAAGGAAAAGATAAGTTCTTTACTTTTTCCAAAGGTGAATAGTGTCAGGGAGTGATAATTTTGTTTTGTTGATTTTCGCGCTAGTGAGGGGGGACTGGGTTCTCGTCTTTCGCGACTGGACGACCACTTGGACTTCCATTCTCTACAAAACAAAACCTCTTCACTTCCACAAAACCACTTCACCTCAGTAGGTATATCCAAATTTCTGTACAATACATTATTCTTTCATCCATCTATCTTTGTCTGATTGACTCAATTCTCGCGATATATTACACCACATTCATCAGTCGCCATGGCGACATCAACGAATCCTCTTCTGGAATCGTTGATCAATCATGTTGTCCTACCTCCACGTCTTCCAGGCAAGGAAGATAAACATGAACAATTAAGCAGTGAGCTCATGGATCGCTTCATAACTGCTGCAAAAGTCATGAGAGACGTTAAGGATAACGACTTATCTAAGAATTGGGATTGGATGCGACGATCTTTGCAGATCGCCAAATTGCTTAATGCTCGAGGCAGTTTGACGAAGGCTTCACTTTTGTCCGAGTTTCGAGATCTTCAACCTAATGTTGTTCTGATGCTTTATGTAATGGAGCAAAATGCCGCTCTCCTTATTTCGCGGAGCACGAGGTATGACCATCACAAACTCTTCAGTCTACATGGACTTCATTTGATAGTTCATCTTTGTATAAGAGTGACAATCACTGACTATATCTTTTAGTACACAAAGTTCTGAGCAAGTACTATTCGAAGTTTTTGAAACATCGCCAGTCGCAGAAGCTGTTCTAGATGCCGAAAATGCCTTAGAATGGGATTTTCCTGGATATTCTGTCGAAATACCATTCTCAACGTTCGAACAATCAAATTTTCTCGACGAACTTGCCAAGTTTTTAGAAAAGGCCAGTACGGAATCGATTAAGCAATTTGCTGCTAAGACGACCAAGGCCGGGTCTAAGGTTGTCGAGACACGCGACACATCCGATTGTGCCATTATTTCAAGTTGCTTGATGACTCTACTAGAGGCAAACGGCCGTCGTGTCTATCCCCCAGTATTGAGAAAACGCATTCGAGACGATGTATGCTGGTTTGATTCCGCAAAGCCATGGCGAAGACACCCTCTGTACCTTGTGCTGCGGGTCGGTCTGCAGCGGCAACTAGCTACATATGGCGAGGCAGGTTGTATTCAGTACAAGTTTCTTATCTCGATTGTTCTTACCCATCTCCTCGAAGAAAGTTTACATGAAGTCGATCTCGAAACCTTATCATTTTTGAAAACAAAATTATGCCGTCGTCTTGCCAAACTTGAAGTAGATGCTGAAAGAGTCTCTCCGCCCATTCATATCACATATGAGAGGTTATTCACATCCTTAAGACCACGGTTCCAAAAGGCTGTTCATGCTGCTTCCCATGTTATGGATGCTGCTTGGGCTAACTTCAAGAAGAATGATCAGCGACCTATCGTGTCTCTTCCAGCACGTGCTGAGCAGCGCGATTTGCTTTTAACTCTTCCCAACAGTGGGCGTCAACTGCAAGGTATTCTAGCAGAAAATTTCCACCCACCACCACAATTAGTTGGCTATGGAATCTCTGCTGTTGATTTTGCCCTCGCAACAAAACAACTTGACCTATTTGCAAATTCATATCTATCGTTGTATGCTGTGGAGGCTGCTAATAGACGTCTTGCTGCTCCATCTTCTGCTCTCAGTAACGAAGACAATTGCATATTACTTGCAAATCGGATTGGCATGTATTTAAAAGCAAGCAGCGGGAAATATTTTCAGGATGCAGAAGGAAGCTCTGTCATGATACTAAACATCATGGATCTGTGGATGGCAATGGATAAGTGTGCTATCATTACCTACCCTTTGCTCGCAGAGTACCATCCCTGTTTTACACCGGAGATGCTTGATATCCTGCAAATACCTCTGTTGGAGGACATGCGTCGCTTGCAGGTTATCCAATCATATCTCCAGACCCGTTGCCGGGACTCAGCTACTAATGGACCAAGCATGACCATCTATGAGGATCCAGTGAAAGATTGCTTTGCTGAGCGCTATTTTGATCAGTCTACCAACATGTCGATATTAAAAGAGCGCATTCGTACCGAAACGGAGACAGAATACCAGTATAAAAAAGAACAATGGGAGAAAATGAGCGAAGAGTACAGAAAATTGAGGGAGGAATACGATGGCCTGACTTGTATATATAAATTCGATGAGGTGCTTTTGGAGGACGTACATGATGATCAGGGATGCACAAAATGTTTTTTACGGAGAAAGGCTCGACGAATGAAAATCCAAGTAAGATCAGTCAAAACCAAGTCAACTGGCCATTGTTGAAATTTACTATGCTAACAATGATGTATAGGTTCGAGAATATCCTTTGCCTGCCAGCCCAGCTGAGCAGAAGGTAGTTGTGTTCGAACTATCCCCCCCCAAACCGTTTTTGTCATATCGTAACGCAACCTGGAATATCTTGAGTGGTTTGGCATTCCCCAAAAAGCAACCTGGTCCTGAAATTTTGGTAAGCAGATAGCATACATGCGTGTCAAAATGATTTTGATAAAAAGTGCTGATTCAACCCTCTTCCAGGTTCCTCTGCAAGACTATTCAGGTCTCAAGCAGTTCCTAACTCGCAACGGCCCTGGCATTTGTTTAGGCTCATGCACAAAATCGTTCCTCATGACACAGTAAGTTTTTATCAATTCTATGAGTTTCCAAAAAAAAGACCGCGACGAATGTTCCACTAACAAGCTCTAGCTATGACCATGTTAAATTCCCAACGGAACTGGATAAGGTATTTGTCAAAAATGGATTGACATTTTCCTATTACGACACGGTTTCTAAGTCCAACATGAAAGAACAATGGAAGAACCGAAAGCCAACATTCTCACATCATTTCGAAATAGTTCTCCCCCCAAACTCGCCTTACTCCTTCGTGATGTTCAAACCGGAGTTTTTTGCTGTTGACAGGAAAGGACCTTCCTCGTACGAGGTTATTGCAAGTCAATCAAGCTGTCCATCACAGCTGAATGTACATGAATACATGGCATATCAATCACTTTTTTCCGGCAAAACCCGTCGTCTCACACAGCTACTGGCTGAGCTTGGCTCACAAAACCTGAACTTCAGCACTGAAGCTGCGCTGGTTATTGTCTCTAGATTAATCCTGGAAGCTGGACCGGCCTATGGAAACGATCCTCTGCGTGTCATCCATCGGTCTTTCCAAGATGTACATTTCTGTCATAGATTGGTAGAACTTCTTGATCAGAGACTTGAAAACATCTCATCAAATTGGCGTGAACATCTGGCACTAGAAACGATCCTGACTATCATATTGAGATTGACGGAACTCGCACAGATACCGATTCAAACTCGAGCTCTTGAGTTGCTCGAGAAAGTCCGCATGACCACTAGCAATTGGTTATTCAGACTACGAGTGGAGATGCGCAAGTCAACCGACGCAGATACTATTCGAAGGTTTACGAGATATGCATTATGGGCCGCTCTTCTCTGCCGACGTACATTTGCCTTTCGCAGTCAACCCCGCAATATCTTGGACTCCGCTAAATTAAGATGTTTCATCGAAGCCTCTATCATGCTACAAGATGTTATAACTGGTGATCCAGCAGGGCTTCCAAATTCTGTCAGAAATGCTATCACTAGAGACTTGAGAGCTGTGTATGATATGCGTTCGATCCTGCAAGAATCTCTCAAGGCAAGCCCCGAAGCTCTTTTGCTGGCTTCAACTGTCGTTTGGCCGCAATTAGACGAATCACCCAGAATTATATCAAACTTACAGTTTCTGGGGACAGAAGGCTCGCAGGATTGGTGGGTGCAAGCGACAATCGATACAAACAATATGAAACAACAATTGTTGAGCTATCAGATCGTGTTAGGACATCTCTATATTGACCGACAGCCTCTTGGAAAGCTACCACCAGAAATCAGAACACACAATGTACTGAGAACTCTTTTTGGAGACACCAATCTCCTCACCTATCCTTCCGCTCTTCCTGGCTCGATCTACACATTAGCAATATTCCCGGAAGGCCACCAGATTCATATTGGCTTCCGAAATGGAACTCCCGTTGTCCGCGCGTGTCTTGGAAAAACTGTGCTGGAGCTCATACCGCCAGAAACTTTCCAGGGGCCAGATCAGAGCTATTGTGACTTGCCTAATCCCCTGATTCACAACTGCGTACACTGGCTCAATCGAAGCAGTGGTATTATCGAAATTCGACAGATGCCTGACATTTGGAAGTACAAACCTAGTAATTGGCAGTTGAATGTTCGCACCAAAATGTGCACGCGTCCAAAATCTATCCTCGTTAATCCACACAGCCCTCTATTCCAGAGCATCACAAGGATTTTCAATTTTTTCGAACTTCCTGGTGAACTTATTGTATATCAGCCAGCCCAGTCTAATTTGACTGTGGATTTGAAACGTCTAGCACTAACTTTTTCTGTGAATAAAAAGAATCTCTTACAGTCCAAGCAGTTGCGCGCGGAAATTGATAGAGATCAGAACTGTGGCACTTGGTATGGACTACGCAGTAAGATTGTCATTCGCGACATTATCAATCCACGCCAACGCTCTTTAATTATTCCTATGATTACCACCGATTCAGGCTTCAGAATTCGTCGGGATGGTGTTCATGTCCAAATCTCAATTGACAATGGCGGGCTCTATGGAAGGTTTTCCATAAATGAAGTGCTTGGACGGTTAGACTGTCCCGCTGAGCCATTGTTGATATACATGAAAGCGATGATTCATGCTTATACATCCTTCATCTTGGTCGACGAATTGACAGGCCGCACAGGAACCGAAGAGGCTGTAGCGTTGCTGAAGTCTGGCCTGTGCCAGCCTTGGCTACCGCTTCACGCAGGTCCGCAATCATGCCTCAACAGAATTGCAGCACTGTGCCCAACTCGAGAATATTACCCTAGAGACGGAAAAGCAATGCAAAAGGTCTCCTGGAATGATTCTTTGACAACTGCTATCCAATATGATGGGTATAACGCTATAATCGGAGATATTATTCTTACAGATGCAAAGTTGAATCGGTTTTTGTCTCAAAAGAAAGAACAGACATTTGTTCTGAATCAGAAAAAACATCTTGTTCAGAGGAGTCATGCTAGGTTCAGTCGGTTCATCAGATTACATTCTGAAGTCTGGAAAGTCACGTCGGATTCTGTATATGATTCCCGAGACAAACCTTGTGCGAGTCAAAAGCGAACGAACATCTTAGAGACCCTGGATCTCATAATTCGACAGCCTCAAAAAATGCGCACGACCAAAGACCTTACTGGAATATTTCAAGCATGGTCTGATATGTCAGGAATCACCGGAAAGTATGAGAAGATTTTGTTGACGGATGCCTTGGAAGTCAATTTTATCTTAGATTTCGGTAGCTTGGTTCGTTCTTTACAAGCAGCAGACCAAACCGAAAAATATCGACTTCAGTTTTTGTTTTCTTTGCTTTGTTTTCGCGATAATGTCGACATGGAAATCATCAGAGTATTGGTTGCTTACTTTGTTTGGAACGATCTGAAAGCTCTTGAACCCCCGAAATGGTCCTCTTACGTCCAGTTTCGTCAAAACCAAATTCCTCATCTCGTTGTCATTACACAGCTGCTGAAACCATGTCTCAGACCATACCCAGGAGATGAAAGAGATTCGCCTCTATGCAGTCTGAGCTCTAAGCAACGAAGGGTCTTAGAAAATCAGGAAGAGATCTACGATAGAAAAGGCGATAATGATTGTGAGCTTCTGGCAAGATTCTTTCTGGATCAATGGCCTTGTACAGAACCTACTATTGCTGGCTTTAGGCCTGCAGTTCAAATAGATATCGAGTTAGCTCTGAAGACCATTGGTCCTGAATGGAGACGCCTCTCACAGAATTTCGAGCTCTCTAAATATCTTGAGCAAGTTCAAGTGATTTTGGATCGAAATCATACCGGAGAGTGCTTTGATTCAGACATGGAAGTAAAGTCTCAAGAAGTAATCACGCGTTGTCGTGGAAAAGAGTTACCAGCATTGGGAGATGTTTTGTGTAAGACTAGAGCACCTTCCAAGCTCTCGACGGTTAAAAATTTGAAAGAGAACATTCGACCGACATTACAAAACATCCCACCCACATTGCAAAAAGGACAGAGGAAAAGTGGACTCGTTGTATCTCAGGAAATCCTTGATCTGGAAAGAATCATCTCAAGTAAGTGTGCCCGCCAAATGCCATTCCTTCGCTCATCATAGCATTCACTCTACCTTTCTCGGATTTTTTTTGTATCATGCTAATTGTGTTGTCCTCAGATGCCATCAGCTCAAGCGCCTCGCTTGTACGTCAGAGCTATATGCACGAGCTTCAGCAAAGCTTATCAGCCTACAAAGTGTTTGAGCAGGCACCGAAGACTGCAAGACAGAATGTAGATTTAGCTAATCTGTCCAGTGACATAGATTCAGTAAAAAAGATCGTCCTCGAAATACTCAAGAACTTGCGCATATCATTTGAGATGGACAGCCCTGGGTCAAATTGGCTGCAAGAGGCCCAGCTATTTCCTTGCATTTCAACAATCACACTTCTTGAGAGCCTAAGATCTACCTCACATATGGTCTTTGCGATAGGTATGAGAGAAAGTCTTGTGTGGTATGCTGTACATATCACGACACTTCAGAGGCTCTTGAGACTTGAAGAAGCCTTCTTGAAAGGCGATCAGCAACGACTAGTTGAAGAGCAAACCAACACTGGACATGAAAATTGGGATCCAATAAAAGAAACTGACTGGCTCCTGCTTGAGCTCGAAGCAAATGTCTTAATTCGTCCACAACAAGTCGAAGTAGCGAGAGCGACTATTTGTCCAGCTTCAAAATCAAACTCGGTTTTGCAATTAAACATGGGTCAAGGAAAGACATCAATAATCATCCCCATGGTAGCGGCTAAGCTTGCTGATTCCAAGAGGCTTTTTAGAGTTATCGTTCCCAAGTCACTTCTCCAACAAACAGGTCAGCTGTTACAAGGGCGGCTCGGATCAATTCTTGGGAGATCTATTTTGCACATTCCCATTTCGAGAAAATCTCCAATGGATGTTGCCACCATTCGAACATACTCTGCAATGCACGAGAGTATCTTGCACAGATCAGGTGTTATTCTGGCATTACCAGAACATATTCTGAGCTTTGGACTAAGCTCACTACAACGACTCGCAGATGGCCGAGTTCAAGAGGGCAATTCGATGGTGAAGGTACAACATTGGATGGATAACGTATGCAGAGATGTTATGGATGAGAGCGATCAGATATTGGGCCTGCGTACACAACTCATTTATCCATCGGGAACGCAAAAGGCTGTAGACGGAAATCGCTGGCAGACTGCCCAAGGTCTACTTCATCTGGTGGAAGGTCACCTATTCTATCTGCAAGAAACCTTTCCACACTCGATCGAAGTAATCCAAAGACCGGGGGGAGGTTTTCCTATTGTTCATTTTACACGAAAAGATGCTGAAGAGGCTTTGTTGAGTCGTATTGCTTTGGATGTGTTGCATGGCCGTACTTCCATTCTTAACATGGCAGTTTGTACAAATCGTGATGTTCTCGCAATCAAGCAGTTCATCACAGAAGAAAAGTTGACCCCAAGTGTTATGAAACACGCGCGACGAGTGTTTCCGGATAACCCGAAGCTGCAGCAGAATCTGCATTTACTTCGTGGGCTCATCGTTCATCGCATTTTGCTTACTGCTCTAAAGAAAAAATGGCAAGTTCAATACGGTCTCCCTGCACCTCCCAGAGATCCTATTGCTGTACCATATCACGCCAAGGGGGTTCCAAGTGATAATGCAGAATGGGGCCACCCAGATGTTGCCATTGTTTTAACTTGCCTTACATACTATTATGATGGGTTGAACGCCGAGCAGTTACGCCGTAGTTTCGAGCATATCCTCAAGAGTGGCGACCCAGCTGCCGAATACGACAGATGGACATCCAACACCAAGGGACTGCCGGATTCTTTGAAAGACCTAAACTCAATCAATTTGGAAGATGAGGCGCAAATGAAAGAGATTCTTGTATACCTCCGATTTGAAGTGGCAATCATCGACCACTTCTTAAATAATTTTGTCTTTCCAAAATTCAAGCAGTTTTGTGTGAAGTTACAAGCCAGTGGCTGGGATATTCCGCTTTCCTCACAGAATAATGCCAGTGCCCTGAGTACGGGCTTCAGTGGAACAAATGACAACAGAAGCCTGCTCCCTTTGACTTTGCGACAGCAGGATCTGAGCACCTTGAAGCATACTAATGCAGAAGTTCTGACCTATTTACTCCAAAAAAGAAATCGTGGGTATGTGGTAGCATCAAATCACAAAGGCCGTCATATTTCAGAGCATGATTTGCTAAGGAGAATTAAATCTATGAATATTCGAGTATTGATAGATGCTGGGGCGCAGATTCTTGAGCTAGACAATGTTTCGTTGGCACGAGCTTGGCTTACCATTGATCACGAAGCACAGGCGTGTGTTTACTTCGATGAAGCTGGTAAACCCCAAGTGATCTATCAACGGGCTATTATACCAGTTCCGCTGTTGGCATCACATTTTGCGGATAATCTGACTGAATGTTTGATCTATTTTTCTGAGGCCAATTGTCGTGGTGTGGACCTCAAGATGCCAGTCAATGCTCGAGCAGCTTTGACTCTCGGTCTTTCTCAGAGTAAAGACTCCACTGTGCAAGCAGCAATGAGACTGCGTCAGCTAGCTACAACCCAAGCAGTTGTATTTTTCGCCCCTCCCGAAGTACACCAATCAATCCTCGATCTTCGAGGTAAAACTCATGGCCACGCTCTTGATTCTTATGACGTAATCTGTTGGCTTTTAGAACAGACAATCAACGGTATTGAACAATTACAGCCACTGTATTACTCTCAGGGCAAAGACTACTGTCGTCGTATGAAAGCTGCGGCAGATTATAATAAGTTTCTCACAAATCCATCCCAATGTCAGCAATATTTGAATGCTATCAGAGAGGTAGAAGCTCTCTCTGTCGAGCAACTTTATGGACCTCAGAAAATGGCAAAGCCTATAGCTGAGTCTGAAGCTTCGACACCAAGAACAGCCGGCTTTGCTAAAATTCTCAACATGGCACGCAAAGCATTTCTTGATACGGGGAATGCGGTTCAATCACTAGCACTCAGCGAGGTAGAGGTAGAAAGAGAAGTTGCTTACGAAGTCGAAGCCGTTCGTGAAGTTCAGAAGCCTGTTCATTACCCGGCTTTGACCTTTCCCGGACTTCACAAAGACATTGTCATTTTTGCCAAGACTGGACGCCTACCCGCCGATTCTTCATCATACGAGCAGATTTTCCGCGCATTAAGAAAAACCGGTGTCGGTTCGAAGTATGGCGTTAATGATAGTACTATGACGTCTCGGTTATATGTCTCTTCAGAGTTCCTACGTTCTGTCAAGGTTACTGGCTCGGACCCTCATGATAACTTCCAAGTATGTAATACCATCCATGCCAACTGAAATTTTTGATACTAATACATCTTATTTAGCGACAAGTCAGCTGGATACTATGGAGTACAGTCACAGAATCTGCGCTAGTAGTCATCCCAGAAGAAAGCGAGCTTCTGATTCCAATCCTCCAAAACCTCAAGGACCCTGTCTGCCACCTTCTTACTTACGCCGCGCCTTTGACTAGAAGAATGTTGCACTTTAATGATTTGAAATTTTATGCTATACCCGCACTTCCAAAAGATTGGCAAACACCAACTTGGCTGACCGTTGAGCTTGGGATCTATTCTGGTAGACTTTACTTCGATTGGTCTGAATACGAGTTCATCACGAAGTTTCTCGGGGTCTCGTCTGTTAAATCAATACAGGAAGCAAATACCACCGGCCTTGAGGAGAACATTACGGCAAACCTACCTCCAAATGTCATCTTCACTGCCAAACCATTAACATTTCTCCAAGAGTGGCTTCACGTTCGACGCAAGGGGCAAGATTTTGCACATACGCCCATGGGACATGTTTGTCAAGGAAAAATCTTGATTGCAAAGCATCCATTCTTCGCCGCAAAGAATGACATGGAGGAGGGTGAGAATGGCCTGGCGTCTGGTAAGAGTGGAGTGGTGGCTGGAGAGAATCTTGCGGATTTCAATTGTGAGGATGCTGAAGAGGGTTTCGACGACGAGGAAGATTTGATGGCGAAGGAGGAGAGTGGCTCGCAGTTCTCTAGCTCTGGTATGGATTCCGCGGATGAGTGATCGAGTGCCCTTTGATGTTTTTAGGTAGGAGGATTTTGTGTAGGATATCTTGGGGAAGGGGATGGGGATGGGG
>NGKG01000008.1:108605-121653 GCA_002162505.1 Myriosclerotinia scirpicola | reverse complement strand
CCTCCCCAAACCCCCAAAAATCTCATCCTTCGCGTTTCCATCTACAGCCATAAGCTAGACTCATAGCGCCACTGTTCTCCTGCACTCAGAGCCGTTCCTTCTCGTTGGATCTCTGATTTACCGTTGTATGGAATTGATAGATGGGTGATGGCTGGTCTCTGTGCGAGTATGTATCTATGTATCTATGCATCTAGTTGTATTATACTCATACATACCGTTTCTTGTTGCTATCGCACATCCTGGATACACATTCATTCTCTATCTTGTATTTACAAATCCACTAGAATTTCTGATCAATCAATCAATCAATCAATCAATCAAGCAATCAATCAATCAATCAATCAATCAATCAATCCAATTCAGTCCAGTTCCAATTCAGTTCAATTCCAGTTCAATTCCAATTCAGTTCCAATTCAGTTCCATTCAATTCCATTCCCAACCCAATACCCACCACGCTAATCTACACCCACACCCACTAGTAAACACCAATAGGTGAAATAGGACCTGTATGTAACGCTAGCAGCTAACAGCTATCCTATCCTATCCTTTCTTATATACAATTCCCCTTCCAACCCAATCCAACCCAGTCCAGCACCGTTCAATCGTGTATTGATTGAATGCCGGTGCATATCCCACCCAACTACTACAGGTAAAAGCCAAAAACAACAACAACAACAAGAAATAAACGCCTAACGCTCGCGGTGTATAAAGTACAATCAGTTCTCAATCCGCAATCCAAACCCTAATGTATGATTGTATCATGCAACTCATCTACCCCATTTCTTTTCCCCCATTTTCCCCTTTCCTCTCTTCCCTTTCCCCCCTTCCCTTTCCCCTTACTCTTCTAATCCTCCCCCAACCTATTACCCATCCGCCATCTTCGAACTCGCCCTCTTAATAATCATCGCGGTCTTCTCCACCATCTTCTTCGCCAACCCCCAATCCCCCACCTCAACCGCATCACGAATGGCCGGGAAATACGCCTCATCGTATCCAGACCAGAGTTGGGGTCCGAAGATGACGTGTTTGAATTGTGTTCTATTTGGGATCTGATGAGGATAAAAGTGGTTAGCGAATTAGTTTATGGCTTGGGGGCAATTTTGATGATATGAATGATGATAAATATAAACCGTTCCAAAGAGAATCGCAGCAAAGTAGCACATGAAATGGGTGAAATGGTCGAATAACAAGGGGTATAAAGCCCGGAAAACAAGACAAAAGAAAATAGATAAACATACCCCACCACCCTCTTCCAAATCCAACAGATGAGTTTCAAAATTCGCCATCCTGGTATTATGACTCTTCCTATGAGAAGCCAACCCCGGACTTTCAAAACCACCACTCCCCATAACCAACCCATCCCATTCCAATTCAAACTTCTCAAACCGCCTTGAATCCTGCGCAAACTGTAATGCCGCCTCTCTCAAAGGTTCCGTTGACCAAGGTACATTACCGGTTTGATTAGGTCCTTTGCTCTCTGCCCAGTTTTCGAGATCCATAACCCATTTGGTGAGAGATGCAGAATACGCTCTGATATCAAAAGGAAGAACTGCACGATCACAAAATTCGAGAATGAGAAGTGCCCATACTTGAGCAAGGAGTTTGTGGTAGCGGAAATTGGGATCGCCTTGACTAGCCATCCATTCAAAATTGTCGTATGCAGAATGATATGGATATACAGGGCCTTCGAAGCCAAAATCGAGAGAAGAGGTTCCTGCCATATCTTGGAAAGCGACATAATCACTTCCAGCACCTAGACCTTCTAATTGAGCACCCCTTTCATCCCAAAGTTGGCGTAGAGTGGCGTTTCGGTAAGGATCAGATGTGCGATCTAGGACTCGGAGGAGAGCTTTCTTGAAAATTGGACTTCCTGCTGCTCGGAACTTATCACCGCCCACGCCAACATCAACATTAAGGTAAACGAATGCATCTTTTCGCAATTTTTCCATGTTCTTTTCGACATGCTCGGTAGATCCGATGAGATTATATTCTTCACCATCCCAAGAAGCAAATTCAATTGTACGTTGTGGACGCCAACCTCGTGAAACGAGATCACCGAAGATATGCATAACCTCGAGGAATACCGCAGTACCTGATCCAGGATCCGTTGCACCAAAAACCCAAGCATCACGATGGTTACCAACAATGATGGATTTCTCCTTCTGCTCGACACCGGTAATTTTGCCCAAAACGTTCCAAATTGGTTGTTGCTCGACTTCATCCTGTTCATTAACAAGATGAACCTTCGGTGTTGAGAGATTGCCGGACCAGTACTTGACATCAGGAACTGCACCCCTCCATTCAGGAGGACACTCATCTCCAAATCCCTGAATAGACTGCAAAAGTTTCTGCGCATCTCCCCACGAGATAGGAATACTAGGAATATTAGTCAATCCCGTATTATTTTCTACCGGTATCCGTTTGGCCCCTTTTACGCTTGCCCATCCAGGGGTAAGAACATCGCCGACCACCCAACTCATTAAGCTGACTGCGCCTCGTTGAACTCCATCTTTGGGCATATATCTACCATTGGGGGCGGTATCACCCAAAGTAAATCCATCATCTGCCGGATCACTGTACATTATCACAGCTTTGAAACCCCAAGGTTCCGCAGCCTTGACCTTCAAAGCTCTGTCTCCTTGAGTACCATAATATCTAACCAAAGCGATCGCTCCTCTCGTATCAATCCCACTATCGTAGAAACGCTTGTAATCAGCCTGTGACCCATAGTTGCAGTATATTAATGGCCCTGTAACATCTCCTGCCTTCGAATGTCCATGGAAAACCGGCGTCTGTTGTCTCGGTGGATTCGTATAGATTTGCGGCTCATCAATCTTCGCCTGCCAAGTCGGATTACCATCCTCCCCGAGTAATTCGATTTTCCTTCCTCCCTCCTTTGGGTAATTCAAATAAACTCCATATTCATCCATTTTAACGTCCTCCAGTCCATTCTTCACCATAAGCTCCTGCACAATCTCCGCTAAAATGTAATCGCCCTCCGTACCCGCCAAATGATCCGTCTGCGTAATCCTATTCATCCACCTCACGATTCTATCCTCCGACACACTCTCCTGCACAAATATCCTCACACTCTCCGCAGGGAACATCTGTCCTCCAATCCTATTCGCCGCATTCGAGAAAAGATCGCTCATAAACAACAGGTAAACCACCGCCATAACCAAAAGGACCGCAAATATCCTACCAACAACAATACAGAAATTCGCATCAATTTTCGGCCATCCTATCCGACGAATCCAAGGCAGGCGCGAGGATAACGATGCAGAAAGACTAGACATGCGTTTCCCCCACGTCGATTGTGAAGTTTGCGGATCCTGTATTTCCATTTCCTCCATCTCCCTACGCACCTCATCATCATCTTCACTTTCGCGTTCGCCATGTTGATTTAGAAACGTAGCTCGTTCCATACTGCCTCGATTGGAAATGCCATCTTCGGTAGGAGGGGGGCGATAATCAGCCCTGCGAGTAGGAACTGGGATTCTTCCACCGAGATCATGACCCAGGAGACCTTCTCGTTCGGTGGGATGTGCGGGTTCGTTTGGGGAATCGGAGCGGGGGGTTATGGGTGTT
Organism: Myriosclerotinia scirpicola; assembly: GCA_002162505.1. Lineage (NCBI taxonomy): Eukaryota > Fungi > Ascomycota > Leotiomycetes > Helotiales > Sclerotiniaceae > Myriosclerotinia > Myriosclerotinia scirpicola. Next base: position 118,065 of record NGKG01000008.1, on the reverse strand, counting down.
GAGCCTTGGGAGGATTCGCCGATTGCTTCTGAGTAGGTGGGAATTGGCAGCGCTTCGTATAGATGCTTTTCGTCAGGCATTGCGAAGTTTGTGCCAATTGTTTAGGTGTGGAAGAGGAGACTACCACTTCTCTTGGTGGTTGATGTTTGCGTGCTATTAATAAATATAAGAGGTTGCGAATACGAAAGATGGACAATGAACAAAGTTTAGCGGACAAATTAATATTATTACCCTTGATGAATTTATCCCATTGATTTAAACCCTTTTTATAAAGTAGTCAGGCCAGCTGTTCTTTTACCCTCGTTGGATAATGTAGAGCTCTTGATGAGTTGAGTTTCAAAGTATTGTTGATTTTGTGTAGTGGCTTGTAGTTCGTAGTCAATGTCAATGGGTTCCAAGTTATGCGACAGACTGGTGGACTTCTGGACTCGCGTCTTTGGTAACCTCCCCCCCCTGTACCGAAATCTGATCTACAAAAGTACGGAAAAGTAATATCATGAAACGGTTTGCAGTAACAGGTAGCAATGAACAAGCATCTAGTAATCAAGAATACAATATGAGTACCTAGTAGATTCAAGAATTACCTAGGTAGTGATCTAAAGCCTCAGAAAGAGGTCTCTGCATCTTATGTCCACGGGTATATATATATGTTACCAATTTAAACAAGACTTTCACTACTTTATATCTCAAGTTACAACAACCGTTAAAGTATTCACTGCGCTTTATCAGAGGTATCTCGATTATCATCTCTTCTTACATAGCACACAGCTATGTCTACCAATTAAATCAACCCATCACTGTTTTGCCTAATACGAGCCAAGTCAAATCTAAGTACATTCGCTGCATTATTTTGGTCTTCGTAAACATAAGTGCTGGCTTCCAAAATATCATACCCAGAGGCTCCCTCCCCCCCTCTGTTTCTTTCAAAGCAAAGCCCCAAGCCATCTCACATAAATTTACATCGAGTATGGTCCATCCCATGCTCTTAGGAAGCTATTAATAAAAAAGAAAATGGTATTGCAAGTCAAACTAAGGTGCAGCAGCTGTTATTACACCTTCGTAGTTCCGAGAAGTAATGTTATCCAAAGTACGTTGGAAATGCTTTCTAGGTTCATTAATCGTGGCCGAATCTTGATTACCTTGAAGGTTTGAATGGATCAACTCAATCAGGCCGTTCAGGTATTTGGTTGTGACCTATTGATTTATGTTAGATCTGAGTGTTGGTGAAGATATTTAAAACGGGAAAACTTACAGCTTCATTCTCTTGCTCGAAGTAGTAGACATAACGATTAAGAATTTCAACAAAAAGTTCCACCGAGACAGCAGTGTCCATACATGCATCAGCAACGCGAAGTGCACGTTGAAGGCACTCAAGAACACGTTTGCCATCACGATAGAGCTGGTACATGTTAGTTATTATCCTTGTTAGAATATTGATTACAATAACCTACATTCTTCTCATCCGTCTCCCCTTTTGCTGCGATAGGGACGGCCCACCAAAGATGACTCGCCAAGAAAACGGCACGACATTGATCGGGCTTCTTTAATAGCTTACTGCCATGTAGAGCACACTTAGTAATGAGAGTATCGTAGTTTTCTTTATTGAAATTTCGTGTTTCATGCAGAGCGGACGCAATAACGCAAACTGATTGGAATTGTGCCCTAGAATCGCTGATGCTTTCTTCATATATGGTAAACGCTTGAGCGAAAAATTCGTAGCTAACCTCTTCAAAGTTTGTCTGATCAGCAATTTGACCACAGGCTACGAATAGCCTCAAACAAAGTTCGGCTGATCCAGTCACTCGGGTATACATAGTTGAGAGCGCTGAGTGCATGAATTTGAAAAGAGCCGATATTTGTGACTCCCAGTTATCATCATAATGTTCTCTGGCCTTGAACCGTCTTGCGAGCTTCATGGCCGACGTTATGAGAGCAGGCGTTGTAAACTTCACACGCTCATTCCCCTCCGAGTAAGCTGCTTTGGTTGTTTGTAGAAGCTTAAACTGTGTATCGTTGTCATCACTATGAATCAAGTGGACGATTCTAGCTAACCAGCCCTGCTCTTCTATAGTCTCGTCGGTCTCTAAAGATTTGCGCTGTACTCCGGCGTAGTTAGCCGGATTTTGAGTTCCTTCTTTGATCAGAACCTTGAGAACTTCGAGCACTCCCTCCAGTGAGGCCACGGTGGAAATTCTGGTGGAATTGCCCTGCAAGGTACGAGCGACTTCGCCAGCAACAGCTCGGCGTGTTGGATATGTTTGAATTTGTAGTAATGGGATATAAGTCGGAAGAGACAAGGCTGTGAATATGGAAGCGTAAGAGGTGATAGGTGTCAGAAGCAAGTTTAATATATTTTTCTGTGCCTCTGGAGAATGTAATTCGGGAGTGTTGGCATAGGCTCTAACTCTATCTGATGCATAATCGAGAACCTGATCGACATAGTCTAGACGATCCGGATGAACTTTGAGTGCCAAGTTGACTAATGATACCAACAATGCTAAGGTGTCTTGCACAGATAAGCGTTGAGAAGCAACAAGATGCATTACTTGGTCAAAGAAGATCTCATAAAGCTTAATATTGTCAGGAACGGCATTTGCCTTGTCGTTAGCACCGTCACTATCAGTTGTCTCCTCAACCGCAGATTGCGTCTCAACTTCTGTTGGAGCTAAACTGAGGCTATCGTCAGTTTCTTCCTTGGGTTTCGAGTCTGTACTGGCTCCATTAGTCTCCGTTGACGGACGATCACCGTTTGATTCTGAGGACACCGGCGCTGAGGCAGACTCTGGCTTTGACTCGACAGCCTTACTCTCCTTGTTCAACCGAGTGGTTTCGAGTAACTTAGTGACAGCCGCCTGCTCTAACTTCTCTCTGTCCACTCTAGAATTCGATTCGGATTCTCGAGTAGCATATGCGGAAAGTCTGTCCATCATTGCTATGACGATGACCTTCATATTAACATGAGGGTTCAATCTCGATACAGCCGCCAAGAATTGATCCAGGGTGTGAAGGTGATATTCATCTGGGAAGACTTGTGTGATTACTTCAAGTAAATATTCTTGGGCTAGAACATCCCGGCATTGCACTACTTGTTCTAGCAGTGGTTGCAAAATAGTGTTCTTGTAAACATCCAGATCCACCAATTGACTTAATCGAACTAGATTACTTCCAACCAGTAATTGGAGCTCTTTCCTTTCCTGTGTTCTCATCTCTCTTTCTCGGGAGTGACCTTGATGTTGCAGTCGGACCCAGAGCTTGTTCATTTCCACAAAATTCGTGAGAACAAAACTTATCGAATCTGTGAGGTTTCCTTCTGGCCCATCGCCATCGCCTTGAGGTAAATGCTCGCGAGCTTGTCCGGAAAGGTAATATCTGAGGAATAACCCTCTAGTTGGATGTTGCACTCCACGGCTCATTTCCATCATATCCTTCATGATCTCCTTGACCGGTGCTTCTGGTACACCCATATAGACCGTACCGACCGTCACCATCAAGTAAAGTCGAGGAACGATGTTTCCTGCATACTGAACAAGTTCGTAAAGGTCGGCGAGATGATGAGTGGGATGGGAATCTTTGAGATGAGAGGATAGGTGTCGCAAAGCATCAAACACTGCCATATATAACTCATAGTACTGTTTCGGCCCCAGACTGCTCGTTCGAAGTTCGGATACAAGTGTTGAACTAGATTTCAAAAGAGACAAATCAGCACAAGATCATTTCGCTGGGCGCATATATTATAGTCGTCGCAATCACATAGATCAACATAAACAAGCTCATATCCATTGACATACCTGCACTTCAGGGCATCCATAAGCTTCCCAGGACTCTCTAAACATCGTCGCATAAGCTGTGTCTGCTGGCGAACAACATTCAAAGCATCTTCAAGGAGTCGTGCTTGATCCTCCACGACTTGAGGTGGAGAAGCCATGATGGCAGTCGTTCAGGTACAGTTGCTTGCGCAGTAGCAGATTTTCGTAGCCCGAGCAAGTTAGAATATGAGAATTATCGAGCGATTAATTTAGATATTGAAGATCTGTAGTCGTATTGGATTCAAAGATTAACTGGTTACGAACAGTTCCGGGGAAGGAACGCTGAGCCTCCCAAGTATGATTGACGACAAGGATTAGCGCTCACGGAGGTAAAGTTTATCCGAATTCCGAATATCATCCCATTCATCCCCAATTTCAAATGGAAAGACCTCACTTGCATTAACTGCATTGTCACTCAATCAAATACTTTAGATTCAAGCATCAAGCCAAAGTGTTTGTAGACATAATGAAGTGCGAATTCTCAGATCTTAAAAATCTTCATTATTATCTATCCTAAACCTCAATATGGATATCTTTAACATTATTTCATGCCTACATGATGCCCTCCCATTGCCATCTCCATTTCCTCCTACAACAATTATACAATCAATGAGGCTTCCCAGCGCTTGGTGCCTCAACCCATTCGATCCTACAACTCCAAAGAAATATTACACCACACCAGATTTTGTACATATAGACAAATCCGAGCACTAATCTTCTGAGCCATGCTGAATCAAAGTAGATGCTTGGTTCTCAACCTAGCATTCTTATTCCATCGAATAGACATACATACTAGGGAATTGTAGTGATCCAGTAATGGAATCTCCATGATTCTCGAGATTGTGCGACAATGGTTTCTCCCGTAACTCGACAAGGATGAATGAAAAGCCAATATGATTGATTTAACGTTGCTCACCTTCTTGGAATAGCAGTTGTAGAATTCCAAGAAGGATAGCTAGTGTGCCACTGTCCATCATCATATGAAGTGATAGTCGTTGTGGGCAAATTCGTGGTTGTGGATACACTTGAGGATAACTCCGTAAAAGAAGTAAGCCATGATGACAATAAAGTACGCGTAGGAGATGGGATGGTCGATGTTCCGTCGGTACAAGTACTTGAGGAGATTTCGTGGGTTGAAGTAGGGTTAGATACCTGGGAAATCGTCAAGCTTGTAGCGCTGGTAGAGCTTTGAGACGGCGGCGATGTCAAAGAAATATTAGCCGAGGAGGATACGATAGTACTGGATGGTGTTGAAGTACCGAAAGAAGCTGAAGGAGACACAGTTGAGCGCGTAGTTGAAGCTGATGTGCTTTTTGTTGAATACGTCAATGGGGACGTGGTGGATTTGGTGTGAGATGCGGATGAAGAGGATGAAGGAAGTATCGTCGATGATTCAGATGATACTGAAGCACTCGATTTAGTGGTCGTTGAACTGTCGGTGACTTTTGTTGAAGAGCTTGATGAGGATGTTGAAGTCAAGGAATTTGCGTGGGTTGAATTCTGCTTTGATGACGATGAAGGCTCTGGAACGGTCACGGGAACAGTAACGTCAACGACTGAATAACTGACGCTAGTGACTGTGATCGGAGATGGTGTAATGGTAATTAGAACAGTCTTGGTTGTATCAGAACCTTTCACTGTCTGAGTCGAGATTACAAAAGTAGTCGTGGTTTGCCCACTTCCACTACTTGTGGAAGTTGAAGTACCTCCATCTACATTCACAACAGAATATGTAGCTCTCTTTACATGTTCCACCCAAACAACATCTTTCTGAACAACTGGAAGCCCCGATGATAACAACAACAGTGACGATAGTGCAAAGAGAGTGGAAGTGGGAGTATTAAGACGCATGATTGCATCAATTTGTGAGATTAAATATATAGAAATGGTCTCGAGAACAGTTACTTGATGTCTGAGAGCAAAAGAACTTACATAGAATAATGAGATGCATCATATTATACCTTATGCAACTTGATTGTGGAGGCTGGGAAGGATTTTTTCCATACGCGTGGACAAGGCTGGGTTTCTTGTGCATTTTCTCGCGATAATTGAAGTGGCTGGGAAGCAACCTCAACACCAAAACTAAATGGTGGCCATGAGGTACCTTTTATGGAAAATCCTCTGAACAAATTCTGGTGATACGCATGTAAGTGGGAAGGAATCTCAAAGTATATACCTAGGTAGATTTAAGTGTGGAAAAGTGGTGATGATTAACATTGATATGGGAAATGGAAGTGGATTTTTTACGGTGATGTTGATGAAGGAGGTGATAATTAGTAAGCGAGATTGTAAACACGGAATGTGTTGAGCGGAACGGAATAAAGTTTTATTCAGTTTAGTCGATAGGAACCTTTAGTACGTAGCATTCCATGATCCCAATGTAGGCCGGCTAATAAGTCCAAGTCGACTTAGTCGAGATATGGGTGGTTGTTTTCCGGAATGGTGGTTGTACGAAGCTATTGATTTACCGGTACGTACCTACTGGTATGTTTTTCGCAAAAAGCCACGGACTAGCTACCTATAGCTAGGTAGGTATCTAGGCCAAGTTCCAACGCCTCTTTGAGCGCTCTAGCTCAGTCTAAAGCCGGTCTAATATTAAACAAATTCATCGATGTTGACGGTTCTACCCAAAACTCCTAAAGTACTTATTAGCTACATCATCCATGGAAACTGGTGATAGTTTTGCTCTCCTATTTGCTTCGTACCCATCGCTTTTTCATCGGCAATAATAATTTTTCATGTTCGACTCAGGTCTACAGGTAGGATTGACAAGATATATTACCATGAAACCCCCCTCCCCACTATAGCATGATTCAGTGTTTCGTTCCTGAGCAGATACTTCATGATAGTGATGCCACCTGGGCAATCATGCCATGGAACAAAGAACTAGAACCTTGATGGATACGGTTATTTCTAGTTCTTCCAACTCCGCTACGATTATCAGTCCTAAAAAAATGTTTGTAGCGGACGGAATACTCTTTCTTTTGCAGATCGAATATCAACTCTTCAAAATCAAAGATACTCGAAACTATTGTTGATTTTTACGAAAAACATTATACCAGACATGGCAGATATTCAATCTTCCTCGCCGTTCATGCGAATTCCCTCGGAAGTGAGGGTCATGATCTATAAACTTCTATTTGACGATAAGAACAACGAAGTCTTCGAAATTCGCAGCCAGAAACCAGATGCATATGCCAGTCGTGCCAAACGTCCTCTGCGGTCTTCTTACAGTATTGATCACTCACTCTTGCGACAAAGGGTCCCCACAACATATCAGCTATGCACAGCTACCGATATACACACTTCGATTATGAGTGTCAACCGCAAAATATATGGAGAAGCCACGCCTCTGCTGTATGGGAACAGGACTTTCAGTTTTTATAAAGATGTCGAGGCTATCGTTCCTTTCTTTTCCGATCTTACTCCTGGTACAAGATATCTAATACAAGAAATATCTCTCTTCAAACGAGGCTTTGTTTTCTGTCGCGAATCGAATCGGTGTGAGTGGAGCAATCTTTGTGAATTTTTAAGGGATAAGATGCAATTGAAGGGCTTGAAATTGATCATTGAGGGAGGGCAACCAAGATTTGGATGGGACAATTCAACTCGGTACACGTCGACTGAGTTCAAGACATTGTCAAGTGTCGCATATGAACCATTGGAATGGGTCTACCAATTATTGGAGGTCAAAGGTATTCAGAAATTGGATATCACTTCTGAGATACAATCTATACCTCCGCCAAGTCATTCTGCAACCATGGCTTTCTTCGCCGCATTTTCTGCCTCGATAGGAAATGGGTTTGCAGAGTACCTGCGGCAAGAGCTCATTGGTATATGATCACTATAGGTGTGTTCCTGATATCACATCAGATTACGGTGTAAGCATTATTATACGAGGGAGGGGGTTGTTGATGTTTTTGGTCCAATAAATACAGTCATACAGTGTCACTGTCAGCCGCATGCTGTGTCGGGTGGAATGATGATTCTCGATAACCAATCTGATATTTCTCTCATTCATGAGATATCAAGAAGCGTTACCCCTTGCGTGGCATTAGGCTGGACACTTATAAAGAGAGAATAAAGTCCTTTGATTACTTTACTTTACTTGACTTCACTTCACTCCTTGCCATTTTATTTTCTTTCCCTCAAAACATTCAGCCAGCAAATTTTGAAAAGATCATCAAATCGGCGACGATACAACTTGCAGCATAGATTTCTCATATCTGCAATAGATTTAAAGACTGCACCAATATTCAGATTCACTAGCCCACCAAATCTTCTCAACATACCTAGGTACAAAGAAAACCTACACGGCATCAGTAGTGGGAAACTACGGAGCATATCGCAACATTTTTGAAGTCACCGCTTTGTATAAGGATTCCACTTTCTACACACCGACAACACAAGCCCTGGAGCTCATATGTCAAACCCCAACAGCCCGGACTGTATAGTACCCTTGTTGACTTCACCGGCATTCCGCCCCTGCAACTACCCGAAAATGATACCCCAGTCCTCTTCTCTAAATGATCCATCAGGGTGTCCGGAGTTATCATTTCTATCCATCAATGTTTTCTACGCTCAAAAGGATCAAGATATAAAGCAATGTAAAAGCAATTGTCGAAGTATTGAAGTTGACATTCTTTATCCTTCTTCATACTTTCTTGATTGCAATTCTTTGGAACATACAAATACACATAAGGAGCCGGAAGCACTCATGGAACAAGCGAAGAATCTTTCTCTCAGCCCTGCCGATGCGCTAACCCCATTCGAGCATTCGTCACATGAGTTCTCCTCGCCAATCAACAATTGTACAACGATGCCAGATCAATCGAATTTCCCATTTTTGTCCCTCCCGATCGAGATCCGCCTGAAAATATATCTCCTCCTCCTTCCACCCCGCCACCACAAAATCACAAGTCAAATTCCACACAATGGATACTATTTCCCGCCCACGTCAATCCCCGCTTTCGCAGCTCAGTCATTCTATCCCATCTCTCCAAACAAACCCAATCAACTCACCACCTACAAAGTCCTCTCCGATAATTCCCATACTGATCACCCCAACCCAAGTATTCATACACGGATCCTAAGTGTATGCAAACAAACCAAAGAAGAAGCCGAAGAGGTGCTTTATGGAAATGTCAATAGCATCTGGGATTTCGGTATGAATATCGATGCGGCCATTCCTTTCTGGCGGGATAGAAGTCTGGGTGCACGGAGATGGGTTAGGAATATGAGAATTGCAAGGGCAATCCCCGGGCCTATGACATGTGTTGGGAGGGATGCGGTATGGGAAGATACCTGTGAATTCATCACACACGAGATGTCAGGATTGAGATGTCTAGATTTGACGGTTTGGGGAAGAGCATGGATGATATGCAATCATCATGATATCTTCGCGTCCGAGATGACAGACGATGAATCATCAGGTGAGGGTGAAGAGGAAATGGAAAAAGCAAAGAGCAGGTTGGAAAAATCGAAGCGCATGTGGGATTTACACGAATGGGCTTTCACGAGGAAATTACTCGAGCATGAGGGGTTGCGGAGTGCGAGGGTGACGTGGTGGGGCTTTCGAGAGGGGGTCAAGATGTTTTTGGCTAAGTGGATGTTGGAGAGTGAGCTGTTGACGGAGGAGATGGTGAGGGAGGGGG
>NGKG01000008.1:77841-90782 GCA_002162505.1 Myriosclerotinia scirpicola | reverse complement strand
GTTGAAAGAGTAAGCGAGGGAAGACTGACTGAATGATCGGGATATAATTCTATGGGGTAAATTATTGGGCAGTCGACCTCTGAGAATTATACTTCAGGATTGCCATTTCAATAATCATGTGAATGGTTCGCTGAACATTTTGATCTAATATTCACCTTGGTGCAATACGAATCTATGTGGCCAAGAGAACGTCCAATCTAACTAATACAAACACCATCTCGATGCTTAAAGTCTGGTTTCTTTTCTCTTCTCCCATCTCAAAAGCACAATCACCAACAAATACCTCCACAAAGAACCTGTTTGGGGCAAATTTTGAGATGGGATAGTTTCTGAGACATGTGTTGTAGCTGCTTTATACAAAGGCTGATATTGGATCGTGATTTAGTTGGTTTTGGGATTATGATAGCTAAAATATTAGAAATCTTTCCATATGTTACGGTTGAGCGGCTAGAAAGGTTCTCGCCGCAAGCCTTGCGTGGAGATTTACATACTCCGATAATGCAACGTCAGAGTTGGGTGGAATCTTTCCTCTAGATTCCATAAGGCTATGAAGGTCTCCGGAGAAAATTAAGACATATGGTAATCTATATTACATACTGGCAATTTGTTAGTTAAAGGCTATACGACGAGTGATATGATATGGATCTCATTAGTATGAAGAGGTGCGACACATCAGCTTCTAATACTACTTGCAAGCATCGCTATACTCATGTCTACACATCTTTCATAGCACGTTGCGCAATCATAACAGTAAAGAACACAGAAAAGAACTAGAAAAGGGCTGTCAAAACCGATGATTAGAAAGATATTATATCTAGATGCCTAAAACAGCAACGAATGGTAAGAAGTAAATTGTGTCTGAAAGCATCACAAGATATTCTATCCCTTGATCATAATCTTAAATGAATAAAATCAACGAAATGATTCCTCAACGATAACCAATGTGGAAGGAAGCGTGTGTAGCAACCTGTGGGTATCGAAAGAAGAAGAATGTTTGCCTGAAGTATACTCCATTTCCATTTCCTTCATACTCCCTATCCATCCATATTCCCTAACCATCCACACGCTCATCCTGCAAATAACCTCCAACCGATCGCTTTTGGTTTGCCATGGAAGTCGTAAGTTTTGAAAAATCGGAAGCTTTTCGCAAGATGTTGATATAGATCTGGAAAAGATTAGCATGTAAAGCTTCTTGTTCTTGGAAAGATACATACTGATATTCATTTGATTTTGCCCGAGAGAGCTCCCAAAAGCGAAACTAATAAAACCAACAAAAGCAACAAAAGTATTAATAAAAGTAACAGAGCAATCAAACCGTAAACATTGGCTAGTTTCTTATTTGCCTTTCGTCGTTCAATCTTCTTTGGTGCCTCTTGTCCTTCAATCTTCTTTCGTGCCTTTAGTTCCTTCTTTCGTGCCTGGTTTTCTGCAATGTTTATCTGGAGCAAAACATTATGTACTTCGATTTCAGTAATTTGTCCCTCGAGCTGAGCATTTTCCATTAAGCGTTGAACATGTTTGTTTTGGAGGAGGGTGTTTATTTCGAGTTCTTCATCCTGAGCACTCAAGGTAGCCTTGTTATCAACCTGATTTGTTTGCTTTTCTTCGTGATTTTCTGGGTTTGAGCCGGAGTCGGATGATTTGGAGTTATTAACAGACATGATGTTGTGATAGATGAAATCAAGTTGAAGTTGTTGCAGGAGGTGTTGGAGATTTTGATGTAGGATTTGTTGAAGGTGTATTGTTGAAGCTGTTTTCGAAGGCTTAAATAAAAAACACCTTGACTGTACTTGGATCGTACTAGGTAGTATTAGGTAGTACGGTAAATTCAAAACAGTCATCGCAGGGATTATTGATTCAATATCAATTCAGTGTCCAATTAGACACATTTTCTATAACCTATTTGCAGCCTCACTCGGCTGAAAATAGAAATTCTTAAGTTATCAGTGATAATTTCAGAAATGATTTAGGCATTTGGCTGAACAAGTGAATTAGAACAGCTTCGAATATCCCCTGAACCATAGCCCATATGGCCCTAAAATCAATAATCCCTACAATTCTTAATTTTTGAATGAATATAGTAGATAAAGAGGGCTCGAAAGTGAATACCAAGTACAGTAGAAGATTGAACTAGGGCCATTAAACAGCCCTCTTTTATCTTTGGGGAGATCTAACTCGAACATTGGGCATCCTGGTGAGCAGTCAAATCATGAAGATGAAGGAAAACTTCTAGGACTTCTTCTACCAATTCTTACCTATGTACCCTAGCTTGAGGTCAGGCAGCGCGTGGCTATGAGTCGACGCAAAATATAACAATATTCGGGCTAAGATGAGAATATCGCGCACATGAAGCGGAGCTGACCATGAGCGTGCCATTCAGTGCAGGTGAAGAGCAAAGAATTTATAAGTTTTGAGTATGATCCCAGCTCATCACATTCTTGTGGATTCATCTTTCACAATATAAAATGACTTGGAAAATCCGACTACGGAGTCATCAGCACTTTGAGGGATAATCTACTTCAGGGCGTCATACAACCAAACTATCATTCAAATGCATATGTTACAGAATCCGGGACCAGAGAAGCAATATGAAAAGCGATGATCACCAATAGGACAGTGTTGGCGTACTTGTTCTGGATGAGAACGCTGGGGTTAAATGACGCCGAATTTGGCACTTCTTGAAAACTTCAACAACCACAGACGCTTTGACAATGGCCATACAAACCACGAAGAACAATTTCCGCCAGGTGGTAGAAGATTCCGTTGTTATTGTGACCTCGTAAACAAACACCGGGACACATCGACAGCCACGTACGAATAAACCACTGATATACAACACCCAGCAACATTATCTCGTAGGCTATCACCGCCGTTGCTTTTAGATCCCGCATATCGCTTGTCCTTCGACCAAATGTGGACGGAAATCAATATTCATATGTGGGTGAAGCATATTTCCATGACATTATGGAAGTAGAACTGGTATGACTAGCGGCAGGAGGACAACTCAATGAGATGGAGTTTAATACGATCTTGTGGCTCCCTCTCTCCCAATCTAAGTATCCGAGGCTCCTTAAGCCAACACACTTTCTGAGGTAAGATTGCCCCTCCTCCCTCGATCCCGATATGTTGCACATCCTACAAAAGACCTACAACCAAGCAAAATATCAGATTTGATTCTAACTGAGAAAGATTTCATCTGTGAAATGCTGATATTGACATTCGTTCAATCCTTCGTTGTGGTTTCCTGGGATTGGCAAGAAATAATTTTCACGCTTACAACCTGCGATTTATTTTGGAAATCTTGAGGTTTATACTTTCTCAACCCGAAAGTTGCATCACTGCAGATGTTCAGCTTTCTCTTGTTAGTCATTTATGATATCATCTCAATGTCTAAGTTCGATTTGAATAACTAAGCGACATATCTTCCTTAGTAGACGGTTCGAGCAATGTTTATTCAATATGGAATATTGTGCACTTGTGTTCTTATATCTAGGATCACCTTAGCCCTGCGATCTTTGAGTGAAATGTAGTGATCTAATTCGTTCCATGAGATTATCCGGATGTCACGGTGACGTTATTGCTGACGCTTGGCAGTGAGTGGGGAAGATATTGCGAACTTTATACACGAGTCTCCTCGTAGATATATACAACATCGCTCAGTGAAGCAGAAATCCATATCCAGTCTCACAATATTCATTATATACGCCCAACTCCCTAAACTTACCGCGAACAATGAACCCAATGTCTCTCGCTTTGGTTTCAATCTTTCTAACCGTTTTAGAAGTCATAGTTGGTGCTACGAAAACGCAACACCGACTTCGCTCAAGTGCTTTTGCTGTTCCCGGAAATGCTACGTACGATTACGTGGGTATGTGTTAGCATTCAGGACTTGGGGAATTCAATTACTGATAGATCCAGTGGTCGGAGGAGGAACGGCAGGACTGGTAATTGCATCGAGGCTCGCGGAGATCGCCTCAGTTGGCGTGATTGAGGCAGGCGGCTTCTACGAACAAGAAAATGGAAACTATAGCATAGTTCCGTTTGGAAGCCTTCAAATGCCTTTGGTTTATACATCCGCAGATTACTCCAAGCAACCTCTCGTTGACTGGGACTTATTTTCTGTGCCACAGATACATGCTGGGAACAGGCGAATACATTATGCTCGAGGAAAAACGCTTGGAGGATCTTCAGCCCTCAATGCTCTGTCGTATCATCGCGCTACTTCCGGAACTTATCAAAGATGGGCCGAGCTTGTAGGAGACGAAAGCTTTACTTTTGAAAATCTTCTTCCGTATTATAAGCAGTCTTGTCATCTGACTCCACCTAATATTGAGAAGAGAAATTCGACATCTGCAACTGTAGAATATGATCCAACAGTCTTCGATAACTCTATCGGAGGTCCTTTACAAGTTTCCTGGAATAACTGGGTTGACCCTACGATAGATGCACTTGCACAAGCTGTGAAGTCTATTGGTCTTCCAGTAAATCCGATGGGCTTCAGCAGTGGCTCTCTTTCAGGTCATGGTGCTTGGGTTCCCTCTACTATTGAACCTAAACATGCTGTACGATCATCTTCACAATCAACTTTCTTAGAAGAAGCTATCAAAAGCACAGATATCATGGTTCATGCCCATACTCAAGCATTGAACATTCTTTTCGCTTCAGGTTCACCGAAAAGGGCAAAGGCTGTCCAGGTATCAACTTCGGGGTTCGAATACACTATTCAAGCGAACAAAGAGGTTATTGTGTCTGCAGGAGTTTTCCACTCGCCACAGCTACTTATGGTATCTGGTAAGAGACTATTCTCAAGTTTGAACAATGTGTTCAATAGTCCAGACTGCCGTCCAACAAAGCAAAGTTTTAGAATCCTAAATTTGTTTGGAAGATTTATAGTTTTTCGGATATTGCAATTTTGGATCTCGTCTATCGGTCTGGACTGTTGGATACCCTGAGCTTGAATAAACTATGCTAATATGTATAAGGAATTGGTCCGCGAGCAGGACTCGAGGCGCAAGGAATTCCACTAGTCGCACAACTTCCAGGAGTCGGACAGAATCTCTGGGACCAAGTTTCCTTTACCGTACTCAATCAAGTGAACACACAGAGTGCTGGAAGTATTGTAGCGAATCCAGACAACTCTGCCGAGATTCTGCAACAATATTTCGAGGAAGCAGCGGGCCCATACAGCTCATCGGCCGGATACCTATCTTTCGAAAAGATCCCAGAAGAACTACGACATAACCTTTCGCAACAGACAAGATCATTGCTAGACTCTTTCCCTGAAGACTGGCCAGAAGCAGAATACATCGGAGCGGGTTTCGCAGGTGAAATTTTCACTACCATTGGTGCCTTTGCCGGAATCCTTACAGCGCCACTTTCTCGCGGGAATATCACTCTCAGTAGTGCCAGCATGCTGAACCACCCGGTAATCGATTTAGGTTGGTTCACAAACCCTGCAGATTCTGAAGTTGCAGTAGCGATATTTAAGCGGGTTCGACAAATCTGGGATAGCGACCCAGCGAAATCTATCAAGGTAGGCTCTGAGATGCTCCCGGGACTGGCAGTACAAACAGACGAAGGGATTTTGGAATATATTCAACAGAATGCAGCTCCAACGTGGCATGCTAGCGCAACCTGCGCGATGGGTAAGGCTGGAGATGCGAATGCGGTTGTGGATTCAAGGGGGAGGGTGTTTGGAGTAGAGGGCTTGAGAGTTGTTGATGCTTCGATCTTTCCGTTTGCGCTTCCTGGGCATCCTCAAGCCTCTGTTTATATGATTGCAGAGAAAATTGCGGATGATATAATAACTGGAAGATGACTTTTGAGGGGGGTTCAGAAATTTGTTGATTAAATTGTTCGATAGCAGCGAAAACGGGCCACTAAAGACCTATGAACGGCGACAGAAGTAGTGAAATGTCTCCACAAAGCTGGAAGAAGATGCAACCGCTCGACTGCTGAGTGAAAAGGAAGTTTCATTGTCAAAATTGCACCAATCCAACCATATGATAGTACATTATCGATTCCCAGTACTAGGACCCGATTATTATAGATCCCAATAAACCCACCAACTCCACCATGCATACCATATATCCACGTACACTTCGAATCTAAACCTTCATCCACAAATTCAAGACACCCTTTGCATATTCCACAATCTCATCACCACCCAATTTACTCTCCCCATAAACACGGTCCACGAAACTAATCGGTACTTCCGCAACCGTGCATCCCATAGCCTTAGCTCTAACCATCATTTCCATCTGGAAAGTATATCCTTTACTTTCCGTACTTTCAATGACCTTTTGCAAAACGGCCTTTTTGTATAATCTGAAACTTCCCGTCAAATCGCTAACCCCAGGTCTTAAAACCGTATCTGCGAATAAATTGGCTCCTCTCGAAACCAATTTTCTCTTCAAATCCCACCCAAAAACACCTCCATCGCCAGCATATCGTGTACCGGTAACAATGTCATATCCACCATTTGTAGAAAGCGTCTTTTGTTTCGCGATCATTTGGGAGATAAATTTAGGGTGGTGAGAGAAATCCGCGTCCATGATAATGACATAGTTTCCGGTTACGAATTGGAGACCGTGAACATATGCGGTTCCGAGACCAAGTTTGCCGGCGCGTGCTTTAAGGAGGACATGGGGAAAATAGGCTTTTGCGAGCTGGTTGGCTACGATTTGGGTTCCATCGGGGGAACCGTCGTCAACGATGATGAGTTCCCAATCAAGGCCTCTGTGAATTGGTCAGTTGCAGTCTTGAAACATAGATGCGCACAAAGGCGCGAGAGAATTGGCGCAAACTTACTGCTCTGTGAATGTGCGATTAAGAAGCCATGTAATAATGGGAAGATTGCGACGTTCGTTGTATGTGGGAAGGATTACCGAGTATTTGTCTTTGGTTGCTTTGGGCGCCATTTTGGATGATTATTATTGTGGGTGAAGGAATGGAAATGTCGAGAATTAATCGTGACTGTTCAATTAAAGGTGTAAGTTGCTAAAGGAGTGTGGTTGTATTCTCGTGAAGCTTGATGATTCCAGGTGCACCGTGTCCACAAAATTGACCTTCGATCATGATATGCTTAGGTAATCACCATCGGCCCCAAAATCCTTATTACGACGACGCCCTTCCAAGCGTTCGATGTGTTGATATGAACATTTTATGATATTCTTTTGAGTACTTTGTTTTATCACATTCTTATAGGTCAGATGCTAAAGCTAGTGCATGGGCAACCTTTCTTCCAAAACAGCAGCCATGAGAACTTGGATTTATGAGAACCCCTTAAATTCAGTTGCCAACACCAGGCGTACATCCTGCACTTGTTACTATCTAGATAGCCCACCAGCCCCTGAGGCTGGCGGATGATACATATCGAAGGTGTAAATTATGTCAAGGAAAGTGATTCCGAAACCGATTGGACAGTTCTATCCACTATCAGGTGCTCTCCCATACTTCCATCGTCCCACCACTATCTCGTGCAAGTTTAGCACAAAGACCCGATGCAACTTTCTCCATTTCTTTCTCGGTATCCAATACGTCAAAATTCCAACTAATATTTGGAGATCCGTTCTGAAGCCGTCCATGAAAGAAAAGAGTCAGCGGACTACATCCCCATAACCCGGCCTGGCACTTCCGTGTCTTCACATAAGTAGCCATAAACAGTGTGACCGCAAGTATGAACAAGAGACCTGGGAGTGATAACCAGCCCCATTTTACTACGACTAGTTGCTTCAGAACCCATACCTTTCCGATAACTGCCTGTGTCGAAGCAATAAGAGAGAGATCGTTTTGTGATTGCTGCAAATTTATAGTGTCATTTGCCCGCATTGCAGTAGTCATATAAGCTGCCATTTTATACATGGCAGCTATAACGTTTCGTGGCTGATATAGCGTAGAGTTTATATCTGTTTTGCCATTGACATCCAATCCATCCGTCGAAGTTGTGACACTGCATTTCAAGAATCCGTCCAAAGTGAGCTGACTAGCCAACATCTGATACGTGCTGTAGGGAACTACGAACGTGGCTAGATTGTGTTGCGGTGACGGGCGAACGGTACAAAATAGGGTCAGGCAAGTAATTCACCTCGCTTGCATTCTGACTGTAAAAGTCAATGCCATAGAGTGTGTAAGTTGGTGTGTCCGGATGATTCTCTGCTTGGGTGGTCTCCTGTAGAACCTTTTCTGATTAATTGCCATTGCTAACCTCGACGCTAATTTCGTTCATAGAAAGGTAAAAGAAACATCTTCCCGCTTCATAAGTCGAATTCGGTGTGAATTTTCCGTAGCCTCGTCCTTTAACTCCAGAAGCCTTTACCCACTGAACCATGGCAAGAAATCCAGTAACATTTGCGTAAGGCTCTAGCTTAAATGAGGAATTATACCCTAGTCCTTCGAGAGAAATTGACTCGGCAACGGAAATCTGTGTTGCATTTACATGTTGGAGCATTTCTTGCAAAGTGGCATCTCTTGCTGAGTAAAAGTAGCAGCTGTTTTCATCAAAATTTCCATCCATTAGAACGCATTTGGGATTTAGCTGAGAAGTGATATTTTCACACTTTGAGTTAATAGAGAGTGTGCTAAAGGGTTCCCAGGTACAATTTCCAGTAGGGCAGCTAAACGGCGACTCTGGAGAAGCGGCAACGTCCGAAGACAGTAGACCACCATACATGGCTGATTTCATATTGTAGGGCAGACTATAGTCTGAGATGGAAAGTCAGAAAAATTACTATGGCCATCAGTACTTATGAATATTCTACTTACGTGCAGTTTCAATTGAGGTTGCTGGGTTCTCGAAGCCATATGTGTTTGCTGTAACTTACTGAGCTAGTTGACTAGTATCTTCTTCAAATACGTAGTTGTATGCCACACTTTGCTGGAAGAAGGGATCGAGAGGTAAGGTGAGGAACGTAATGATCGCTAAGGCAAGCAAGATCTCTGCATCGAGTCAGCAAAGAAAACAAAAAAAAGAGAATAGAGATATAGGAGATGTATGTACAAGAAATATAACTTTCGTTTGTTCTATAATAGGCTAAAACAACCGGCAGCCCCCCTGCTTGCAGAATCGTAGTAGCAAATCTCTTGGAGAGATGTCGGCTCTTCGTAACTTGGCCAGCATAGTTGGGAGATATTTCGAGAAACTGTCACCATGAGGCTCGCGCGAAAAACGGTTGATACAATAGAAACAATCGTATTGAGTGTAATGACACCCAGAAGCCCCAAAGACAATGCTGGACGCTCTTTCCCTTGCCGGTTAATGAGTAAGACCACCAAACCAACGAGAGACATTCCCGCCAGTGTTAGGCTAAGTATTTTGATACATATTCAGCGGAGTCTTTGAATGCAAATGGTCTCATTCCAAGAACTGTACCATACGGCTTTGAAAATTCCCACACTGTACGGGTTGTTCATGTGAGGTGATCTTGAAGTCAGGCTGGTGAGTGTTACTTGATGCCTATGTGCGTTCCCATTGCAGAGACAACAACTCGCATTCTTCAATTAACCTGCATTACGACAACACAGGTTAGCTTGATGTATCTCCTAAGAGCAGGTAAAAGCTGTCAGTCCAATATCTCGAGCACCGCCCATAACAGGCCTTGTCCTAGATCTTTGAACGCGCTCAGTTGTTACACTAGAATTCCAAGCCTCGTTCCTTCGGATATACCTACATCTCAGGTTAAGAGGTTACAATAGTTCAGTTAACCATGAAAGATGCTTTTTGAGGCCAAATTTTGCTGATTATCTCTTGCTATCAATAGTCCAGTGAAATATGAGAAGAACAAGCGGGGAAGAGGCAAATTTGGCGGCTATCCCCAGATAGTGCTTCCAATTTAATTCGGCAAAAGGATGCTCGATGAAAGAATGCCGTTCCTCCCATGTATGCAACAAGTGCCGCGCAGATCATTCAGGTTGACATGCAACGGAAGGTGACCCGAGGACTCAGATATTGAGCGGAGTGATCTAAGTATATCCATAACTATCAATGAGAAACACGTTTACCCGAATCGAGTAAGAATAAACACGCTAGTGCATTTTGAAATGACAAATGAAGGCGACCCAGTGTTGTCGCCGTTCTCATCACCATTCTGTCAGAAGGGTGGGCAAGAATGCTCCAAGGCTACCCCGACCCAGAATTGGCTGGTTATATCACAGCAATACTCAAACACACCTAGCCTCTACTATTCTACTTAAAACCTCATTATTCACATCCCGAGATGTTTCTGTTTGGCTAATACAAACATACATACACACCTAACCGCTACTATTCTGCTGATATCAAAGGTCGCAAAAAATTAAAAAATGTCTCAAATCGGATAGATTTGATATTTATTGATATTAGATTTTATAACAGTAGTAGAAGCGAATGTATCCTATGCGACCTGAATAAATTTAGGACTTTCCATATACCAAGAATCTTCAAAGTTAACTGAGCATACCATTTGCGAACTAGTAACTAAAGAAAATGACTGAATCTCCACATCAATATAACTTTGACATCATTATCATTGGTGCTGGCATCTCGTGAATGAATGCGGCTTAGAGATTTTAAACAGAGGTTCCAAAGTCAAGATGCACAGTTCTTAAATGCCGAGAAGATCTGGGCGGCACTTGGGATCTCTTTCATTATCCTGGAATTCGCTCGGATTCCGGTCTACATGGCTATAGATTTCAATGACAACCCTACGAAGCCTACAAGACCATATTGGACGTGAATCGATTCGGAAATACATTCAGAAGGCTGCATGAATTCACAATATCGATAGAAAGATTAGAATTCGCCATAAGCTCATATCCGCTAACTGGGTGTCTGATCAGCAAAGTTGGAGCTTGGTGGTAGTTGCAGATGGATAAACATGACAAATGCATGCAAAATGCCTATATATCAACACAGGTTATTACAATTACGGTAAAGCCTTGTCAACATCTATTCCAGGCATAGAAAATTTCAAAGGAATGACAATACATCCGCAATCTTGGCCTCGCTATGCGGACTACTCGACAAAGAAGATTACTATATTGTGTAGTGGAGCAACAGCAATAACTTTGCTTTCTCTTGTTGAAAAGGCGTATCATGTCATTATGCTTCAGCACAGTCCAAGCTATATCATAATATCTCTCAACCTTCTTCTGCGCGCTCAGAGGATAGCTTTCGAGAAAAGTGTCATCCTAGCCTACATGGCTCACCATCACATCGTTCGATAGAGAAACCTTATTTCATTCCTCTTTATTCGATTCTGTCGAATGTTTCCTAATGCCGCTAGGAGCTTATTGAGAAAGGGAACGATTAAACAACTTCCTTCGGTCATCTCATTCGAAACTCATTTTGTTCCTCGATATAACGTGTGGAATCCAATTATATGCATTTCACCGGACAGAGAGCTCTTCAAGGCGTTCAGGGGTGGGAATTCCGATTTCATTACAATTTACGGGTGATGTGAAACTGTTCACAGAACATAACATTCATTCTTATCTTCTGCTGGAAGCGAGCAATTGATCAATGCCAACATCATCGTCACAGCTACAGGCCTCGAAATTCTAATGGGAGGGGGAGAAATCTACACAGTCGATGGCACAAACACCAACATCGAAGATAAGTTTCTCTGGAATGGCGACATGATCCAGGACACGCCTAACCTGAGCATTTCCCTTGGGTACGCGAGCCTTTCCTGAATCCTTGGTGCAGACGCAACTGCATTGCATATATGTGGCATTCTCAAATAAATGAAACGCGACTGCTTCACTTCGGCCACTCCACGTCTTGACAATTTGTTAAATATGAAACCACTTCCTTTCTTGAACATTGGTTCTGCTTATATTCAGAAGGGCAGTGAGTTAGTAATTCTCTCTTAAATCTTAGAGGCAGAAGGAAATAGAAGAGCTCTTACAGTGACTCGAATATTAGCAAAAAGCATTGTAAATCTCTACAGCAGCACTACGCCTGGAGACACCGCCATTGATCGGGGTTTCCTTCAAATCCAAGCTTGCATATAAAATACGTAAGTGAACGGCAGCATCGTGACCCCCCTGAACCTCGCTTCTGCGCATTGATTCGCTAAAGTGTGCTCATAGTACTAGCACCATCGACACACTTGTACACTTAGATTTCCTTTTATCAAAACGTTATTTCCTTTCTTAACTCTGGCTAGGAATCCCTGAAACTTCATAGAAAAATCATTAGGAACATCTCCCCAAATCATGCAATCACCTAGTGTTGGATCTTGCGTCGACCAATTACAGACGTCGGAGCAGCTGTGCACTTTGTGCAGGAGACGGAAGAAGAATTCTGGTAGACTACTTCCACAAGACTCAGGGTATTTGAGGAAAATTAATTCCCAGGAGGAGCAGAGGTAAATCCAACAGGCTTTCACATTATAATTCTTAAAATCCAACCATATTCCAACATCCCATTCACCATCTATCCTCTTCCCCAAACCATCAATCAATCTCACATACATTAATCCACCAGACCCCCTCCCATCTCTTCCATGATAGACTACATTATTACTTTCCCACCAATATCATCATCATCACATCTTAAAAGAAGAATCTAGCAGGTGATTAACATCTTGCATGCAGCACCACTACCCAAACCCTCCCACTCAATCTCGATTCTCTATCATCCGGCGTCCGCTTCCATCCATAGAGCCAATCCAAAAATTTACCTACCTAGTGATCACTGATCTCCCCATCAAATCAAAACCAACCACCAACCACCCCCGAGTATCACAAGCAAAAGCAAAGGCTCCCCAGGGCAACCGCCTCCCCCCCCCTTCTTTTTCCTCACAACTACAAACACCAACTCTAACCTAAACACCACACCATCAACCGACGAAACCTCATTTATAGAACCAGGATATGAATCTCCACCCGCACTCACACTTACACTTACACTCACACTCACACTCACACTCACAACCAACCATAAATAATACAACAACCCC
>NGKG01000008.1:53106-77814 GCA_002162505.1 Myriosclerotinia scirpicola | reverse complement strand
TCCCATCTCCTATCATCATTCTCCCCCCTTCCAAATCTATCCATAATCCATGAAGCCCTAGCCAAACCCCCAGCATCCTCAAACCCCCAGCATCCTCAAAGCCCTGCACACCTATTTCTTTTCCCATTTCCCTTTTCCCCCACCCCACCCATCTCCCACCCCATAGCCCCAACTTCCCCTCGCAAACCTCATTACCCCACTCCCTCCCAGAACTTGATCCAGACAGTATATCCCCATGTACATTATTTTCCACCTACCATACATGTGTTGAGCATATACAACACAAAGACCCGGAGTGGGAATGAGGATCCGAGGTCAGTATCCCGACACAGTAAAATCATCATCATTTACATCAAACAATGGCCGCAGGATTCAATTCCCAATTCAAATGTTCATAACCGTCAATTTATGTTCATTGATCCTCCATCCATCCATTACTATCCTTCCTATATACATACACTAATCTTTCACTCATTGCCATCCTTCGCTTCCCCTTCGTTTCCTCCCACACCCCACACTTTTCATCCAACTTTATCTCCCGCCTCCATTCTTCCATGCAATTTCCAAGAAGAAACTTGAATGCCAGGCTAAAACCAGAACCACCCGACTCAGCGAAACGAAAAGACTTTTATGACTCTCCCCTTTTTTTCGCTCATCATGCATACCAGCAGAAAGAAAAAGACGCCCAGATGTCAACTATGAGATGCCATCATTTGTAAAAAGTTGTAGCAAAAGGTATTTTTGAAAATGAAACCCATATAAACAAGAAAAAGAAACGAGATGTTTATCCATGTAAACCACAGGTTCTCTCTTTCATCATCTTTCTTCTCTCCTTGTCTTTCACTATTTAAATTATTAGTATACGTTCAATTTGCGAGATATGGATTTATGGAATAATGGAGATGGAGGGGATTGAAAAATGGGGTACAAACCTGGATCATAGACCAAGAAATCATGTAAAGCATTTCCAGCTGGTACCATCGGTAAGACAGGTACCTTCTTATCAGTAACAACCTCCAAAAGTGCTGGTCCATCACTCTCAATCAACCATTTCAAAGAATCCTTTACGTCATCTGGCTTAATACATCTTCTGTGTTGTACACCCATTGCATCTGCCAATTTCATGAAATCTGGGTTGACACTGTGGGTATGAGCATATCTATCTTGATAGAAGATGTTTTGCCATTGAGTAACCATTCCTTGTTCTTCATTGTTAAGGACAATGACCTTAACGCCAATGTTGAATTGAGATGCGGTAGAAAGCTCAGTAAGTGTCATGTTGAAAGAAGCATCTCCGTCGATATCGATGACAAGAGCATCAGGTTTGGCAACCTTTGCACCGATAGCTGCTGGAAGACCGTAACCCATAGTGCCAAGACCACCAGATGTGATCATAGTTCTTGGGTATCTCCATCTGAAATGTTGTGCAGTCCACATTTGATGTTGACCGACACCTGTAGCGATGATAGTCTCCTCTTTTCTATCGGCAGTCAAATTAGAGAGTTCCTCAATCAATGTTTGTGGCTTAATGAGACCATCTCGTTCGGCTTTCTCGTAATGAGAGAGAGGGAATTTCTTCTTCCAGAATCTGATTTGGTCGAACCATTCTTTTCTCTCATCCATGGATCTGCTCTCGACAGCTGGAAGAAGTTGAGCAAGGTTGGTAACAACATCACCCTCGACTGCCTCGGTAGCTTGCACAACCTTATTGATGTTCTTTGGCATAATTTCGAAGTGGACAATACCACCACGGCCTTCAGCCGCAGCTGCCTTTGCTGCTGGTGCGAACTTTGGAATACTTCCAGTTACACGATCATCGAAACGTGCTCCGAGAGCAATAATGAGATCGGCTTCTTGCATAGAAAGATTAGCATATGCCGAACCGTGCATACCAAGCATGTGTAAAGATTTCTCATCAAGCTCGTCAAATCCTCCAAGACCTTGAAGAGTTGTCGTTACGGGAATGGATGCCTTGTCGGCAAGTTCCTTGAGCAATTTAGGGCCTTCTGGAAGAGAAATAACACCCTGACCAGCGTAAATAATTGGCTTCTTAGCAATGTTGATCAATTTCGCAACACGCTCAATTGAACTTTGAAGTTGTTTCTTCTGAACAGCCTGTGCCGCTCTCGATGCCTGGCTGGGTAAAGATGGCATAATGTGATGAGAAGGAATGGCTTTTCGTAGAATACCAGCTGTAACATCCTTTGGTAAATCTACCAAAACTGGTCCAGGTCGTCCCGAGGTAGCGATTTCGAAAGCCTCCTTAATTCTTCTTGGGAGCTCGGCAATATTCTTAACCATGACGTTCCATTTTGTGCAAGCTCTTGAAATACCGATAACATCAGCCTCTTGGAAAGCATCACTTCCAATAGCAGTCGTAACGACTTGTCCTGTGAAAACAACCATTGGTGTTCCATCAGACAAGGCGTCTTGCATTGGAGTAATAACGTTGGTAGCACCGGGTCCAGATGTAACAAGAACAACACCAGGTTTGCCACAAGCTCTAGCATATCCTTCTGCCATATGTCCGGCACCTTGTTCATGTTTTGGTAAAATAAATTCGAAATGTTTTGAGTTGTAAATCGCATCGAAAACTGGTAAAATGGCACCTCCTGCATAACCGACTATTTTCCATCAGCTCAAATCCTCAAGAAGTAGAGAAGCGAACTCACAGATATGTTTGACATCTTGCCGTAACATCATTTCGTGGAAGATCTCTCCACCAGTCATCCCAATAAATCTGTTCAGTAATTAGCACTCTGATGGTGCCACCTCCCTCAATGACGAGGCATAACATACGACTCATCCATCTCGGAATATTTCTGACCCTGTCCAGTCAATTCTTTGCGCGAATCACTCTTCGAAGGTGTAGTATTAAATGCCGGACTGGGACTTTCTCTATTTTGACTATATTCACATGTCAGTCCATTGTCTTTCATCTCAATGACTCACCCCCCACCCCAAACTCTGGATTGAGTCTGAAGATCCAATCCGCAGTTACTTTTCACAGAGATAGTATGAGAAAAAAATTACCTAGCAACCTGAGGGGCAGCAGTAGCCTGCGCCCTTGTGCCTCTCTTCTCAACCATAATACCACCCGCCGCCTTCACACGGTTAGACAAGCCCCTCGTCCCAACAACCTCCATCCATTTCGCATTACTGCCAATTGTGCGAATAGCACGTCTTGCGGGCATTGAACGAAGCATATTGACCACCTTTGAATTTTAGACTGGAGATTCCGTAAATATGGTTTCGATATTGAAACTGGAGAGGCAAACGAATAAAGAGAAGAAAAGAAAGTAATTACAATGGCTCAACTCAATCCGGAAGAACAAAATTGAGGATTTCTCAATTGAATCCTGCTCAGAGAAAGAGAGGTAGTTGTCGCAAAAACTCTGTGGGAAAAAAAGAGTTGATTGGAAAGTTTAAGTTATGACTCCAGAAGTGAAGTTGTGATTCAACATTTATTATTATTCATAACCTTGGAAGTCTTGTGTTGATTTTCTAGCGGTATCGGGGGCAAAATGTGGGGAAGCGAAAATGGAGTTACTTTTGGCCTGTGCTCTAATACGATTGGTTGGGGGGTGGGGGGGAGTAATTGTGTATATATTACCTATACACAAAGAGTCTTTCCAATCAAAAATCAGATTTTACAGATTTATGATTTTAAATGTTCTAGATTGGTTGGATAAATAGCGACGACGAGTTTAATGCATCTCATATGAGAAACTTTTGAACTTTGAAATCTATCAGCCGATTTCGCTGTACTACATAGGTCCTATGTAATAAAAGTATGAATCAACAGTTAAGGTTAAGTATACCGACTGATTGATGGAACGATATGAAGCTGAATATAACGATATACTCTCAACATATTACAATTTAAAATCCCCATTAACCTTCTCCCATCCTCTTATGACACCCTCATTCTGACCAATATCAACCATCCCAGCCACCTTCTCCGCCAACACAATCTTCAACGTTCTCGCCCTCTCTGTACACAATTCGTAGATGGTACTTAGATTGAATGTCAAAGCATGGAAGGAATTATTTTCCGCAATCAAGGATTCGAGAATTGTTCTCGCCTATTGATTGGATTGTAAGCATGATGAAGTTGCACAATGATCAAGTGCAAAATATACATGCTGAGTGGAACGGATTAGAAGCAAAATCATACATACCTCATCACCACGACCCAAGTACAACAACGTAACCCCGAGGTTTTGTCTCCACATAGCTTTCTCTCCCTTTCCAGCCGTAGTCTGCTGGTTCGCAATAAGCTCTTCCCAAATCACCACAGCTTCCTCATACCTCCCTTCAGCCACAAATGCCAGAGCTCTGAGTGTTCCATCAATTTCACTCGTCAGAAATTCCTTTTCATTCCCTTTCTTCAGGCAATCCCTCGCCGCATCAACATCCCCTAAACAAAGCCACAATAGTGCCTTCTTAGCCCTCAGTTCCTCATCCTCCTCTTCATCAACCTTGAGGGTCTTCAAATGCATCCCAGCGCCTACCAAATCTTCCATCTCAATCAGTGCACTTGCAACCCTAATCCCCAGATCCGCCAAACGCCCTTCCCATAGCCCAATCTCCCTATCCACATCCTCCCCAGCTACCTTTCGCTTCTTCAATTTCGTCAATGTACTCCTAGCATCTCTAGCCAGATCATAATACCCCATGACCCCTCTCCTAGCATCACCCAATCCCATCCCCTGCAATCTAACTGCCAAAACTCTCAGCTCCCATCCTACCATATGAGTGTCTGTTTCATCATCCCGATAGTATGCAGCATTAAGATCCTCGAGAGCCTTGACCTCCTGGGCCGCGAGCTGCGTCTGATTACAAATTGTGAGACAGGCTAGACGAATATAAAAGAGGTTAAATATGTCCTCATGTGATGTGGGATGAATGCCTGGGCTAGATGTCAAAAGAGTAGCACTGAGAATAGCCGCAGCTCTAAAGTAGCCCGCGGCTAGAAGTGACGAGAGAGTATTGGCATCGGCATTAGGCGGGAGCGACGAAGCCGGGGAGGAACGAAACGGTGGTGGAATTTCGAGTACGGGTAGAGGATGATAAATTTCTGGACGAAGGAGGTAGGAGAAATCTTTCTGGAGAGTTGATACGGTCGATTGGAATGATGTATTTTGTGATGGGGAAAGCGATGTGGGAGCTGTCATAAAATTACTGGATGACAAATTCGAACCTGGACCTGGTGATGGAAGCCTAGGTGATCGACTCCTTGGTGCTGGACCTCCCGGTGACAATGTCCGTGGGGCGTTGATGTAGTTCGTAGGTGACATAGGACTATTCAGAGGGGAACTATTTGACTTTAGTATCGTGTTCTCATATAGGGGGGTAATATTCACTCATTAATATCCAGCGGACCTCTAGTCGGCCGTCTAGGTAAAGCTTTTGAGTAATCAGCCAAGTGCCCCTTTCGATCCATCACGAAACTTCTATGGTGTAACTGAGAACCAATCATGCCCAACAACCAGAAATCTCAACCCATTAAATATGGCATCTTCCATCTCCCATCTCCCATCTCCCACAACAAGCCACGTGCCAAACATCCTCCACCATACCATACCAGGTATTCACCAAAGTTCGCACTCGCACTTTGATTCCACTTACCCCCCTTCCCCGATCTTTCAAATATCCTAGCCAAGACCATAAAATCCCATCCAAGCCAACAACAGCCATACGCAACTACCTTGTATGGCATATTGAAAAGGGATTATTCCCACACTCTCCAACTCCAACCCCTCGAACAACGAAACAACAAAATCAAAAAATCGAAAGCTTACCTCTCCCCGAAGAAGCTTGCCTGACATGTCTCTTCCCCCCCGTTCCATCTGATGAAGTACTTTCCATTTCGTGATGTGTTTTGATGATTCGAAATAGGAGGGTCAATGAGCGAATCAAACTGCAGGTGGCATTGGATCAATGTTCCAGAATTATGCAATTTTATGCAGCATCTACTGGCACGCGCTAGCAATTTATGCAAATATGTATTATCACAAGCACCACAAATCTCACAAGCATTCCAGGTTTCATCGTAACTATGAAATCTATCATTAAATGAAAATGTATTCTCTAATGGGTATTGAAACCGTAAATTATTTATCACCTTTCAATCGCAAATAGGTATCTAGGCAACATTTCCACTTTCAACAACAAATACCGCACTTCCACTACCAGGTTTACTAACCACGACTGCCGCCTCCCTCTGCTCTTTCGACAAGTCTTTCTTCGAGTAATATTCTCTATCCCAGGCCTCTTTAACTGCATCAACCTTATCCGCTGGTACCAAATGAACACTACAGCCACCCCATCCCGCACCCGTTAATCTACTTCCATAGCTACCCGCTTTCTTTGCGATTTCGCACAGTTCGTCTAATTCGGGACAACTGCAGTCAAAGTCTTCTCTGCAGCTGGTTTGGGTTTCATTCATGAGATCACCAAGTTTTCGGTTGAAGGTTTCGGTGGAGTCACCACTGTCGGCATCCAGATAGGATTCGGGATGTTCGAGGACTCTCATAAACTTTAGAACTCGGAGAGCTTCAGTGAAAACGTGGAGGGTTCTTTGTCGAAGTTTAAAATGATCGGCGCGGACGGGGAAGGTAGAGGTGAAGCGCTCGTTCAACTCGGGGACGGTCATATTTATGACAGAAGCAATTTCTTCCCTGGTATATCCCTCTTCTTTTGTGAATGTTTTCTTCGTGACTTCAATGAGTTCGGAAAGCTGTTCTTCGAGTGGTGCTTTGGAATCACCAAGATATTTGCTATGAAATCCGTGGAGAGACACGCCTAGGGGTCCGGAGTCAGAAGGAAGAGGCTCGTTAGATTTGTTAATAGCAGCATGAAGATAAGCTGCCGCAAGACTGCACTCTACAACTCTCAAATTGTAGCACACTGGACCAGTGACATGCTTGTCCGCTGCGACAAATGACTGTGCGATAACGAATGTGAGCTCGGGGTTTGTTTTTGGAAAATGAACGGGTTTTGCTGTTAGAGTTGGGTTGAAGGAAACGTATAATGCCGAGCCACGAATGGAGAAGACCGATGCGGATTGATCCATTCCACCAGAGTTGACACCGACTGCTCTTTCACTAACGATCGCCAGTTCTGTGAGTTGTGTCTTGTCGACAGATTCCTCTCCATTGGCAAACATAACCGCAAGAGCAGAAGCTGTAGTAAAAGCAGCAGAACTACTTAATCCACCACCAGCGGGTACAGTTCCATCCATCAAGACTTCCATACTCTTTGGTCTGAATCCATCTCCATGTTTCTTCCTCAATATTTCCAAAGCTCCTCGGAGTCCAGATTTCAAGTAATTTGTCCACTCGTGTACTGTTGAATCAATCTCCACAGCATCGAACGGTATGTCGAATTCATGCGCTGGGAACTTATCGGCCTGCACATTCGAAACTCGCACCTTGAATGTTGTACTAGTCGAGGCAGATTCGTCGATTTGGGTGGAAACCGCAAGTAATGCATCTGCAGTTATTGCCATAGGTAGAACGGAGTATAAAGAATAATCGATATGCTCGCCGATAATGTTGACACGACCCGGGGATCGTGAAACAAACTGCGCATCATGTCCATAATTGCTCTTGAATTGCTTGAGAAGTTTATCCCATCTATCGGTTTGTGCAGCTAAAGCATCTTCTGTATAGATGTCTTTGAGAGACTTTGCGACAGGTACGATGCCAGCCATTGTAAATAATAGTTATCGAGAGGTAGGGGGTGTCTAGGCGGGGTAGCTGTCGGTATGGATTGCTGCAAATCTACGAGCTTGGAAGTCTGCGAATCTGTAAATCTGCAAGGTGGAAGATAGATGCCCGGGGAAAACGAAAAGAGAGTGTTATTCGAATAGGAAATCACAAACCGTCAAGTCATGGAAGGGCACGAGATCATAATACCTATTCACTGTTACATACTACCTACCTAGTACGATTTGGGTAGGACTATAGTCACTATACCTAGGTACAAGAAGAAGGAAGGACCCCGCCATTACCCCCGCTGTGCCCCGAGGTCTTCTCCAGATTATTGGTGCGCGTCAATCTGGCCATCCACTATTCATTTCCAAACGGAAAAACTTCAATAGCTATTGCTCGTATCATAGGTGAATTGAATGAATGTAAAATTTATTGTGGAACATCAATTTAAAGGGATATTTTTACCTTACTTTGAGCCGCATATCTGGTTGAAGCCGAAGAGAAAGTTTGATGGCTGGATGTTTTGATCGAGAGAAGAAACACTACTACGGTGACCAATACCTAGGTATAACGCAATTCGACTAATCGCGTATAATGAAGGGGCTATGTAATAGTAAACATCCAATAATCAAATTTCACACATCCCGAGGTCAATCCAACCATATTCTCCCCATATTGCCATCTCATCCTACAGCCCTTTTAAACCTACCCAAAGCCATCACATCTCCCTTAATCATCCCATCCCATCCCATCCCATCATCTCATTCACCTCATCACCCCACCACCCCACCACTCCATCTTCTCATTTTCTCATCCATGATCCCACCCTACCATCCCATACAACATCATACACATACACACACATAACAACGACCCCATCAGCCCAAAACAAAAGATTCCAGTAGGAGCGGATAACTTCGGCATTTCTCAGACGTGCAACCAAAAAATGGAGATGTGTCTTATTTGCACAATTTCAGATTTAGATGGGGTATAGTTGTGTGGTAAATACAAGGTAGATATTTTTGGTGAATGTCTGACTGACTGGTGGGTGGGGACGATATTGGAACTTTTTGATTTTGAACATGTGTGATTATATTTACGCTTATGATCTATCCTCATCTATATCGAAAGATACATATGTGATTTATGTTGTAGCCCTAAACGCTTTTATCCAGGTATACAAAAGGTATCCTGAATTTACTCCTTCCCTCCTTCAAATCTGCTACATCAATGTAGGTGAAGTATAAACATTATCATATCCTAAATCATTATCGCTGCGACGAGTGCAACGTTCTTGAACCAGCCTCTATCCCAATGCTGTAAAGGTATATTCGTTTTTCCCATGCCAAATGCTTCATAGTTGTCATCCCAAACGCCTATATATCCCAGCATTACACCCGAATTGCTAGAGGGTATATTATAGTCAAAGATGAAATCCTAACTCCTCTTCCTTTTAACCAAATTAATCCCTCAGTTCATGTCCTTCCCGGTGATGCTTTTTGCTTGTTTCCAATTCAAGATCAGAACTTCATCGCTCTCCTTCCTCATCTCTCCCTCTCCCTCAATATCTCTTCTCAAGTATACTTGTCGAACCACATTTCCATTATCAACCAAAAAGCTATCCAAAAACTTCCAGCTTAATTTCTGTTCCTCGTTCAAGGCCGGTCGTGTTGGTGCTAGACTATGCGTAACATCCACATTTTTATTATCCCATGTCACCTCGGTTCTCCTCAAGTCGATACCCCCGTCATCTATAACTGTCGAATTACTTAATTGGCTCCTTGCTCCTAGCTCTAATGACCCTTCGGGATATTTTGCGATGCTGAACCCATTGGTAAGAACGACATCGTTTCTGAATTGCCAACGTTGTAGAAAGCATTCATCACACACATTCGATACTAGGTGCATTTTATCCATCTCGTAGGGGTATTTGGCCGTGGAGCCCGCTTTCCAATGATGCAAAGATAATATCCTTCTGCCATTCTCATAGAATCCAGCATGGTCTCCGGTGAGATCTATTTGCGAGAGCCCAGCTATTGGTTTAAGTTGGGCTGATGAATGTAAATATATGCAGTCCATAACCAGTGTATCTCCCGAGGTGAATCGCATGTTATTTTTACACTCCTCATTGTTGTCGTGAATGATTTTAGCAAGTGGTGTGGATAGAAAGACTCCAGCTCCTCCAAACGCCATTAATCCGTACATTCTCACAGCTGCCCAATCCTCCGATAATCCGCCAATATATTGAGGTTCGGTGTGGTCGTGAAGAGCAAGCTCGTCGAGGAGAGCTCGAAAGGAAGGGAAAAATGTATCGTCATCCATAATAACAGTCCATTTTGTCTTCCTATTGCGAGCCTCATACATTACGTTTATCAAGGAGAAATACCGTTGATTGAAGAAGTCTTCATTCTTAACGGGTGGTATTATTGTGACATCCATTCCGGCTTTACGATACTCCTTCTGAAGACGACGCATGTCTGATTTAGATGCCGGTTCTTCTTCACTTTCTTTAACAATGGCAAATAAACGAGCTCCAGTATTGGGCAGCCATCGTGCGAGATGTTGTTTTGTATCGCGAAGACGTTTCATCGTGGTCTGCAGACCAAATATCATGTGTGAGGCGTCGATTTTGTGAGTTGGGGGGTAAGGTACTTCGAGAGTGAGCGGGGAACAATGGTCGACGACTCTATTGATAGAGAGCTCTCCGCGATGAAAGATTTTCTGATTATCGAACAAGGGCTCATCCATAGTGGTAAGTGACGGTCTTGCTCCATGATTAGGTTTTGCGATAATATCTCGGTGGGCGACTTTCAAAGGGTATGATAAGTTGTACTTTTCCAGCCACTCAAAATTTTCTGCGATATGACAATCTTGTGCTGATTCGATTTCTGCTGCATTTCCCATCCAATCTTCAACAACCCATCCATCTTCCACCACTAGTTGTTGATATCCAAAATATGGTACCGTATCGTAGGATCCATGACGAGCAACCAATATTATCGCAGTTACAATTATAGAGGACACAGCCAGAAAAAAAGGCCTTCTAGATTTCATTGCTCGATTGACTGCGGTTTTTGGAGGAAGCAATAAAAAAAACCAAAGTCTGCGAGAAAGATAGCAAGATGCAAAAAGAGAGTGCGGGTGTGCGGGACAAAGTGAAAGAGGACCAAAATTTAAGTTAAATTTCCAAAATACCATGACAAACTCGATAGGAGATTTGTAACTTTAATATAATAATGGGGCAAATTATTGAAGATAAGGTTTGTGATAACAAACTGGGAAATAGGCTAGAGGAATGGAATTTGGTCAACACCGTTGAGTACCTAGGTAGTAGCGCAAAGAGCTTTGGAATGCTACTGGCTAGACTCAAACATTAGGTACGATAATCAACCTTGAAATAGTTGGACTGTTGGAGAAAACGGCACGACTCGACTCGATGGACCAAGTCGATACTGTAGTTGTGCTTGTTCATGTTTGCCATGCATAACGACAACGACTAGGTAATGTACCGGAATTCGGATAACAACCGATATTGAGGGAAACATCGTCATCGTGCTACTGAATAGTAGGTGGTAGGTAGTACATAGTAGTACACCAACACGACGCAACATTTTTGACACAATCAAATCAAATTCATTCTTCACTTGAAAAGCTCTCAACTTATCAACGCCCGCATCCTCATTCGGAGTCATTCCACATATCCATCTGCGTATGCCACCGGTGACCGGATACGCATTATGAAGATCCACTGGTACAAAATTAGGAAATACTCTTTGGCGGGGGAAAGGCCAAATGAGGGTTCTGGAGCGATAATTAAAAGTCTTGGCGATACCTACGCTACCAACCAACTCAAATAGAAAAAGGGATATGGATTAGGTATTATTGCATTGATGATTGATGATTGAAGTCGCCTCATAATAAGAGAGACTGAATGAGTGTGAGATGATGAGATCAGACTGTAGTGAAGAAAGAAGTGACGTTGAATACCTACCTACCTAGTAGTAGGTATGAATAAGAGAGACGGGATATTATTGTACTTTAATTTTTAGTTGAGCATCTCTTGGCGTCAGCCTTGAGACTAAGGCAAGGGTATGTATAATATCATTGGTCAAGTCTCAAATTTCAGCTGCGGCTGTGACGAGGCTGAAATTTAAATGTGGCTGGTTTGGCATTATTATCAACAAACCGAGGCGCGCATTTCATCAACCCATCACTTCATGCAAGAAGAAGGCTGTATTACTCATATCACAAAGCCTCTTCCCTCAAAATCAGCATTTATGTTTAGTTCTCTTTGAGTAATCCTCAGTTCATCTCTCTTTTAAGTAATGCGATAATACCCATCTTCCATATTCCTTCTCAGCGATCAGCAATTACTCTGGATTCCCAAAATGGAACAATATACAGCCCCTTCAAGAGTGCGAGATAGAAATGAACCAGTACGTTCTGAACAGTCGAGCCAGGAATCTCTGGCGTCTCCAATCACCCCCATGGATGTTCAAGTGGATGCGCCGCCTAATGTCGAAAAATCAGAGGCCGACGATGTTTCAAATCAATCTCAATACGGCAACTCTACCCAGTCCGATGAAGCTCAACAAGCTATAGCACCACCTCCCCACGGAGAAGTACAGACATGTTGGATATGTCAAATGGACGATACAGAAGACGGACCTCAAACTTCACAATGGCGATCCCCCTGTCCTTGCTCTTTGCGAGCCCACGATTCATGCTTAATGGAATGGATTGCAGTATCCGCAGAGAAGGAAATGGCACCTAAGATTGTCTGTCCAGTCTGCAAATATCAAATTAGGATCGATCAGCCTAAGGATTACTTGGTCATGACAGTCGATAAGCTACAACGTATAGCAAAGACTTTAGTATTTCCTACAGCTGCCGGTGTAGTCTTTAGTTTCGTCTACTCCGGATCTCTTCTCTTCGGGGTAAACAGCCTCGCATTGGTATTTGGAGCGGATGAAGCTCGAGAGATGATATTAGAGAATTACGACGATTTTGTAGACCGTCCTATTCTTGGTAGTTATAGACAATTACCCATCCTTCAGACCATAACCGAATATCTATTTCCATTTCACGGAGGTGGGTTCCTGACGGTACCCAGTTGGAGAACAGCTATAGGGTTACCATTCATCGCACCAACTCTCATATTGTCACGGACAAAACTCACGGATTCTTTCTTTACTATAGTACCTGTCACCGTAGGTAATTCTTGGATATGACCCGTATCTGTCATCTAACATGGCCCTAGTATTTCCTCTTTAGTCCCGACAATAAAACCATCACCTCCTGGCCGCCATCCCCGGGTCGCACATTTGCACTTCTTCCCTACATCAGATTGGCATACAATACCCTATACCATCACATGTTTTTCGACTTGGAAAAGAAATGGGACCTTGCTGTTCAGCGCAAACCACGAGAAGGCGAAACAGCAGAACAAATCGCTCTAGAGCAACCCAGAGAAGGTGAGGGGTTCTTAGATTTCGAAGTGGAAATTGTCGATGAAGTCATTGATCGAGATGGAAATTTAGTTCCACCAGATATCCAACAAGAGCCAGCGGGCGATCAGCATCGTAATCGTAATCGGGGCGCTCGAGAAGACGAGAACGAAAATAATTGGGGGGTTCGTCGAAATGTCAATACACACAGCCTATCATTCAAGTTCATGGGTGCAGTGTTGTTTCCTGCCATTTCAAGCCTAATGGGCGAAGCACTCAAATATGCATTACCATCTATATTGATGAGAGCGAGAGGTGGAAAACCAGGATTTTTACAACACAAATGGGCCCGAAGTGTAGTGGGAGGATGTCTATTCGTGGTGTTGAAGGATGTAGTGGTGCTGTATTGTAAGTGGAAAAAAGCAAGGGATTTCGGGAAGAAGAAAGTTATAGATTTTGTGGGTAAGGGGAAGGGGAAGGGGAAGGAAAAGTCTGCATGATGAGCTGGTGAGAGAGGATTGTATGGATACGATAATGAGTGAGCACAGTGGAGAAAATAAATTCCAGCTTGCAATGGAAATATCATGGATAGGGTAAATATCTCTCCTCACAGAAGAACGGCAAAATTGTTCGAAGTGTGTATTATATGCATGGGGGGTATGCTCCTAGTGTATTCCTGGTATGTCATCCATTGTAGATGGATGCATGGATTAATACATACCGTATGCATATTTTCCATCGCACTGAAGCCGTCGTAGCCCATAGCCGGGACTGGTAGGTAGTCCTCAAGTGAAGTGGAGTCGGCGAAAAGAGAATTGTGTTGTTTCATATGCGGCGTGAGGGTGTTGGTTTTGTGTAAGATGGTATGGGTGTAGTGTAAGTGTTGTGATATTCACCAGCTTTGAGAATTGGGATAGGGTGAAGGTGCGGTGGATGAAAGCGGGGGGGAAGGGGGGGTGCTTTGGATGTGAGGGATGTTTTAGGGGGTATTGGATGTGGGATTTTTTGATGTGGGAGAGGTATTGAGGTACTAGGTGGTCATTTTGAAGGTTTATTAATTATCAATACTTTCAGTAGTATAAAACATATATTACCCTACACCAGTAGTAGAGTAATAGTCTAATAGAGCTTCAATATTAGCTACAGTATCTATCACTACTGGATAAGAACTATAACACTAGGATTCGATGAGAATCAAGGGTGGCAGCAGTGTCTTGTGTAAAACTTGTTTGATTCTTTTATCTACCAAGTCTTGTTCATGTTCATTTAGCACTAGGTACTTCATTTTGCCACCAGATCGCGATGATTGTGCTGGGTTATAGATTTATAGTAGAGATAGAAGCACGATGTGGAGGTGGAGGTGGAGGTGGAGGTGATATTTGAGGACACCGGTGGTTTTCCTCTCGGGACTCGGCTGTTGCATGATTTCGATGTGAGGATTGTTGGAATTAGATTATTCAAAAGGAGGAGTAGTAGGTAGTAGGTAGTAGGTAGGTATTCTGCTACCAATACCTACCTAAGTGAAGCTATTGAATGCGCGAGTGTAGAGAATGTTGATAGTGAGTCGTGACTGTTTAGTAGATCACGCGTTCGTCACGTTATCATCAACAAGATGAGAAAGAGTACAAACGTTTATCTCTTGAAACTTGGAATAGATTGACTTTCCTTATGGTGTTCTAGAATCAGTACTAATGATAATCGGTAGTTGTTATCGGGCATTTGCAAACCGCATGGTACTTTTAAAGAATCCAATTGGTCTACAGTACCTGAAGAGTATGCCACTAGACTCAGCCATTCCAAGGTTAGGCCAAGTGCCACCAAGAATTACCAAGTCCTACGCTAATAACCTTGGTTCTGGGCAACTCTTAGCGGGCTTAGCGCGATTGACCTTAGTCAGCAGTAACCGAATCCCCCTCAGTCAAACTTTATTTCAACCTCCAAGTGGGACGCTATAATTCGTTCACAACTAAAAGCATCCCAACGAACCTCACTAAGTGTGATGATATGGTCAAATGAAAAGTTTCAATGTCGTTCCAAGGTTGTCATCGTTGATTACCATTACCTATCAGGTGAATGGCAGGGAATTGTCACTGTCTTCTTTTCACTTGTCCTCTTGGCCCTCTTGTTTCTGCTTGGCCCCAAGACGTAGAACATTCCGCCGATGCTCTAGTGGCGAGGCTATTCTTGGTATAGTTTGGTGCCAATTGATAATGTTATACTAAATAAAAATGACTCGTCATAACTTTTAATCCGTTAACGTTTTGCGGGGTGATTCAATCCAAACTACTTTGGATACACCCTGTGTGACCAAGGTCTAGCCTCTTGATCACTTTCTACTATAGATAAGTATCGTTGACATCCTTGTCATTCACCGTGCAGCTATACTATATATGAGGACAGAATTCCCCCGGTCAAAAATATGTACAATATAGGTAGTAGTGTTCCATATTCTTTCTACACTGTTTCTATATTCTTCAATCCGATTTTGCCCTGTATGATTGCATACTCATTCCGACATATTCTATCAACACT
The DNA here is from genome assembly GCA_002162505.1 of Myriosclerotinia scirpicola. Taxonomy (NCBI): domain Eukaryota; kingdom Fungi; phylum Ascomycota; class Leotiomycetes; order Helotiales; family Sclerotiniaceae; genus Myriosclerotinia; species Myriosclerotinia scirpicola. The sequence continues at coordinate 62,117 of NGKG01000008.1, read as the reverse complement.
TCACAAGATAATACGTCATGGCTAAAAAGAAGGCTGTTCAACATGTCTCGGGACAATCGAACAAGCCTTTGACTAGGCCAGCCCATGCTTTACAGTATGAGCAGGTGGCGCAGGAATTAGTAGCAAATCTTGAAGATGGGCTCACCAAGGCTGAAGCCCAATCGCGTCTCGGACTGTACGGAAAAAATGAACTTGATAATGGGCCTGGTGTTCAACCAATTAAGATTCTCATTCATCAAATCGCCAACGCGATGATCTTGGTTTGTTCACTCCTATCCATTAAGCTTAATACTTTTTTCTCATTCGGTTTTATTTCTAGGTTCTGATTCTGGCTATGGCTGTCAGTTTTGGTATTGGCTCATATATTGAAGGCGGCGTCATCTCGGCAGTCATATTTCTCAATATTGTTATTGGGTTTATCAATGAGTACAGTGCGGAAAAGACGATGGATTCATTACGTTCTCTGAGTTCCCCTACGGCACATGCTGTTAGAGATGGACAGATACAAGTAGTACCCACTGTTGAAATCGTTGTTGGTGATATGATTGAAGTCAAGACCGGTGATACGATTCCGGGAGATGTCCGGTACGTGTTTAGGACTACTCCTCCATTTCGTATATGCTAACCAATCACATTTAGATTAGTTGAAAGCATGAACTTTGAGACCGACGAAATGATATTGACAGGAGAATCATTGCCAATTGAAAAAGACTCAAATGCAGTCTTCGAGCCTGATACCACAGCTGGTGATCGTATTAACGTTGCTTTCAGTTCTACTACGGTTACCAAAGGTCGAGCACGCGGTATTGTGTTTGCAGTGGGTATGCAAACACAAATTGGATCGATTGCCGAGTCTCTTCGACAAAAAGGCAGTAAAATCCGGGAGGTCAAGCGTAACGAAGCTGGTAAAGCTAGACCCCATCGATATGCCCAAGCTTGGGCTCTTACCACAACTGATTTTGTTGGTCGTTTCCTTGGCACCAATGTCGGTACTCCATTGCAAAAGAAGTTATCTCAGCTTGCTTGTTTGCTATTCCTTATCGCTGTTGTTTGTGCAATCATTGTTTTGGGGGCGAACAAATTCTCCAATAACCAAGAAGTCATCATTTACGCCGTAGCCACAGGACTTTCGATGATTCCGGCTTCACTTATTGTGGTCCTGACCATTACCATGTCTGCAGGTACTGATGAGATGTCAAAAAAGAATGTGGTGGTACGCAAAATGGATGCCCTCGAGGCATTGGGTGCAGTAACTGGTAAGATGCTTTTCTTTCTAATAATATTGTTCAATGGTTGACTTTTGCAGATATTTGTTCGGATAAAACGGGAACCCTCACCCAAGGGAGAATGGTTGCGAAAAGGGTGTGGATTCCTTCTAGGGGAACCTATTCTGTTGGACCCTCCCACGAACCGTTCGATCCTGAAGATGGAGCTTTGTCTCATACCGAGAAATCTCCACACCAAATGCGTAACGAGAGGTGCGAAGAAAAGACTGATTCATTTTCAAATCTCCTACACGATAATTCTGACCTTGAATCGTTCCTCAACATTGCTTCGATGGCAAATCTTGCTCATGTCCACAAGAGTGAAGATGGTTGGAAAGCAAGAGGTGATCCAACTGAGATTGCACTTCAGGTTTTCGTTTCTAGATTCAATTGGAACAGGGAAAGATGGACTACTGGTGACTCGCCTCAGTGGAAACAGATCGCAGAATTCCCTTTTGACTCTGATGTGAAGAAGATGTCTGTCATTTTTGAGCACGAATCTGGAAATGCTATGGTTTTCACAAAGGGTGCAGTTGAGAGGGTGATTTCATCGTGTCCACGGATAAGGATGCGAAATGAAGAGGTCATAGCAATGACAGAAGAGATGCGTGGTGAGATTCTTAATAATATGGAAGCACTTGCCGCGCAGGGTCTCCGTGTATTAGCATTGGCTGGTAAACCATGGGAGCTTTCTAGGGACCCCAATGCTCAACCTAATAGGGCTGAAGTAGAGGACGATTTAATCTTCCATGGACTCACTGGGATCTTTGATCCTCCGCGTGTAGAATCCAAGCTCTCGGTGCAAAAGTGTCATCAAGCAGGTATCGCCGTTCATATGCTCACTGGAGATCATCCAGAAACAGCACGCGCCATCGCAGAACAAGTTGGGATTTTACCAGAAGATACCTCTACAATAGCACAAGATAGTATGGAAGTGATGGTTATGGCAGCTAGCGCGTTCGATAGGCTCAGCGACGAGGAAATTGACAATCTTTCAATGCTCCCTCTTGTCATCGCGCGGTGCTCGCCAAATACCAAAGTTCGCATGATCGACGCTCTTCACAGACGAAAGTGCTTTGCTGCCATGACAGGCGATGGTGTTAATGATTCGCCTTCATTGAAAAAAGCAGATGTCGGCATTGCAATGGGTATGGCAGGATCTGATGTAGCTAAAGATGCGTCAGATATCATTCTTACTGATGATAACTTTGCGTCCATTCTCAATGCTATTGAAGAAGGTAGACGAATGTTTGACAATATTCAAAAATTCATATTGCATTTATTGGCGCAGAATATTGCTCAAGCTTGCACACTTCTTATCGGACTCGCTTTCAAGGACTCTACTGGAACTTCTGTGTTCCCACTGGCACCTGTAGAGATTCTATGGGTCATTATGATTACATCTGGTAAGATCCCCTAAACTCGTTCATTAAAGTACTACTAACACGATTGAAATTAGGTATGCCAGATATGGGTCTTGGTTTCGAGATCGCAACGCCCGATATCATGGACCGACCACCTCAATCCCTCAAAGCCGGCGTCTTCACTCTCGAAGTAATGATCGATATGTTAGTATATGGTCTCTGGATGGCCGCCCTTTGTCTCTCCGCCTTCTCTCTCGTTCTCTTCGGCTGGGGTAACGGTGATCTCGGTTCTGAATGTAACGATCGTTATTCCGAGCAATGCGATACCGTCTTCCGCGCCCGCGCCACGACCTTTGTGTGTCTAACCTGGTTCTCCCTTTTCCTCGCTTGGGAAATGATCAATATGCGAAGATCCTTCTTCCGCATGCAACCCGGCTCCAAGAAATACTTCACCCAATGGATCCACGATATCTGGCGAAATCGATTTTTATTCTGGGCTATCATTGCTGGTTTCATAACCGTATTTCCAGTCTTATATATTCCTGTTATTAACCGAAAGGTATTCAAACATGAGGGTATTAGTTGGGAATGGGGTGTTGTGTTTGTTGAATCCATTTTGTTCTTTGTGGGAATCGAGGCTTGGAAATGGGTAAAGAGGGTTTACTTTAGGATGCAGGCGAGGAAAATGAGTGGGGTGACGGCGGATTTGGGTCAGGAGGATAGTGCAAAGAGGATTATGAGTCTCTTGCAGGCACAGAGTTCGCATCTTACGACGAAGGGCAAGCTGGGGCATGATGAGAAGATGAGGGATGTGGAGAGTGGGAGTGTGAGTCCTTAGGGTGGTTATGGATGTTTTGAGGGGCTTGATTGCGGCGCACGGAGGGGATCGAAGTGTTTGGAAGATGGAGAATGGGCAAGCTAGAAAGAAGTCTTCTTTGGGGAAAGATGGCATTTGTATCATGTTTTGGTGTAGTTCTGGGGATTAATGGGAGATGGGAAAGTATTTGTAGATTTGTAAATTGTAATATATTAACTTCATAATGGCACACCACTCTAATCCACCGCGTTACAAGAGTCGCTTGTTTACTCCTGTCTCCATATCTACTTCATGCCTGGAATTGACCTCGAATATAATCCTTACGTTCTCTCATATCCATATTTTATCGTCTTTTCTTGCTCATACCTGTGAGATCCCACGCTCGTAATATTGGTGATGGTGATTGTAATATGTATATTTCTATCTGGTATCTGAGTTGTATGAATAATTATAATATTCATAATGTTCACATCTGTGAAAGATATCGGGCTTTGTAAAATGATTTAATGGGTGGAAATTGGAGGATGTGTTTATTGTTTAATAGAATCCGAGAGATCCATTGTTTGTGTGGAGAGCGTTAAAGTATATGTACTAATGATATATAACCTAGGATACGATCGCCCTGTAGAAGGCCGGGAGCAGAATAGATGTCCTTCCAGTCACTATGTATTGTCCAATGTCCAAAAGAATCCTTCAAACCTCTGCACTACAATGTGATCTCTTCATGCTGCTACGAGAGTACATAAAAATTTCCTTTTCTTGGAACTTGGAACTTTGTTTTTGATTATCATGGATGTATCAAGTTTCTCGAGTTGTTACTTCTATGCTTAATCTATTTGTCCGGAACAACAATCGCAAATTCAGGAGGAAAGATTTGACAATCCGAAGGCTCGGAAAAGCGAAGAATGACATAATATTGTGGGCTTAAACGCTGAGCAGGTTATTTCCAATAAGATCATCGTGTACGTACAGTACGTCCACGAGATGATATTGCTCTATCAGAACTTAATCTTACAATACGAGTACGAGAAAACATTCAACATTCAACATTCAACATTCTGCAGGGATACAATACGCCTACTTTAATCATGAACCGAGAGGGAGATTGGCAAGTATGCTGCATGTTAACAATCTTCTCTCTTAGGTTACCTGAGTTGCCATGTGCTCAGGCATAGTCAAAACAATCTTGTGGACGACATAGCCAATCCGGTGATATTAGGGGGTCGCGGAACCGTGTGAGTATCTGAGGGTTACTTCTATTTTCTCCCTTCCATTATTGGTTTACTTAAAGCTTTATATAGGCTTGGTCTTACTATCATATATATATATTCTACATCAACCTCGTCTGTAAATCTTTCAGTCTTTCAGTCTTTCCTTCGACTTCACTACTTGCTAATGGACCAAGAATATAGATTGCGAGAACATTGGATGCCATTAAATGTCTCGAATATATGAGGGTTTCGATACGATACTTGATCAATTTAATCCAGCAGATGTAGTGATGGATATCATATCTGGACAAGATGCGAGGTATATGTAACAGTAACCGAAACTGGGTTCAAAAGATCGCATATGACTATACCTAGCCTATCAAACAAATGGAATGTTCCACGAAATCGTGGCATGCAATTCAGTCCTTACGGTATAGATGAATGATTAGTTGTTTTGGAATTGCTTTCTCACTCAACTGCTACAAGGGGTGCTCCCGTGGATTCATCAGACAGCAGAACAGACAATTGACCGGGTTAAAAATATTATCAATATAATCTCGTTTGGCATTGTCCGCTTGACACCAACCACTGTCATGGGCACGGACCAACAGACCTTGTACATATGTATATTACCCCACCAAATTTCTCAGCCACAAGCGAAAAATTAAATTCCCCCTTCATCTCTTCTCTTCCGACCACAAATCCATAAAATTACATTAAAATACCAAGAAAACAAAAAAGAAATAGAAAAAGTATATATTGACCAGACTGGGGTTCGAACCCAGGACCTTATCCGTTTTAGCATGTAGAATGCTTGTAAAGGAGACGTGATCTAGAGAATTATTAGTTAATGACGAGAGGTGAACGATTTGATGTTAAACTTACAACCAACTACACCATCCGGCCTGTTTTGATGTTAAGAGAGGGCGATTATGAATATATGAATAGAAAATTATGCAGTGTGGGGGCTAGAGGGGCGGTTTGCTAGTCACTAGGTGCTTAGGTGGGCTGGTGGGCTGGTGGGCTGGTGGATATTGAATACAAGACCCCGCAGTATGATTCGGTTATAAACGAACCCCTACATCCCAACTACACATGTAACTGTTGTATAAAGCATCAGAAAGCTACAACCACCTTGGTATCCTTAGTATATATATACAACTCATAGTCTTGAAAAGTTTAGTCTTACTTTGGATCAAATTAGCCCTCTATTGATGAACAAGCGGACGACGATATACTGTTGAGTCGTCCGGGCTGTATATGTGGTATATGTGGTGAGAATTGGTTCACTGGCTCTTAAACCATAGCTATACACAGTTCAGCCCTATTCTTATATTTTAGAGCAAGGAATTTACCCTTCTGTTGATATGAAAATGCGTGTTATTTGCAAGTAGGTGGTTTCTCTCCTGGTCACAATCAGTCATGTGTATATAGTCCAAGAGTTTGGTAACGCACACTCCCGTCTGATTTCTTGTCGATAAGTTAATCTTTACAATCAATCATCTTCTTTTGATTACCTGGGATAATTTTAGAGTCAAATGCTTGCACAATGGATCAATTCGCCGTCAATTATAATGGAGCCGCGATGCTAATTGCTGTTAATTGTTAGATTAATTATATGATATCGTAAAGACGATCAGTTTCACTTATTGTTTACAACAATAAGTTTCTTCATAGGAATAATCACGCTTCACAGCAAGCAGAACCAGTGTTTCTGTAACCTCGCCGCACCGCATCTCGACCCGAGTCAGGGGGTAGAACAAGTGCTAAAACTAGGTGAAAGTAATAACGGGTGTAGTCTAAATCCGAGGTACCGAATTTGAAATTCCGTTTAAATTATCTTATCCGTCAAACAAGGTGAATATTTTCTACAATATCATTCGAACCCAAGAAGTAAACTATACCGAGGTGTGCTTGGTATATGGGATAGGTTATGTTATACCGTCTTCGCTCTCAGGGGTTCATTTGTATGGGTACAATGATCTGGTTGATGGCAGAACAAAGTCGGATGACATAATTCCATATACCTTTGTAAGACCAACTATTGGACTTCAAAACATAGTCACCGACTTTATCTAGAAAATTTTTGAGACTCGAAGCAAACACGAAGAAATTAAAGACGGCTGCTGCCATGCACGATAGAATTGCGACACCTCATCAAACCATCCCTTACATAAACCCCAACTTTTAAACGTCTCTCATCTAGGTACATGACCTCTATCAATCATCACTGCCATTTGAACTCTATAGCAGAGTGCGCCAATGAAGAAAGTTTAAAACTTCTACCCAAGATCCGCGATTTCCAGTCCATGCCCATCTTCTGATCTGCCTGACTCCTCTCCCCTTCCTCGCCAGTTATTTTCCCTACAACATATCCGATAACGACGGAATACTGGGTAACCTTGGCCCATCCCTATCTTCAAAAGTATCTGTTGTTTTCCCTAGCGATCCTGAGTTTTGTAGCTAGTTGGAGAGAGTACCAAGATCCCAACGTCACGGTCGTGGTCCAGGTTTCTGTTGAATCCAACGTCAAGCAAACAGTAAGCTTGCATCATTCCATCAGTTCCGAGTCCATATTATAGTTCAAATACTTATTTATATCAAAGTGCGTTATATCGGTAAGCATAACATCCCGTATATTGCCACAGGCAGAGGTCACGGCGCGATTGAGGCTCTCGGCCAGGTACATAACGTCATTCCTATCGAATTTTGCGTTCTGAGCACATCACGCTATCCTATGATGGCTAGAATTCTATCATTAGTTGAGAGGTAAAGGTGAGTGGCGCCGTTAGTACATTTACGAGTTTGGGAAAGCGAATAGTCAATTTAGCCAAGCTTAATAGGAGCGTTTGGAGCCTAATGAGCCTATTAATTAGTGGCGTCTATGAGCGCGCTGACTTCTCTGCACCAGGTATAGGAGATGGCCACAGTTGGCTCCAGTGCCATCTCGGCCCGCCGCTTGCCCCCGAATTGCGAAGTCGTCACAGTGTTGGAGAAATCTAACCCAGAATTATTTCAAGTCATCAAGGGCACAGAGCATGTTTCGGCCTTGTGGTAGAATGGGAATATCGTGTTTGCAATGACAACGCCCCGTCATATTCTTACAAGATCCTCGTCTATGTACTCGGGAGATAAGCTCAAGGCTCTCTACGAATTGTCAGATAGTTTGCTGCAAAACCAATAATCAGAAATCGTCCATTGTGAATATATCATAAAGGTCGCAGAGATTGATCCTGATCATATCAGTCATATCCCGACGCAAACTTCTTCTGAACCTTTCTTTAAAAGCTAACGATTTGGTAGTCTGTCCTATTGTTCGGCATTATTAAAAATGGCTGAGGTCTCCCGAGATAGCCAGTAAGTATACCAAACCGCTCTATGATTTTAATCCCTTTATTTTACATGCCGTTATCACTTCCCAGGATGCAGACGGCTCGGGATGCGTTTAAGGATTAACCTCTCTCCATTGACCTATCAGATTGAAATCTTATACCTTGAACGCCGTCAGGCAAGTATACAATAGCATCCATGATTGGCTTAAATTCCGTAAGGTCCCCGAGATTACCGGCATCATTTTCCTTCTTCAGGGCTACTCAGCCCAGGCCGTGATAGTCATCGATCCAGAAAGTACGGCTTTTCCGCACACACACATATATAATCGGATGCAGAGTCGTGCAGAAGAATGAAATCTGAGAGTCAATGAATGAAAATAGAGTGAATGCTGTCGATATCAAACAAAGGTAGAATTGAGACAAAGTCTGGAGTCTGAAGTATCCTCCAAAAGAAAAGAAACTCATCTCGAAAAAACAACCTTCAGATCCACCCTCCCATCCCTCGCTATAATAACTCAAATTGAATCAAACAGTATGAAGCTTTTCATTTTTCATCTTCGTGTGAAATACCATTTGAAGTGGGCATCTTGAGATTTGACCACATTCGAGGAAACATCCTATTTGGGATATGAAAATATCCTATTTGGGATTTTAGACGTTCTATTTGAGTAATCAACTATCTAGATCCCCCTTAGACATCAAGCCGCCCTATATAGGCATCCATACTCCAAACCCCAAACAAGACACTCAACTATAAGAGGTTGCACATCTCCATCTCCATCCCACATCTCACTCAACCTCTAAATCCACAGATATACAACAAACCCTCCCGATAAAAATTCATTAGACACAGGAGATCGAGGCAATAGGGGAAGCACATCAAAATTAAATCAAAATAATATCAAAGTAAAACATTTCAAATAAACACCTCAAAGCAAACCCCATCACCACCTGAATCCCACACAACACCAGTATCACCTTCACCAGTATCATCTTCACCCCAATCACCTTCACCCCAATTC